>RZGM01000008.1:0-563584 GCA_027886205.1 Fusarium piperis
GCGTTGAGGGGCCCGGGCCGGCCTAATCGGGTTAGCCGGGGCCTTACGGTACGTGAGGGTGGGCAAATACTTATTGCCTCCCACTGTATCTCTCTGTTGCTGCGACGTGGGACCTGGTCCCCCCTCCTTCTCCGCCATTATCCATGGTACTTGGCTGTCCATGGCGTCTTGGCTTGGGGTCGAGGTACAACATGCTATGGGCTGGACGGTTGCCTCGAGTCTTGGCCCTCTCTCTCAAACCACTCACCTGCGCGCCCTTTCTCTTGGCATCGTCGCCTCCTCGGGCAAATCCAGAGTCTCATCAACAGGTGCTCTCCACATGGTCTGCCAACGAGCACTTCTGGTTCGGCTTACCCGAGCCGGCGGACAAACGTTCGTTCGTCATGCCCAGACGCCAGACCTGACCTTTCCTTCAACAGAGCCCTTGACCGTGACTGATTCCTTGCCTGATGCTTGTCCGCCTTGGCGCTCGAGAGAAATCTCGTAACCTCCCCCTCCCAGCAAGCCAAGCTCTCTCGCTGTGTCGCATCGCTACTCGTTCTGGAGACTGATCCGCCGGCTGGGCGCGTCACCCGTGCGTGCGCCCCCCGTTGTTTCTGTCCTTGCCAATGTCTCTGTCTTGGATACCCCATGACATCCGCTCCCACAGAGCTGCGTCGTCTTGGCGAAGAGGGGGTCAGGATGGGCTATAAAGCTTGACGGGAAACCCCCCTCGAGTCTGCTCTTTCTCCCATCCCCTCTCAGCCCAGCCCAGCCCAGCCCAGCCAGTCAGTCAATTGTTTCTCGTTCGTCTGTCAGATTCAAGTCGAGCTGGTCATCGTTGCAATGTCGGCCCCAGAGACCAAGGACATGCCCGGGACTGAGACCCAGCCGGTGCGAACCAACTCCAACCCCAACGCCGCCACCGAGGACACGGCAAAGAAGCAATGGTGGCACAGGAGCAAGAGGAACGGCTCAGAGGATGCCACCAACTCTGCTCCTGACATTGCTGCCGTCCAGACTGAGGAGCACGAGGTCAAGAGGCCCTGGTGGTACAGCATCAAGGAGCCTGGATCTGCTCTTCAGATCATCACTGCCGCCGTCCTTGCCATCGCCATCGGTTTGATCGTCACAACTCAGGTCGACAAAGTCCCCGATGCTGCTCGTGTCCTCGTCTCCATCCCCGGTGACCTTTGGTTGCGGTCCCTCAAGGCCGTTGGTGAGTCTCTAGATGACCTTTGCACATTAGCCATGGTGTTCTCGCAGTGCAAGTGACTAACCACCTCCCAGTCCTTCCCCTGATCGTCTGTTCGATGCTTCTGGCAGTGACGAGACTTCGAGAAATGTCCAACGGCGGCTCCCTGCTCGCCAAGTGGGTTGTTGGATACTACATCATCACCACCCTCATCTCCATCACCCTGTCGTGCTTGATGATGGGCCTGGTATGGACTCATCAGTTCAGGGAGGTCGGAGAGGACTCTCTCAAGATTGATGACGATAAGGAGTCATCGGTTGACACTTCAGAACGACCCATTCACCAAGTCGTTCTCGAGATGTTCCAATCTTTCATCCCCTCCAACGTTGTGGGTGCCATGGCCAACGACCAGCTGCTCGCCATCATCATCACGGCCATCATTGTGGGATACCTCATCGAGAGCCCCCAATCCCCCATTATCCGCGTCACCGAAGAGATCGAGCGCATGATCACCAAGATCATCACCTGGCTCATCAAGGTGGCGCCCATCGGTGTCTTCTTCCTGATCTTGCCCAACCTGATGAAGCTCGATATTGGCGAGATTGGCTTGAACCTGGGAATCCTCATCGGTGGCACTCTCTCCACCATGCTCATCCACATCCTTGTCATTGTCCCCATCATCTTCTTCGCCTTTACCAGGATGAACGCCTACTCGTACTGGATCAAGATCTCCCCCGCTTGGGTGACTGCTTGGGGTTCTGCTTCGTCTGCTGCCACTCTGCCCGTGACAATTCGTTGCGCCAAGGCTCGAGGCATCCCCTCCACTATCTACAAGTTCTCGTGCCCCCTCGGTTGCCTGATCAACATGGACGGGTGAGTTACTCGGCACTCTGCAGCTGGTGAAAGGAAACTGACCACTGACCTTATGATAGTACTGCCATCTACCTCCCCGCGGCTGTCACCTTCCTGGCTTCCACTCAGGGCATCACCCTGGGCCCTGTTGACTACATCATCGTGGCCCTGCTGTCGACCCTGGCTTCGATCGGTGTCAGCCCCATCCCTTCGGCCTCGCTGGTCCTTTCCATCATGATTGCCCGCTCGGTCAACGTCGAGCTGACCGGCATGTACGCTGTCATCGTGGCCATCGATTGGTTCCTTGACCGATTCCGTACGGCTGTCAACGTCTCGGGTGATCTGTTTGCCGCCATGATCGTCTACAAGATGACTGGAATTGAGGACCCCCCTGAGGCCGTCGACGAAGAGGCTCGGGAGGCGGATGAGAATGAGAAGGATGCTTCTAACAAGGTCTAAGATGTAAATGACATGAAGATGTTCCTGTTCACGTATGAGGAGTTTTATCACGCGGCGTTGAAGCGATATTGTTTTTGGTAATACCAGAATAGTTGGAACTGAATGACAAACCCAACGATGATGAATACCTACACACCTATTATTGATTGAGATGGCTCGATGAACAAAGTGGAATCAATGTGATAACTCAGATGCCGAGCCAAGAGACAAGGAAGCTTGTTGGAGGTGAGAAAGCTTGGCCTTTTGAGTTGGTAGGACCCCTGCTTGGAGCTGATGGTGCCTTGGCCAAATCGACCCTGGACGCCAAGTACGCAATGGGGCCACGCGAGCACCGACGAGGTTGCATCCGCCACGACGTGCCATGACGCACCCAAGAGATAAGAGGGTGTTGTTGAAGGATCGAGGCGGCAGTTGTTGTGGATGGATGGGATGGTGTTTTGGGGGACGAGAAATCGAGGGCCAAGGCCGCCTCTTATCTTGCCTAGAGAAATGGATCCTTGTCATGGGGGGCTCGGCATGCTCGGATAGAGAGAGGGTGCCGCGGCATGACCACGTTTCTGGGGTTAATTTTGTTAGTTGTGTGGCCTATTAGTCCGGCTTTCTATCTGATAAGCTTGGAGGCAATGCACCTAGTTTCTCCTGTTGACCTGCCCCTTTGGGACACACACCCCGATGGTCTGGTGTGGTTGCTAAGAACTACAACTGTGGCTGGCTAAACGAATGCACGGATTCAAGCTGCAGCATGTCGAATATTGGCGAGATGAGGGCCTAACGGTCATGTACTCGAGGCAATGTTCACGAGCATGGGTAGAGAGACAGGACGTTCAAAGTTGCATGGTTTCATGCAAGTCACCCATTGATTCAAGTATATGAAGTGAAGGACATTTTTAAGACCTAGATCCGAAAACGAGAGACTAAAAGAAATGCCATACCCAGAAAAAAAAAGATAGCAAATGACCCCGTTACGCCCGTCTATGACCCTGTCATGCATGCTGTATGCCCTTGCCCTCCACCTTTATCTCTCAGATGCCGCTTTTTATCGTCAAACTGCCTCAGACCTTGACCCTCCTTTGGAGGAAGTTGTTGTTGTTGGCTATCAAGTTGGGCGCACTGCGGAGGTTGCCAGTGATCTTGCCAGCCGTGGCGACCTTCTTGAGCCATTTATCAGTCTGCGACACGCCAAAGACGCCCTCGATAGACTGGGCGTAGAGGATGAGGCCGGCAACGTGAGGAGCAGCCATCGATGTACCGCTCTCGGTGGCAGTGCCAGTGTTGGACTGCCACGAGCAAGAGACAACGTCGACGCCGGGGGCGAGGATGTCGACAAAGCTGCCCCAGTTGGAGAACTTGGCCACCTTCCAGTCGCTGTCGATGGCGCCGACCGTGATGGCGTTGGCGACGGAGCCGGGAGAGGTCTTGGCCGTGTCCATGCCCGCGTTCCCGGAGGCGACGACGGTGATGACTCCCGCCTTGACGGCGTTCTCGACAACCTTGTTGAGAGAGGCCGAGGGTGCGTCGATGCCCAGGGACAGGTTGATGACGGAAAAGCTCTGTCGGCCCTTGGTGACGACGTCGTTGACGGCCCAGTTGATGCCAGCGAGGATGATGGACAGCTCAGCAGACTCGCCCTGGAACACCTTGACGGCGAGGACCTGAGCCTTCTTGGCGACGCCGTACGTCTTGCCGGCGATGGTCCCCGCGACGTGAGTGCCGTGGCCCAGACGGTCAGTGTGGTCCTTCTTGAAGGCAGTCCAGACCTGCTTGGCGCGGCCGCCAAAGTCCCTGTGGCTGGCGCGGACACCGCTGTCGACGACGTAGGCGTACGACTCGATGCCGGCGTCAGAGTCGTAGAGGTAGTTTGTGTAGCCCTTGGCGCGGTGCGAGATGGTTCCGAGACCCCAGGTAGAAGTCTTTTGATTTGTCTCGGCTCGCTTGGAGAGGTGAGTGTCCTCGGCGGTATCATCCTCGTCATCGTGATCCTCATGATGATCTCGCTCTCCGAATTGGTTGTTCTCTGTAGGCTCCTCTCCAACCTTGGGGTTCCATGTGAGCCTCACGAGGCGATCGGGCTCAACGGCGATGACCTGACAAGCATGTTAGTCACAATCTCAGGACAGGGTCACCGTTGGCACTCACATCGGGGCTCTTCTTGATCTCCTTGATGGTGGCAGCATCAAAGGTACCAGCGTAGGCGTGGAAGCCAGCCTCGTTGTCATACGTCTTCTCGATGCCGTTGTCGCCGTCGCGCTTGGTGAGGCTGCGCCTGTGGACGTCCTTCACCCACTTGATGTGGGCTTTGACCTTGGCTACCTTGATTTCGGGCTTCAGGGTGATGATGTAACTGCCGGGAATGATGTCGCTGGGGCCAGTGGAAGAAGAAGAAGCTGGGGCTGCTGTCACGCAGCCAAGGAGTGTGGTCGCCACGATGGCGAAGTTTGTGAAGTTGACCATAATGAATGGTAAGGATTGAAGAGAAGGAAAGGGAAGGAAGGAAGGAAGGAAGGAAGGTAGGAAAGAGAGGGAATGAAGGTGTGGGTGAGTTGGATAGAGAGAGTCTCAGTTTGAAGGCATCCTCAGTGAGTTATATACAACTTGAGACACAGCTGTTGGAGCTATAGACACACTGTCTGCGTTCACCCAGATTCTCGGGCGAGACCCTGAAGAGGCGTCATCAGCCATGCCTCTCTGGAGAATAAGAAAACGCCCCAGTCAAGGCCCAAATACCGAGCAGCTCGCCACCACCGACGGGGTAATTGCACGCGGGAAGGGCAGAGACAAGGTTGTCTGAGAATGGAGGCGCCACGCCCAGGGTCCGAGACTCTATCGGGCATGCACATAAGGATCCCCATCTACCAATAGATAGGTCACGGCTCGGAGGATGAGTCTGGTGCATTCCTCGGGTTGCCGAAAACCGTGTTGATCCGGCTTCGTGGGATCGTGGCCGCGCTATCGATCGGCATGGTGTACGCCATCATGACGCCCTCCCACGGAGCTATCAGGGTCCAGGAGCTCATGTCCAAGAGTTTGGGAGCCAGTAGGAGAATTTAAGTGACCGGAAATGGAAAGGAGAGAAAGTCAAGTGGCTTCTCGATAGAGTTGGGTTTCTGTGTTTGGGTAAGCTCCAGCAGTCTAGACGCCCTAGTAGCATTCCTGTCTCAGGTCCACATGTCTGCCATGGGAAACCCGCACGCAGGAACCCGTGAGCATGGATCAATTGCCAAGCCCATTCTAGGCGTCTGGTCTGGGGGAAGAAGAAACATGGACCTGTGCCCAGGGGTCTAGGGCTCAAGCCATCGGATGACGCCCCAAGGTCGATGGCTGGCTAGACAATGGAGGAGTGCCAGCTTGTACGGGCGCTTAAGTGGAAGTTGATTACTGGTTGAAGTTTATGCTTGATTTGAATAACTTTGAGTCATCCCATTTCTCTCCCATGGCATGGGGTTCGATCGTAGCCAAGATCGTCTCTGGGGGATCTGGAACGAACATCGGGATTTACAACTCCACCTCCAAGAGATGCTTCCAAAGTGTCGATCTTTCGCCAAAAGCTCCATGCCAGCCCTGGATAATCATGTCACGTTTGCCGGTAGTCGGTCGGCAATTGCGGTCGTGAAAAGTGAAAGCGACTGCTCATCTCTCGGCCGAATATCTTCTACCCCCGCCGCGTCCAAAGTGTCACTAGCCGTTGGAGAGGTGGAAGAATGCCGGGTGCTTGATTACAGAGCCGCAAAGGGTATATAGATGCAGGTACAGGATCAATCAACTTTCTCTATGAGGCTAGAAGCTACTGTGTGAGCCATCTCCATACTTGTCAAGGGCACCCCGTGTCGATAGAAATCCATGTATTGATAGCCAGAGCAATTCAGCTTGTAAGCCAATAGGAGAGCTCAACGTAGGCGAGTCAAACCTATTCCGTAGACAAACACAACACGCCAAGCTCCCGAGTCATGTCATTCATCGAAGTACGCGGCAAGCATTACAGTCCATGGCCAAGGACCTCACCAATAGTCTTGGCTCTGTACGCCAATCACAACCAAGCCAAGCTTGTTTAATGAAACTCTAGTATTGTCTGTGGCGCTACTATCGAGAAAGAAAGGCTGCCCATCTTCAAACTTATCCATGAAAAGGTTCAACATTGGTGGATCATCTGTTCCAGACGCTGTTCGGAAAAGCTCCCAAGAAAACAAGTAATGTATCGTCAAGGAAACCCCTAGGCTTTATCGACGCCGATGTATCCATATCGTGCAATGAATGCGGCAGCGAGCCGGTCGATGGCCTCCTCCTTGATTGGCGTGCGGACGAGGTTGTCCCAAGACTGGATGATATTCCGGGGAATAGGGATATTACAGATCATGTAGAGCTCGCTCAGAATAGCTACTGCATCGCGGGTATCAGCCTCTCTCCCGTCCTCCATCATCTTCAGCTTGTGAGCCAGAGCCCAATGCCACTCCACGGCGTAGACGATCAAGTTGGCTCCCCGCCAGAGAATGACGTCCTGCAAGATGGAATTGCGGATAAGGAGGTTCTTTTCGTTCTCGCCGCCCTGTATAGACGACTCTACGTCCTTCATCCAGCCTCGAGAGATGTTGTGCTTCCGTGACACACGTACGGTGGCCTTGTAGAGCTCCCTCCTGAGCTTTGCCATGTCGAGAGAATCGGGGCTGAGGATGAAGTCGATCTCCGTGGTCGTCTCGCGGGTACCCAGCATGTCGATTGCCACGAATCCGCCCGACGACACCAGCCTGAGAGGCGCTTCTGGCAGTAGGTACTCTGACTGGGTGATCTCTGCGTCCAGAGCTTCGAGTGCTAGTAAATGCTGAGTATTAGGTACCAAGCAACGGCGACACTGGTTGGCTCACCATCGTGAAAGTCCTAGTAACTGAACTCGATCTTGGGTGGAGCCATGGTTGGTGATGCCTGGTGTGGTGTAGCGTTGATATGCTCGCTTTAGAATTGATGATGTTTGGTCTTGAGTTCCCAGGAAGAGAGCCGATGTCTTGAGAGGTACCCAAGTATACCCATTAGCATCATGCCGGCCGTTCTTTCTACGCATTGCTACAGGCGCTGTTCTATCAAGTCTGTGCAGGTCTGACGCATGCCCTTGGGTAAACAGAAGGCGTTAGGTAGTTAGGAAGGTGATTTTACCAACAAATATCTCACCAGCGGCAGGAACAAATGAAAGTCTTGGCCATTGCAACTTGGTACATTCTAGCTTCTCTTTCTAATGCTTGGTAGGCATCTTAGTAGATGATACCCAATCAACTTATGGGAGCTTCCATTCAGATCACTGGAACCACGAAACTCCATTCGCACAACCCCGCATTCATGTTGGCGGGTTTTCCTGCCTTGTACATGCACTGAACCTCTGTTTAAAACCACCTCGCAGTTGCAAGTAATTCATATAAAACACTTTTATTGCCCCTCGTGGCTATTCTAAGCGGGGTCTCTAGCGACTCAGGGGATAAATGACCATAAATTCTCCTCGTCGCAATTTGCTAATTCCTGGAATGATGTTCTTTGCCTTGCTATCCGTAACTTAGTAGGCGCTGTACCACCTACCACGGAGTAGCAGATTAGCTTGCTTCTCTATTTCCAACCGCTCCTCGTCCTTAATCAAGTTATTATATTTCCACCTCAACTTCTTCTCCAAAGTGAGCCAGCCCGGCTCCTTTGGCTCTTCAGCTTGCTCCTGTCGAATTGGTTGGGTAGAGCACTGGAACCTAAGGACTTCCCTACCTTGGTCGACGATAGCCTCGGTAGGCATGTCTTCCCAGTTATCCACGAACCAGACTGTGGTGCCTGGTCTCTCGCCCTAGAGGATGTTGCGGTCGTTCACCTAGTAGAATAGGTTGCTGCTGGTATTCAGGCGCCGAAGCCGTTGAACTCAATGACTTGAGCTTTCCAACTCGGCCGGGCTTCACTCGGCGGCGTGACAAGGGCGTCCGTGGCGCAGGCGTCAAATGGCAAATGTAGCTTGACGTTATCCTAGAGGGTGCGATTGCTGGGACGAAGGTATCAGAGTATCTCTCTCACCAACCCATCTTTTCCCACTAAATATCTTGGCTGATGGCAGTGACACGACCGTGATGCTAGCTCCATGTAGAGAGACCATCTCTGAATGGTGATGGCTTCGCCAGGGTCGGTAGCCCACACTGGCTCTGACAGAGACAACGGACTCGCAACGGAGCGGCCACTTGTCAGAAGCCAACAAAGGACGGCATCCAGGTCGGGCGTAAGAGGTTCGGGCTTCATCTTAGGTAAATTGAGTGCAAAAATGTCCTTAGTAGATGTAGCACTGAGACGAACAAAGATCTTGTCGCCATGGGCGAGTTTGCTGTCATCCAGCATGCCCTAAACGGCCTTCAAGACGGCCTGCCCATCGGAGGATTTCAATGCGGCATCGATTCTAAACTGCAGCAGCGTCTTCAGGGCGGAAATAAAATGCGAAATGAGCTCGTGAGAAACAGGAATCATGTTCAGCGCTTCGGTTGCCATGCACGGCGCCAGCTTAGGGTGCACCAGAGGTAGTAGATGCACCGATTATTAGCCTCAGCATAAAGGGCGTCGAAATTCGCCATGCCGGCCAGGATTCCAGCTCCCCACGGATGAAGGTCATGGTTGTTATGCGAGTTGGCCAAGGCGGAAAGGATCTTGGGTCGACGAAAGGTAGAGTCGGCTGGCCAGCCATATATATACGAGCTGGGCTATGAGGCATGCATATGCATGGCATGCTGATCCGACATCCTTGTGAGACAGAACTAGCACTGTGATGAATGGGGGCTGCCTCTGAGGAGTCATCCATTTGCTACATTTGCTACATATCACAGGTTGGCCTATGGTGCAGCTCGGTGAGATTGCAGAGTTAGGATGAATCACACTTCTCTTAAATAATCTATAACCACTACGCCGAAGCATTTATATCACCCCATATAGGCCCGCTACTTGACGCGTTCGAATTGGATGCACCCAACAGCTGTCTCCAAGCCTGGTGCAGGCCCTTCGTAAACGCCTGCCCAGAGATCCCATTCTAGTGCTACCATGGCACCCTTGTTATCGTGGAGGAAGGATAGCAACAGCAAGGGCCGCTTCATGTATAGCCCCATGCCCTTGCGGGACGCACCATTCCTCAAACTGTAGTGGTACTGTCGCAGCTTTGCCCTCTGCCTCTCTATGCCGTTGACGGTGAATCCTAGCAGCTCTGGGTTCCTGCCGTGGCCTCGGTCCTGCTAATTCAACTCGTACACATCGATATCTAACATGAAGCCTTCATTTCTAAAGAGCCCGACGCATTCTCAAGTGTTCTAGACCCGTCCTGTAGCCCATTCCTCCACTAGTGAAGGCCAGATACGATCTGCTGCTTTGGTGGCCCTGGAGGCATACTACTCCAACAGAGCTCGTGGCTGCAGGTCAAAGAATTCCGGGCAGAGAGCTTGCGCGATCAGATTAGAGGGGCCTTCTCGAGATGGCGACGAGTTTGCCATGACAACAATGGCGCTGTTCGTCTCGGGAAAGGTGTAGAATGAAGCAAGGAAGCCCTAGAACTCGCCCCAATGAGCCAGCATGAGGACAGATTTGCTGCGCTCCCCGATGATAGGGGATCGGGAAGGAGAGCAAAGTTGGGGCTGATAGAGGACAGCCATCCTGAGGGCAGCGCATGCCGGAACCATCCAAACCCATACGAGTTCTCGCCCAGGCCGTTTTCAAGAGACATTGGGCGATGCAAAAATCGTGTCAACTCGATCCCAGGCAGCTTGGATGACTTGATTCCTCCCTTGGCTTCATCTTCAGCCTCCATGATTGCCTTGGCCCACCGCAGTATGTCAGTCACCAAACAGCGAATAAATCCAGTGGCTCCTTGGATGTTACCGTCTTCCAGTTTTGGGTCACCAAGGAATAGGCGAGTTCCATCTTCGAGGATCGAGTATCGACACACTGGCCTCCCAACACACGTCGGCGGTCTGTTACCAGAAGCGCAAGGATGGCTCAAAGGCGAAGAACCTCCAGCTCACAAGGCGCCCCTCGCCCAAGCATCCCGCCGTCTCCTTCCAGTGACTGACTTGTACCTGGACCGTCGGAGCTTTACAGGGCAGAGAAGTCTTGCGTCTCTGCCATCATCCCCTAGCCCGCCAAGCCCTCAAGTCGGCAATCTCTGTATCTCATATCACTATTTCAACATTCACGACATGAGATGTTGCCCAGAGAAATTCTCTACTGACACCCAAGGCTTCGAGCTAGGGGTTTCCCCCACCGGCTTGACAGATGAAGAACTTGGCGATCAAAAGTCGCTTCGCCAGAACTACTCCCCCGAGGCCGAGGAACTCCTCAAAAAGGGGTACAATGCTGAGTTCATGCACATCTTCGACCCCACGATCAGTTTTGTGAACCTCCCCTGAAGATAGAGACTAAAAGCAACCGCAGGTTCGAGACGTCGCCTACAAAAGATATGACTCTAGTGCGGTCCTCAAGAGCGGTATGGAAATCCGTGCCATCATTGTATCTTAGGTCCGTCCTCTCAGACCGGGGGGGTTTCAAGAAAAAGGATGTCTTCCTACTCCAAGATCCTTCCTCTGTTACCCCGAGGTCAACCCAGGGGAAGAAAACGGTGACTATTCATAATGAATGTGAAGAGCTGGAATAGCAAAGGCTACGAGGCGGTAACGGATGATGGCATGCACAGGCTGACAGTTGAAGGCATTCAGCCGCATGTGGAGGCGGGGGCGTCACTGCGGCTCAATAGCATCCACCCCGCTAATTAAACTCCGGGGCAAGCGGGCGCTAGTTCACTAGCAGGGGTACTAAACCATATAAAATGAGGGTCTCTATCATGGGAAGAGCAACTTCTTATACTTAGATTAAAAAATATTATTTTTCCAAGTAAAAGTAGTACTGAATCGCAGTGTCAGGAATCGGGGCATTAGTAACGGGGTCAAGGCCAATGGCAACACCCTCTACTGCATCGCCTTACTCTCGCCGACTTGGTAACTCACTGGAGCGGTGTCAACAGCCTTGATCAGCTTGTTCAAGGCCATGATGACCGAACTCTGGTCCCCGGGGAACATGTTGGCCGGCTCATGAAGGAGCTTCCTACCCGATCAGACATTCGAACTGATTTCTGAAACTCCAATGTGACCTTTTGCATCACCGGCCAGATCCTCGAAGGCGTGGGCAAGTGTGGTGGATGGGACAAGTTTCTCCAAGACAAGATACTTGGCCCTCTCGAAATGGATCGTACGATAGTCGACTAAGAAGTCTTTTTCTCGAATTCGAATCTCACTCAGCCCTACACTTGTCAGCGGGACAGCTCCTTGGAGCCCCTGCCTCAACCTGAACTCAGCGCTTCAACCCTCCATGGCTGTGCAGGGGGCATCAGAAGTTCAGTCAATGATATGCTCAAGTGGTGCCAAACGGCACTGTCAGCCACAGACGGCCGTCGTGGGGGAACTCAAGATGAGACCGTGCCCGAGGCCACCACTGTGCTCCCCAACATGGCCCGTTTGTTCAAAAGTACCACCACCATCAACCTCACGTCAGAGGTAGCTAGAAATTGCTGCCTAGGATAAGTCCGTCAGGCAACTCCAGTAACCCTCAGCATGATTTCGCCCAATCGCTAACCCTCACCCAAATCGCCATGCTAGCAGGTCTCATCCAAATCAACCAATACCCAAGAAATGATGCTCTCGCTCTCGAATACTACATTGTGCTGCTCTTCTACTTTGCCGCCCGTTGGGCTTGTGCGTCCAGCCTGCAGGGGCACGGGCAGAATCAGAGCGACTCGTGCCGGCCCGGGTTGGCACGGCAAGATATCCCAGTGGACGGGCTCGGCACACTCATCAATCTCACCCTCTCTGCTGCGGGACCTGGTTCCTCTTCGACGACATGAGGAAAATGAATCGCCACGACGATGCCGGGAAGAGTTTTGGCGATGGCCGTGCTCGTCGGTCTCAGGCTGCGCATCTTGAGCGGGACGACATCTGAAAGAGAAATGGAGAAGAACATGGCGGTCCTAAGAAGCAAGGTCAAGGTCAAGGAGAGCACGACATGTGGAATGCTCAAGATTCTCGGCTGGGACAACCTTGGACAACAAACAGGTCCTATTCTAAGTTTCCTCGTACAGTAGCATCAAAAAGAAGTAATGACTGTGTTTCCCTCCTCTAGATGACCCCTTGATACCCGAATTTGATCTATCACCACATTGATACACGATGCCCTTCTACTAGCGGCATCTAACAGCTTCGAGATCATATCCTATCCGCACCTGCGAAATATGCTCTAAACAAACGAAGGCTTGATTCTCATCCGGCTCCAAACATCACACAGTGCAAAGAAGCAGACATTACAAAGGCCAAGGTAGCGCACTCCGCCGCGGAGGGAAATGTCCTCGAGATTCTGCCACGCCTCGAGGGCGTTGGGGAGAAAGTCCAACGGGCGATGAAGTCAGTAGACGTCGATTGGTTCAACCTAAAGGCTCTCACGCTCCAAGAAACAGACTTAAAGACATGGAAGGAGGACGAGCCATGAATATCATAAGGCCAGGCGGCTTGGCCCTCGGGGTGGCTGTATGGGGAGGTGTGCTTGATCTAGATGAGCAGAGATTCACGACCAACCACACCCTGCGCCGTCGCCTTGTGAATGACTTCCCCGTCGCGTATCTCACGGTAGAACCTTCTGGATTAAGTCGTTTCAACGCCTCTGTATCCATAGCAGTGGACTCGAAGGACGTCTAGGAGAGCGGGAAGGTTGGGCACCACGGACGGCGTCTCATCCAATCTCCGTTAAGGCCTGTCTGCTGCACAGGTTTGGGCCTGCGAATCGCTGCATCCGCTGCTGTTTCTGTGCGATGAGGAGGAGGTTTCTGCTTTTTATCGCTGGCCACGCAACCATCAGATGGTGAGGTCTTATCGTGTTTGGATAGGCGTTCTAGGTTGGACGAAGTCAGAGTCGTAGGATAACAGGGTTGCTAGACTATTTTGTAGCCAGCTTCGCCCCCTTCTTCTTCATACTCGAACGTGTTCGTTGACTAGGCGGCTCCCCGCCCGGCACAGACAGAGGAGCTCCGTCAACGATAGTTGGAGGGCAGCGCCACATTGCTTCCAGTACCCCTCAGTTGGTCCCTCAAGAAGTATGACTGCTCCCTCGCGTGATCTTGTACATTCATGAGCCCTCTCCGGCCGTTCTTGAAGCCCTGATGAGAGTCCTCAGGGTTTGTCGACTTGACGGGATACTGATGGTATTTGAGCGAGCAGCCGTCATCCGACGGAGCTGTATAGTGTGCAAAGATGTTCAGATTGGTGCCGTCCGTGTAAAAGTCATGACCTCGGCATGGCCCGGGGGATCAGGGTTCCCGAGAAGTGATAGGGCCTGGTTCCGAGCGAAGACAAGGGCTGCCACGTCGTAGGCACTCTGTAGCTTTGCCTTTGCCATATCCATTCCGGGACCCTTCCACTCCCCGGCCAAAAGTGGTAATACCAGAGAAGGGGGGTTATCCTTGTAGAGATTAGCTCCGTTAACTTGCTCGTCGACCGGGAATGGGTCGTATTCTTGTCTCTTTGGTCCCTCGACGAAGTCTGGCTGCGGAGCAGATAGGTTGTTGTTGAAGCCAACGTCTTTTGGAAAGCCCGTGAATGCATGGTTGAATACTCGGTAGCAACCCTCGCCATTGTACTTCTTTAGTAGCTTTCCGCTGACCTCGAAGCCCATAGTCGCTTTATTAGGAGCCTTCCCGACATTATTGGCGTAGCTCTCATACTCTGACGTAGGGGGTGAAGCAGTGGCACGGGATCTGGCATATCGTTTGTGTAAATTCTCCAGGTTCGTAGGCGGCTTAGATTGAAGTAGATAGATAATTTTATTCTTATAGGCTTGGTCAGCAAAACCAGGCGACGTTGTTGATATAGTCTTTGTTAACAGCTCAGCTATGGATTCTGGAGCACCAGACCCCAATGCCTTGTTAGATCCTTTCTGCCCCGTGATCTTGTTGAAGAGAGCCAAGTTTTTCCGTGTCAGCCGCACCCACTTTGGCTGGTGTTTGTTAGTGTCGCTGTCGCTGTCGGTGTCCTGTTTCCGCAACCATGTAACTGAAGAGCCTTGCTCTGGCCCCTCAGCCATGAGCTCAAGGGATGAGGCGTGTGGCTGTTTGGAAGCCTTAGGCTTTGGCTCTTGTAGAGTCGTCCGTATGAGCTCCTCCATTAGCCGGTGATTTGTGTTAGCAGACGATATCATACCTTGGCCACCTGTTCCGCTTTCTTGTCCTCGGCCCTAGAGTGTTGCGTGTCCATCCCAGTCAATTGAGCATTCTTCGTCGGTAACCAGTCAGCCCCGGACGTTGAGTCGCGCCGCCTTTTCTCTAGGGCTCTACGAACGCCCTGTACCCGAGGAGTCAACGCGTCTGTCCATTTTCCGCAGACAAAGGCATTGCTGGCATGCTTACCTGCACGGTTCTTTGCAACAGCGTTCGCCAGCTTTCCCTCCGGTCTTGGACGATTTCAGGCGAAGCTGGCGGGCCTGCGTCTTGGAAACGCCGCAATTCATTATGAAGAATGTGCTGGTGTATAAAGGAAGAGGGTTTTGTAGGACCGCCTGGCTGGCTGACCAAATAGGCTGCTGGAGCTAACTGAAGCCGATGCAGAGGTGGAGATGCTAGTGCAACGAACTATCTCCCACCATCCGATACCCGATCTAATGCTAGAACACTATCTTAAAAACCGGGTAATCTTTCGAGCTACTGTTAGTACATTATGGCATATTTGAAGGAGAGAGAACGAAACCAACTATAATAGGACTAGATCCTTGCAAGTGACCGGGGAGTTCCCGCGCCGGCGTGATCCAGGCACCGTCTCAACCTGGAGGGGCAAGCAGAAGGCGGCGGGCTAGCGCGAAAAGCTCTCGCAAGACACAAGATATAAGGAAGACCCTGACATTGGCATCGCCTGGAGGCGTTTGGTTTCAATCTCGCTGTCCATTCCAGGTAGCCATGTCTAAGTTTGGATGAGAATGCCGTACATCCAATCATTTCTCCTGTGGGCGAAAGGCATCTATGCACTTTTCCATTCACTGACAAAGGGCTCCGACCAGATCACTCCGGGGGGTCAATTGCATCTCCTTCTTCAGGGATACATTAATTATCATCAAGTTTTACCTTGTGAGTAAGTACTTGGCATATCATGCTAACAAATGCGATCATTCTCACCATACGATCGAGTTATCCCAGAAACACTAGGGCGAGGTAAAGACCGGAGTCCCTTGCTAGGTAAAGGGATACATGCTGCTGCCAAGGATTGCGCTAGTTAGTGCCGTGGGCACGCGGTGTTCCCAGCATGCAGCTACATTGTTGTCTGCGATGATGCTGGCGCGTTGCGCCAGGACTGTGAGCCATTCGGGCACCGTGGCGGTCCCATACCCTTGCCCTTGAAATCTGGCTTACGGGGGCCTGCCATACCATATTTTGGGCATCCCGTCTATCCCATGAGTGCCCAAGGACCTCCAACGAGGTGCCTCAATGGACCATAGACCAATCAAAGCGGGATACATCATTCTCGCCTCACTTCCTCCTTCAGACCAAGTAGCGCGCAATCATAACACCTGAGCAATATGACCTCCTATGCCGCCTACTAACTACTGGAAGAATAACACTGGGTGGGGTGAGGCATGGTTCTGCCGGTTCCACTTTGTATTGTTTTATAGAGCTGCCGGGATCCCACCGGCCTCTACATGATGCTTGTCTGCCCCACCATTCATGTTCGCCGACGAAGCAGCAGGCTACAGCGAATTTACCTTATCTGTAGACATCCTGAAGGAGGTTTGCCTATAGAGCCTCGCCGTGAGCAGTGTATTGACCCACGGAATGCAGCACGCAGCTCCCGGTTCTTTTTACCATCAGGATCCATACAATACGCAATTGACTGGCTAAAGAAGAGTATTGCCGTCTCGCAGGGTAGCATTCCATGTCACTCCCGTTGAAGCCTTTCTGCAACTAGTCGCCTCACGATGATGCCCGGCCCGGCCGTTCTTTATGGCCTTATGTGGCTCGTATAGTATGTATCGTGGACAACAGATACATGGCCACCTGGGCGACTAAATCACCTTAGCAGCTGTTGGTGTGTCACATGCAGCGAGGTCTAGCTAGTCCTGGATTACCGCCTATGAGTGCGGAATCCCATCACACGCAGCTCGCCGGCCCCCAAATAGCCAGGGGTCCTTCCTCCATGGCTCTCTCGTTCCATTGGCTTAGGCACTGGCATCACCAACAATAAGATGCATCGCTATCACCAACAGGATAACGCATCACCAACTTGGCGAAACCGAGTGACTAAACCGCACCGCATTGGGAAGGAGATTAGCCTCTTGCTTATGAATCTTGGTTTGGCGTCTGCCTTCCAATGGCTACCGTGAATGGGTATCATCATCCGAAACGACAAGTTGTTGCGGAAAGATTCCCTCTTGGCGCCGAAGCCAGCCCTCGCTGTGCATGTTATCCCTATAGCGATATAAGACCATGAAGAGCTCCCCCCAACCTTGGTTTTAATTCTCCCATCCAACTCATCCTTTGCCAAAGCCAGTCCCCTTCGACCGCGACTACTAATTCCCAACCCACTGCCAAAGTGCCACCTTGGTTCACAAGTCCTGTCTGTATAATGGCTGAACGCTGTGCTCAAGAAGGCTGTAGCTCTTGGGCTACTAGCGCTGGGAGATACTGCACAACCCGTAAGTCCTCCTCCCTACCACCTTCTCAGGAAGACATTAGGCCGCACCTCAACCCGATCTAATACCTCCTAATATATACAGACAAACCGGCTGGATCCCAGCAGAAGCCTTCGATCGAGCAAATCAACAATGGAGCAGAAGTCCCCTCTCTCGTCGGCACCGTTGTCGAGTGGCCGAACAAGAGAGAGTAATGCCTTCGGGCTAACGGGTCTAGAGGTTATCCCGTGAAGCACTTATTTCACCTGTGAACTAGGAAACGCGGATTCTTCCATAGTAACATTTAAACCATCTTATCTCGTTTGCTCTCACTCGGCTTCGGCTATGTTGTTATCTCTCCCTGGATCTTCCTCGCATTATATACTTTCTCAAGATTGGCGTGATTAGAGATGCTCTTTTTTTTTCTCGAGGGGAATTGCTTCATATCATCATTTGGCTCATTTATTTGGCCTGATCATTTAGCCCTGACATTGCCCTTGGGCGCGATCAATGCCTAGGCCTGGCAATAAATTTAGGTAGTATGTGTGCGCCCAACTCTTCACTGAAGCTCTTCGCTGTTGGATCGTTCGCCGTTGCTACGCCCAGTAAAACAAGTGGGGTCATGTCCCGGTTTCATTGGCTTACATAGTAGGTCCAGAGGCCCATCGTTGTTGCCCAGCTCGCCCGTACCACGTATGTTGACAGAACAACCTGCAGGAGCAGAAAGTTCATTTCTACATGCTAAATCGCGGGATTCTAGTCGCCGCAAAAGCTAGTCAACCGAGATTTGCTTCTATTCTCTTACAAAACGTATCATTTGTGCTCAACTTCAAGATGCCTCCTTTATGGTCGTGTGATTGGGTGGGTTGCCTATCCCCAGCTGTTCAACGGGCCGGGGATTGTTTGCTCTGCGACAGGCATCTGTGCCAGACTCACTTGCAGGACCAGTGGCATACGTGTCCGAAACCAGAGGTAAATGCTTTCAACACTTAAAATTCATTGCTCTGCTCTATGACATTATTATTGATCCTTGCAATCAGACCAACTGGAACGAGTACAGCGCTCAGTATGTAGCAGCAGAGTCCCGGCGGCTGGAGGAGTTGTGTCAGCGGATCGATGGTGGAAAGCTATGCGCGCGCGCGTCACAAGTTCGCAGTGGCACCAACGTGCCGTGCACCATTGACCTCTCTCCGAAGAACCTTTCGGCCATGATGGGCGGGCAAAACTGCCATGCCGAGGTTGTGTTCGAGGACGGCGTGGTGTGGCTCGCACGATTCCGGCTCTCCAGCCCTATATCGCCGCCGCTTGAGGTGCGTGACTACGTGCTGAGGAGCGAGGCCGCAACCATGGAGTTCCTGCAGCGCCACACGAGTATTCCCTCTCCCCGCGTGTTCGACTGGGCCTGTGAGTCCGATCCGGCGAATACAGTAGGCGTTGGCTATATCCTAATGGAGAAGCTGCATGGCACGCCGCTAAACTGGCAGGGCGCAACGACTGCGCAGAGGGAGAAGGTCGTGCGGCAGCTTGCAGACATCATGCTCGAGATCGAAAGGCACCCTTTTGACAGGCTTGGATCGCTCGTGGCGACGACGGCAACATCAGGAGACGAGATGACACCGGCGGCCGAGCCCCAGATACAGGTTCAGGGTCTGGCGCAGCCTTCCACGTTCCTGTCAGGCGAGGACGACAGGCCATTAGGGCCATTCCGCTCGCCACTAGAGGCCTCGCGTACCCTCGTGGAGGCACACCTTCGGATGATCGCTGGCGGTGAGATTGGGACGGCCGAGAACGCAGTGGACGTGTTTCTTGCCCACCGGTTTCGACTCGACGTTCTGGATAGAGTCTGGAAGACGACCACAACAGCAGTGGAGGGCGAGAAGTTCTTCCTAAAGCATGCGGACGACAAGGGCGACCACATCTTCGTAAACGCCGACTTCGACATCGTGGGCGTCATCGATTGGGAATGGTGTAGCACCGCGTCGAAGGAGGAGGCCTTCTCTTCGCCTTGTATGATGTGGCCAGTCGCAGCGTTCTACGACGGCTCAAACGAGCTGACGGACGAAGAGCTGCTCCTGGCCCGGGTCTTCTGCGAGGGAGGCCGCGAGGACCTCGCCCGCTGCGTGCTCGACGGGCGGAAGGTGCAGAGGCTATTGTTCGCACTCGGCCCTGGCGGGGCGTCACATCAGGACAGGAGAACATTTACCTGTCTTTTCATAGGTCTCAAGCAGGCATTGGATCCGAGGCATGGTGGTAAAGAAAACAAGCGAGGGAGAGAGGAAGAAGAGTGGGAGGTGTGGAGAGCAAGAGCACTTGTGAAGTGGGAACATGATGATTTGTTGCAGGCTGTACTAAAGAGCAAATAAGAAGCCGCCGAACGATATTTAGTGGTCAAAAGTATAGCAAGAAATAGAATACATCAAGACTCTACCTAGGTAGCATTGAGCTGCGATGTGCTATAGTGGCATGATTATCTGTTTACTAGCGCACATCCCTACTTCGGAAGTCTTGACAACGCATGTCTGCAAAGAGCCAATATTCAGTTGCTAGAAACGATATAGTGAAGGCAAGTCGATCTAGTCAAGTGCCACCTCTCCAAGAAATAAGATATAACAGGTCCTGTCGAACCTGGATACAGGCCCATGGCAACATGGTGCCGAACTTCCATATGCCGGAGCCAGAGCAAGAAGACCATCAGTATTTTGGACCATTCCCTTCTATCAAGTATTAAAGACTTTCATAGAAACCATGGCTCTACTACTATGCCCTGAGCTTAGCTCCTACCACCGTCTCTATCCAGGTTTATAGGCGTCCAACTTCTCTTTCATCCGGCGAATCTCGTCGTTGATAAAAACGGAACCAAACAGCCAATAAATGATCCTGTAGCATTCAGGAGTGATGATGTCCCAACCAGTCTCAAACAGAGCATCGACGATAGGAAAGTTCCAGTACTTAAGTGCATTCTCCAAAGGCGTCAGACCGTCACAATCCCTCGCATTCACGTCCACCTTGCCTGTGGCTAACAATTTTCTTACCACCTCCTCCATGCCACGCTCAGCGGCAAGTCCGAGTAGTGTTTTGCCCGCGTTGTTCTTCGTGTTAATGTCAATGTTGCTCACAGCGAGAAGCTGGTTGGCGCATGCCTTTGACCGCCGAGAAACAGCGACGAACAACGGCGTTTGCCCATCACAATCCCTCACGTTAACATCTGCCTTCATGGCAAGAAGCTGTCGAACAATTCCCCCGTTGCCCTTCTCGGCCGCATGATGCAGTGGTGTCCTCTCCAAGTTATCCTTAGAATTGACTATAGCTTCTCCTGTCGCAAGTAGCTGCTGCACAACCCCATCACGGCCCCTCTCAGCCGCATGAGACAGCGGTGTCTTCCCCACAGCATCCATAGAGTTAATGTTAACTTTGCCTGTAGCAAGAAGGTGCTGTACGATCTCTTCATACCCCCATTCGGCGGCATAGGACAGTGGTGTCCGCCCTTCAGCGTCCCGATTGTCGACAATTGCTTGGCTTGTGGTAAGCAGCTCTCGTACAACGCCTTCATGACCCCTTGCGGCTGCATAAGATAGGGGGGTCCTTCCTTGGGAATCTCGAAAGTTGGCCATGGCTTGCCCTGTAGCTAGGAGCTGCTTCACAACTCTCTCGTGACCACTCTCAGCAGCATATGCAAGTGGTGTTAGTAGCGCAGGATTTGCAGTGCTGATGTCTGCTTTTCTGGTTGCAAGGAGCAGTCGTACAACTCCTTCGTGACCATTCTGGGCAGCATACATCAAGGGTGTGTCACCTCTACCGTTATGCACCCACTGAGGACTCGCTTCAAAGCCTTTGTCAGGGTCGTATATCAGTATACGGCACGAACACCCCATGTTGTTGATTTCTACTTGGCCCGTGGCAAGTAACAACCTGACGCACTCTTGGGCGCCAGCCTCGGCAGCAAACGAAAGTGGTGTCCGCCCTTCAGAATCGCCATTCCGGAAGTCAACGTCAGCTTGGCCCGTGGCCAGGAGCAGCCGTAGAAGCTCATCTGCGCCGTACTTGGCAGCGTAAGCAACAGCAGATAACTCGCCCGGCCACGGCTGCATCTCTATGCCTATGTCGAACTGGTCCGTTTCCAGTAGGTACTTGGCCACTCGGACGGCACTATGCCTGAGAGCCCAATTCAGAAGTCGTCGCCCATTCTCAGCTTGGCATTTCACTCGAACTTGACCCGTGGTGAGCAGTGCTATGAAGATATCCTCACTGTCGTTCATGGCAGCGTCGAACAACATCTCCTTGGCAACAGTCACACGACGATTTTCCAAGAGCTTTCTGACCATGTACACTTCCTCGAAACCAACAGCCCATCCCAGGGGTGTGCTAGGGGCCCTGAGCTCGGCACAATACCTTTCTTCAGACCCAAATCCCGAGTTCTCGCTCCTGGCGTCGAGATCAACGTAGCACATCCTAAAAAGGCGCTTCAGATGACGTCTTCTTTTCTGGTAATGTGTCTCTGCTTCGATAAACGCGTCGAAAACTGCCCTTTGACCACCCCTTATCGCCCATGATAGAGGAGGCAATTTGAAGACAGGGTCTCTTTCATTCGCATCAGTAGACTCCAGTTTGAGCAGGTGCCGAGCGACAACTCCAAGCCCTAGCATCGATGCGACAACAAGGGGAGATAGGGCTTTGGCATGCTTGTAAGTATATCCGCTTCTTGGCCACGCAACAATGCATGCTGACTCGCTCCCACTGC
This sequence comes from Fusarium piperis, assembly GCA_027886205.1. Classification (NCBI taxonomy): domain Eukaryota; kingdom Fungi; phylum Ascomycota; class Sordariomycetes; order Hypocreales; family Nectriaceae; genus Fusarium; species Fusarium piperis. The sequence goes on from RZGM01000008.1 coordinate 21,897, forward strand.
ATAGCTGAAGCATGTTGCTCCAAGGCAGATCCTTTTCACTGCTCGCGTCGCTGAGATGGGTAGCCCAATGTTCCACGGAGTAGCCAAGAAGTGGGTATTCGTCGTCCAAATGACGGAGATCCCAAGCCCCTATTAGAGAGTGTCGCTCAATGTAATCGGCAACGTAATCGGCAACGTCGGTTAAGAGAAGGAGCTGTGCGCAAACCGACCCTAGTATGAGGTTTGACAATCCAGGAGACATGGAGCGTTCCCACTCAGAGCGAGAGCCGTCTGGTTTCAACAGAATCCCCCGAGCATCTTCATCACCAGCTCTCTCCACCAAGAACTCGGCGGCCGTCTGATGGAGGAGATAAATCTTGTCATCAACAATGGACACGAAAAGACCACAGAGCTGTCGGACCCAGGAACTGAGGCGATCTTTCGGTCCGATCTCCAACTGGCTGTACAAGGTGTGATCCCTCTCGATAGACATTGCCACGGTCATCTCGGTCAAGTTCAGTGGCCGTTTTGCCGCAACAACTATATGGAGCAACTTCCTCGCCTTGCTCTCGTCTGGGCTTGCGGAGAGGATCTTTTCGTACGCGTCATTGACGGTAGGGGGGATATTCCTGGTGTGCTCCTTGATCTGCGTGGAAGAGTGGCCGGCACAGCCTTCGAGCTGCTCAAAGACGAGATGGACCCAGAGATAGGTGCGGTTGGGATTTTGTGTCATTTCTCTCTTCAAGAATTTCTCTTCGTCCTTTGTAAGCTTCAGTTTCTTGCACACTTGGGTTGCTCGAGCCTCGACGACCAGGTCAATCTCTCTTGCGATCTTCTCCGATTCAGACTGGCCCTCTCCCCGTAGATGAATTATTGGGAGCTTTGTCTGTATGTCATTGAATCCTGTCTCGATGTGGAAATAAGGGCGGCTTGTCACCAGAAACTTGAGGCTCGCCTTGGTATCGTTTTCGAGATAGAAGTCATTGAGTGTTTGGACGAGCAGGCGCCTGTCGTGTTTTTCGCATTCATCGAGAGCGTCCAGGACACAAACGACTTCACCACTTCCTTGGCTTCTCGAGACGGAAACCAAGATGCGCCAAAGGTCGCGAAAAGAGCTGAGGAGCTTGTCGCCGTCTTCCTCATACTGTTTGAGGATGGAGTCTTGTAAGAGAGCTGGCTGCTCTTTGAAGAGCTGTCGCAGGACACAGCACAAAGCTCCTGCCGCGCTCTTCTGGTCCTCAAAGTCATCTTTGAAGAAGAAGTAGCATGTTGTCGAAGTAGATGAACTCGGAAGAACTTCATCCACGAGGTATCTTGACAGGACAGACTTGCCACATCCTGGGTCAGCAGAAACCCAGAGGAGGCCGCATGTTTTCCCCTCCCTCCAGTCTTGAAACCGATCATGGCTTGTGAACCATTCGCAGGTGCCTTGGACCCGCTGGGGGTTTCTATCTTTGGCTTCCATGTATGAAGATTTGTACAGGCTCCTCAGAAACCCTGTAATTCGGTCCGATTTCTGATTCATCTCAGGGTTTTGTTTGCGTTGATCTTGGCCTGATCGTCTGGTCAGTAAGGCTTCGATGGTATCATAAAATAATATTGATGTTTCCCGATTTCCTAACACGACCTCTGATTACATTTGAACGTCATCCTCCGGGGCACAAGGCCAAAAAAAACTCAGGCATGGGGACGTGGGCTAGTTCTCCCTGAGCCCATTTAACCGTTTTGCCAATGCTCCATCCACGGTATCTTCTTTGGGAAGTGCAGCCAACTCACCGTTCGCTATGGCACTCTCATAAAGGTCTTGAATGTTGCCCTGGACGAGCTTGAAGTTGTCCCGGTCCTGCAGGCTTGTTCCAAACTTGCAGACGCCCCCATGACTCGCCTGGAGCGAAACCACATTCTCGTGCTTTCCCGGGAGGCCAAATGACGCACTCTCCCTTGGGACGATCTAGGTCGATGTCAGTGAAACTTCAGACAAACTAAACAGGAACTTGCGTACAGTGTCCAGTGTACCCCAGAAGGAAACGATGGGGTACTCCAGGAGACGGTGCCTCCAATGCTCATGCATCAAGTCACTGAACATGCTTCCCGACTTGAGCGTTTCCAGAAGGTTGTCACCTTTCTGGAAACCCAACTCTTGGGCAATCTTGGCAGTGATTTTGCCAATCTTAACAAGAGACTGTTTTCCGCCATCGTGAGGAGTAGCAAAGAATGCAAGTCCCTGCGTGGCATCCTTGATATCCTCGTACTTTTCATTGTTGTGCGCATTAATCAGGGCCTGCTTGATCAAAAGCCCTCCAAGGCTGTGACCGAGTAGCAGTAATGGCCGTCGCGACGCCTTTCTCCTGTCTATTCTCAATTCCTCTAAAAATGCATTCACCTTGTCGATGAAGGTGGTGCGGTCCTTTCCGTACACAGCCGTCGAGTTATACTCGTAGAGGAAAATTCGGGCATGAGGAAGTTCCTTTGGGAGCTCATCTCGGAGCCAGAGGGTTCCTTCGGGGCCAGCTGGAGTTCGCCATGTATCCCAGGCATGGTCTTGATCAGATTTGCTCCGGGGGTTCAGTCCATGGACCGCGACGATGCTGGGATGGATTAGAAATGGGCAGCGGGGGTAGACTCTCAGTGCATACTCAACAATGGCCTTATCCTCCGCTGTGTTTTCCGGGTCTGGATATAGTTGCCTCAAGGGCTGCAGTTCTAGGTCAGTAGCTATTCCAAGTGGAAATAACGGGGGTTCAACATTGTCATCTGCCAGGTTTGCGGCCTAACTAACCCAACCCGGCTCTAGGCTCCAACTCAGGCAACTATAGCCTGAATCTCCGAGCATTTGAATATCAAGGTATAGGCATGGTATAGAAAGGACCGCACCCAGCGGACAACATTGTGACAAAGGGTTGTAACTTGAGCACTCACCATTGAGCTAGCTTCGTGTAGGGGTATTCTTGCAGGAGAGAGAAGAAAAGAGAAGCGAAGCAAGAAAAAAGCCACAATGAGAGGGGTAGCACCTTAAAACTGACCGCCATTATGCCGAGCCTAACTTGAGATGCATCTCGACGCTTTGGGCCTGTCAGCTGAACTCTGCCAAGTATCAAGTCGACCAGGATTACGAGCCAATAGTGTTGGCAGTTGAAGGTGACAAGGCAAACCAGACGCCTCGTAGAAGAAGCATGGCGCAAAGAGGTCAGCAGCACATTGGTGGTTCCTTGGGCCTGCTGATAGGTGAAGGAGAAAGGTGTCTCTGGGCTGGCGGGGGTGCCGTTCGGGCAGCAATACTAATATCACAACTCCCTGAGCATCAAAACAGCATCCCCGAGCATTAGATAGAAGCACACATATCTATGATTACCGAGTTCTCTGAGAGCTGCCAGCTGGAGTCAAGCATTGCAGATGATCAGAGATGAAATTATCTACAATTCACGGCACCTTTAGATTATTTTGATTTTGGAGTTCAACACAATTCAGGGTAGTTTGCCTCTTGTCAGCAACTTTAGCACTGAGCACCGCATAACAGGGCCAGAGACTTCCCTTGATGCTCCGTCTAGTTGAGCTTAGTTAGTCATGGGTTAATTCAATATCAGCAGACCCCAGCATCGCCCAGCTTATGTCCTCCAAATCCCATCGTGGTCTTTCTAGGCTTAAATCGCTTAGGTAATACTCAAGATACCTAGTGGCTAGGACGATAGAAGACAGTAGCGTGCTGGATAGAGGTTCAAACTAGGTGCCAGAGCTATGGCTCAGTAAACATATCGGCAATCTCTATTCTCATTGTTTCATTGGTGTTGACTATCCCAGCGTTTAAGTTATCTCCTAAGCTGGCAAGGAACTGCAACCAGGTCACGACAGGGGGGTCAAGCCAATCACGTCTAGTTTTAATCAGGACACTTTTATTCACACTACTCTCTGGCAAAATAATAAGTACTCGCGACATAGTACCTTAACAGATGTGGTCATTCTTGCCGAATGGTTGAACTTTATCTGTTATTATTATAACACTGGGGCAAAATACGGAGTGCAGTTCCTTGCCAGCTAAAGGGATAGGGACTAGCCAATGACATCAGTTGAAGAAAGTGTGCTTCAGTGGTGGCACCGTTGATCAAGGGACGCCATTAGCCCGGCAGATGGTGCATTCGCCAGGCACGTAGGCGATGCATGACATGACAGACGGCAAGCCTTAGCAGTGTGTTCAGGCAAGACAAAGGTACAATTCAGTCTCATCAGAGTGTTGTTCTCTGCCAATATGATCAATTGACCTAAACATAGAGTCTCATCGGGCGGCAACCGGCTACAGGACCCCCGACGGCCCGGCCGGCACTCGGAGGAGGCTAGAAAAGAAAAAGACGAAGCAGGCGCATCGGGATTTCGGGGTCTCCATCAGGGACCAGACTCTGTGGGGGAGGGGACAGAATCGTGGGCAGCTCTGAGCGGTTCTATACATGATACTGTCCGAGCCCTTTTTGTCACCCCACATTACCATCTTGCGACATCGAAACACCTTTCCTAAACCGGTCTAGCTCAATTGCGTGATTCTGTCGAAGCATCAACAATTCTCAAGGCCGAGCAAGATCCGTTGACGCGAGGAAAAAACAGAGCCGTTAGTTTGGACAGGATGGAGTTCGTTACAAATCCAGCCCCGTTGAGTCGCCTCTTCAAGGGCACATCTTTTTCTCTCACCCCTCTTCTCCTCCTTCTTCAGCGCTCTTTTCATCCTCACTGCTGGGAAACGCTCTGTTTACATCCATCTCATCTCGCTTCTTGAGAGTCGGCAGTTTGAGTTGGAGGCACTCCCTTGACTTTTGCCTTGCAGTCAAGAGCCATCCATTGGGACCTTCTTTCTCTCTGGCCCCTCCCCTCCTTCAATCGATCTGATCCTCCCACTCCTCGGGTCAATCACCAGATAATCCTCTCCAGGATGCCTCACAAGGATCAGGAGTCGGCCCCCGTGGCCAAGACGAACTCGGCCGACTTCACCAAGCTGTCGTCCAGCCTTCCCTTCGGCCAGCGGGTTCCTCTCTCCTCCATCTCCGGCCCGACCTATGTGACCGCCCAGCTGCTCGTTCAGCAGATCGCCTACAAGCTGTCCGACAAGATCTTCTCCTATTCCCCCGAGACCTTCGACCTCGACATTGCCCTCAAGGACTGGGCCTCCCAGAACGAGAAGAACATCCACGACTATTCCACCGACGTCCTGCCCCTCCAGACCCGAGTCGGCGCCGGCGCTCTCGCCCTCGGCTACATCTTCTCTCCCGACTTTGATGTCTCCAAGCGACACATCCCCCAGTCTCTAGTTGCGCCCTCGGGCAGCCTCCAGCAGCTGCGCGGAACCCTCGACCAGCTGTCCCTCCTCTATGGAGTTTCCAGCCCCTTCGTCGCCCATATCGCCGCCCTCGACTACTCGGACAGCAAGGGTCTGATCTCCAACTACGACATTGCTCTTCGCATTGCTGAGGATCTCGGTCTCGGCCTGGTCGCCAGCACCTCTACCTACGAGGCCCAGCACATGTCCGTCTTTGCCACTCTTCTGGCTTCTTTATTGCCTACCCTTCACATCTATGACGGTGTTCGTGTCGCCAGGGAGACTCTCCGCGTTGTTGATGCCCTGAGCGAGAACGGCGTTGCCGATCTGTACACCAAGCTCTCCGCCGAAGTCGGCAAGCTCAACACCCGCCTCGACACCGCCGGCAAGGCTGTTGAGCTGCTCAAGCTCTTCAATGATGAGCTCGGCACCGTCTATGAGCCGTTTGAGTACCACGGTCACGAGACCCCTGATGTTGTCCTCGTTGCCTTTGGCAGCGTTGAATCCCAGGTCACCAAGCAGGTCCTGGCCAAGCTTTCTGCAGATGGTGCCAAGGTTGGTGTCATCAATGTGCGAATCTACCGCCCCTTCATCGAGGAGGCTTTCCTCAAGGCTATTCCCGCCTCTGCTCGCACCATTGCCGTCCTTGGCCAGGTCAAGGACGAGCTCGCTGTTGAGGATGAGGCTACTCAGTCCGCTCTCTACAGCGACGTCCTGACCACCGTTGCCTTCTCTGGCAAGTTTGACAGCGAGCCTGATGTTCTTGACATCAAGTACACTCCTGCCCAGGCCTTCACTCCCCAGGGTCTGGTCAACACCCTGCACAAGATCTTTGGCAACGACGGTGAGGCCAAGAAGCTGCCTTCTCTCATCCAGGCCCAGCAGTTCACCTTCTGGGAGCTCGATGACTCGCCTGCCATCAACTCCCCCAGCGTCATTGGCAACCTCCTCTCCAAGGAGTCTACCTCCAACGTCTACGTCAACGAGGTCTTTGACAACCTCACCCAGGGTGGCGTCATCCGCAGTGACCTCCGGGCCTCCAAGAAGGCTCTCGAGGCGCCCTATGACATCAACGAGGCCAGCACCGTTGTTGTTGGTGACGAGAAGATCCTCAACGAGGTTGATATCATCAGGGGTCTCGCCGATGGCGGCAAGGTCATTGTCAAGCTCTCCAACTTCAAGGATGACGAGGTTGAGAAGCGACTCCCCGTTGCTTTCCGCAAGGGACTTCAGGAGAAGGCCGCCGAGCTCTTTATCCTGGATGCTTCGTTCTCCCCTGCTTTCGAGAAGGATCCCCTCTTTGCCAAGCTGCTCCTAGAGCTGTCCTTCCTCAAGGTTGCTCTTCCTGACATCTCCCCCAAGGAGATTGGACAGTACATTCTCTCCGAGGGTCAGGCCCCCTCTCTAGAGGAGTCTACTGATGCTATCGGCCAGTGCCTCCGCCAGTTTGAGGTTCCCGCTGCCTGGGCCGAGGTCGAGGCTGACTTTGTCAACCCCAGCCTCCCCCGTACCATCCAGAGCAACAGCTTCGTCGCCCACCAGAAGGAGGAGGTCGAGGAGGTCCTTGAGCTCCATGACTGGCAGGTCGCCGCCAAGTCCCTTGCATTCAAGGAGGCTTATGGCACCAAGACTGCCCTCCGACCCGACCTCTCTGTCAAGACGGCCACCATCACGGTCAAGGAGAACCGACGTCTCACTCCCATGGACTATGACCGTAACATCTTCCACATCGAGTTCGACCTCGGCGACTCTGGCCTTACCTACAAGATTGGCGAGGCTCTGGGCATCCACGCCGAGAACGACGAGGAGGAGATCAACCAGTTCATCGAATTCTACGGCCTTAACCCCGCTGAGCTTGTCCAGGTTCCCTCTCGTGAGGATCCTTCTCTGATGGAGGTCCGCACCGTCTACCAGGCTCTCGTCCAGAACGTTGACATCCTCGGCAAGCCTCCCAAGCGCTTCTACGAGGCCCTTGCCGAGTTTGCCACGGACGAGACAGAGAAGCAGAAGCTCGAGGCCCTTGGCGGGCAGTCTGGTGCCGAAGACTTCAAGCACCGATCCGAGGTGGACACGCTCACCTATGTGGACATCCTGGAGGAGTTCAAGTCTGCTCACCCCAGCTTCCACGACCTTGCCAAGATTGTCAGCCCCCTGAAGCGCCGAGAGTACTCCATCGCCTCTGCCCAGGCCGTCACCCCCAACTCGGTGTCCCTGATGATCGTCGTGGTCGACTGGGTCGACCCCCGTGGCCGCACTCGATATGGTCATGCCACTCGCTACCTCAGCCGTCTGCCAGTCGGTGCCAAGCTGACTGCTTCCGTCAAGCCCTCGGTGATGAAGCTTCCTGCCAAGGACACTGCTCCTCTCATCATGGCTGGTCTCGGAACGGGTCTTGCTCCCTTCCGTGCCTTTGTCCAGTACCGTGCCATGCAGAAGGCCCAGGGCAAGGAGATCGGATCCATCCTCCTGTACCTCGGTTCGCGTCACCAGCGCGAGGAGTACCTCTACGGCGAGGAATGGGAGGCTTACCTGGCCGCTGGCGTCGTCACGCTCATCGGCTCTGCCTTTTCTCGTGACCAGCCTCAGAAGATCTACATCCAGGACCGCATGCGCCAGACTCTCAAGGAGATCGCCAAGGCGTACATCCAGGACGAGGGCAGCTTCTACCTGTGCGGTCCTACCTGGCCCGTCCCCGACGTGACCAAGGTGCTCGAGGAGGCCATCGCCCACGAGGCCAAGGCTGTGGGCAAGAAGATTGATCCCCGCAAGGAGATTGAGAAGCTCAAGGAGGAGGGACGATACGTCCTCGAGGTCTACTAGATGTTTTTATGTTGGCACGATATGATTGATGTCTAAAATGGTGCTTGGATATGTATAAACAGCCTTGAAGCGTTTGAATATAGTCAGTCATGGTATCATCTGCTTGTACACCGTGTTTGAAAGCTGTGAACTGCCATGCTATGTCATCCACTCGGAACTCGTCTCCTTCGTTGTTAGGCACAGGCTAGCCATGAGCAGCTCTGTCTCAACCCGTTGGGCACACATATCACGACGGCGGATGTTGGGCACATAGTCTGTTTGATAGACCCTCATCGCGCTTAACGGCTAAACCATCATGTTAACCGGAGTATCGCATCCAAGTTCCTCCACCGACGTTGAGCATCTCGGTTGCAGAAATGACAGGACCAACCATCGAGGCATGTGAGGGTGTCGACAACCTGGCTGGCCTCGAGTCTATTCGAGATGGTGAAACCCGCTAATAGCCGGAGAGGCCATCCGTCACGGGGAAGTGAAGGGGAAGGGCGAAAGGGGAAATCCGAGAGCTGGATTAAGTTTTCGGGCAGCAATTGGGGGTAATCTGCCCAACCGGGGGGGGAAAGCTTCGGGGTATGCCCCGATTTGGTCTTCCAGACGGGAGGTGAATGTTCACGAGACATGTCTTGAACGTGGCTTGGGTGAAGCAGAGTGACGTTGACCATGCGTGTTGGGCTGTATGTCAGGCTGGTGGTGGTGGTGGACGAGACCAATCGACCGGTAACAGGGTCGGCTTGCACTTTCGGTCTCGATGCAGGCTTGGTTGTTTGGGATTGGCCATGAAGTGAGGGTATTCCCGGATTTTAGGACGGTGATGTTGTTCTAGATTGTGTAAAGTGATGGTGTATGCCAGGTCATCAAGCAAGGTGGTTGGTGTTGTCCATAGAAACACAAGTCACACACCACCACCGATAAAAAGAGACGAAAGAACCCTTGAAAGCGTTGTCAAACATAAGAGATGGCATGAAAACGATATGAGCAGCAAAAATAAATCGAAGCAAATGCTCCCCCGGGAAGGCTCGAACTTCCGATCTCCCGATTGTCTGCAAGTAACAGTCGGACGCTTTAGCCAACTAAGCCACAGGGGATTGGTTCGCTTGATGACGATGGACTCTCCAATTGGGAACCATATTCCCGCAGCTTCTGCAGACGACGTCAGTCAAACCATGGACATGGCAAAGTCCAGCATCATGATTTGACAGCTACGTAGCTTGCAGGGTGGGATATGCATAGGTCAAGTTTACTTTGTCATTTCCATCTCCTAGCTGTCGGAACTGATCCTTCATGCAACCATGAGTTGGTCAGATGACAGGAACACAGCCAAGTTGGCCAACTTCTTGCAGTGTCTTTGGTGAGCGTCTCGTTACACCGTGAGCTATGCAGTCATCCGCTGAGTCGAGGCCCTCTGGCATCTCTAATAGGGCAACTATCATCCAATCGACAGGTCCAAGTCCGACAGAGTTGTCACCCGCAATGCTCTACTCCCGAGACCGTCTGACCGGTATCCTAAACACACCTCAATCACCCCCCGAACTCGTCTAGAAACATACCCTACACAGAGGGGGTAGAGACTCTTGCGGGTCCTCCCGCCAACTTGCATTCACACATGTCGAAACTCGTGTCTCTGGGTCAACATTTCCCACGTGGACTCTCTTCTTCTGGAGTAACTCCAACACAATCTAAGCTCGTGTACATCCACATCTCGATCAAAATTTACCGACATTGGCACCCGAGGAGAAACGAGAAACCCCCTCTTCAAACTCGGTGGGTGATTGTGATTCCCGCATCAACCGGTGGACACGGAAATCGACCCACGAGTCCCCTAACCAAGAAAAAGGATAGCCCAAAAAGCAATATGTGTGAAAGCTGCTGCAAGTCCAAGCGATCCGATACGGTACGAGTCATGGCACAGAGAAATGGGCTCATGTAGGGATCTCGAAGAAAAAAGCAAAGAGAAGAGGCAGCCACATCGGACCCATCGCCAAGTTTGTGGAAATTCGAAAGAGAGACAGAAACATGGGTTTGCTAGCTGATCGAAATCGAACGGTGAGAATAGCCCCCGTCAAGATGAGGCTACTGCGAGGCCTGCCACGATGGACAGGGACAGATGCACACAGGCAACGCCATCATCACATGATGAAGATGGTGATGCAGACTTCCCGCCCTGCGTTGGTTGGTTGGAAGGTGGAAGAGAGGGATCGGCGGCATGGATATTCGAGTTTGATTTGGGACTCGACAGCTCATATCAGGCGGACGGTGAATGCTCTCATCGTAATCTCCATCGTTCGTTGACGCTCCTGAGATCTACATGGGATTTCCCATGTTTACCATGCTCAACCAAAATGAAGCTGTCCATCTCTGCTGGCTGGGTAGCGGTGAGATTTCGTCTGTTTCAGGTGCAATCTCGCAGATCTAAAGGGGGGGAAGAGAGGACCCATTCAACGTTGCTTTTTCGACATGTTCGTCCAGCTCCACCAAGACGGTGTTCCCATGAACAAGTTCCTCTCTGGAAGTACCAGTTACAAAGGTACAGAAGTACCTACCTAGCTACACGGGGCGGACATGGGCCCATCACGGCTCGTGGGGACTTTAAAACCTCGCTCCGCCTCAGGGCTGTCCCGGCTGACTGGGTATCCCGAAGGACAGGATAGGACAGCACCGACGGCGTCGTTGGGGCGATGCCTGGGGGTGGAGCCAGCCCGAGACATGACATGAAGCTAGAAGAGCAGTTCTGCGGACTGTTTGCTTAGGTTGAGTGTTGTCAAGAGAGCTCCTCCCAGCCACAACAACACCCACTCGAAGCAAATCATAGGCGGACATGATGCAGGGAGAGAGGCGGCAGAACAGGGCCATCTCTCAGTCGCCAAGCACCTGGCGCAACTCTGACTTGCGCTCCAACCAACACCGCCCACCTACGTAACCGTGGGGCACTCAAAACTCAGACCGGTATGGGGAAAAGAAAAAGGAATATGCAATGTATATGCGCATATGCTCATGCTTGTGGTGGTCGGACCGCTCAGTTGGTTCCAGAGGACCCCCTTCCCCTGCTCGTGCATTTCGCGCTAGAAGCTAGCAGCCGCAGATGGGGGGAGGGGGAGACGGAAATTCCAAACGAGAGGGACAGAGAGATTGCATATCCCGTGTTTGGAATCTCATCATAATGTCGTTGCTGTTGGTCGTGTCTCTCGGCACCAACCGCGTGACAGCAGCCTTCTTTTCACTCCTTCGTCACATTCTGCCTGCGCCTTGCGAAAAGAAAAGGCTCATCGGCGATCAGAGACACATAGAGACGACCCTGTTCCCTGGGAACGGAACCCTGGTCGAGTTACGGTTGCATCCCTAAGGGTGGGGGATTTCCGGAGCAAGCACCAGCCTGAGGATTCAGCGTCGGTAGCGCGGATCTACACAAGCTGAAGGATGACTGACGGTCCGGTCCTGACGGATAGCTCGCTTGTCTCGTCTTTCTCTCGAGGCGACGGGATGAACCCCCTGCTCAGAGCACACAACTCATGACAACTCCCTCCATCATGCCAATGACGTGCCTAACCTGTCAGGGTCCCCCATCTCTCTTGCACACACGCACGCGCGCAGAAAGTCAAATCCGTATCCACTCCCACACGGACGGTCAGCTCAAGCCACGGTTACCAAACTACAGGGACGCGCCGCATGTTGCAGGAGGACGGGACCCCTACTCTTCCTCCTCAAACAGAAAGAAACCCTGACCGCCTTTGCTCGAGAGGGCAGAGTGGGTGGTGGGGGGATACCCGAGAGATGGGAAGAGAGACATCTCGACGTCTTTTCTTTTGCTCGTCGTTTCTTCCTCCAGGCCGTGCGTTGCATCAAATCCCTGACTTTCAGCACCAAGTTAGTTGCCACTCGAATGACTCTTGATCCCTGGCATAAATCCGCGCTGGGATCATCTAGCGGTGTCGGCGAGGGGAGAGAGGCACCAACTACCGAGTCGACGTGCATCCGCCCATCTCGGTGCTATCTTGCTCCAGGTCCAGGGGTGGCCTGGACCATATGGGACAGTATCGTGGGGCGTCCGCATCCTCGTGACTTGACAGCATGACCTGGCTGATGATAGTCAGGGATGGTTGTATCCATCTCCTATTCCCATCCCTTGGCTCGACCTTGGATGTCGTCATCAAGGATCAAATTGAAACGAGCACATTGACTGTGTGGGCGTGTGCCGTCTTGTCTCTCCTCCCTGCCTTGCCGCGATTGACTCGTCTCTTTTTCTGTCACGGCTTCTGTCACATATCGATCAGACAGCCAAGCCCAAGGGTTGAAGCAGGTCGACTCTGGACCTATCATTCTCAGACCGCCCTAATGCAAACGGGGATGCTGAATGACAGACAGACAGTCTGATGCTGTGGTGTAGACTCGAGTCCTTGCTTGTCCAGACATGATTCGAATTGCGTGTGCTGAATTATCTGGTTGTAAATGCAAATAAATGGTTGCTATGAGCCCTTCCAAAATGCCATGTCCCTCTCTTTGCACCTCTCGTTCCCTCACACCAATTTTCGCGCAAGAATACAAATACCTATGCTGACCGTATGATGACCCAATGTACCCCATGAAAGTAGAAAAAGGAAATATGGAAACGAAAACAGGGATAGAGCTGAAGGTGAGATTATAGACAGCTACAAAGGGGAAAAAGAAAAGAGAAGAAGAAAGTAAACCCTGATATCGCATGAACGAACCAGTCCAAAAGCCATCAGACTCCGCATCTCACAAGAGTTCCCCTGTCTGTAGTCCAGGTACAGTTAATTTCCAGATCCGACAACAGGAAAAGGATCCAGGAAAAAGAAAAATCAGGGGCGGGTGGAAAGGAAGAACAAGGGGGGCATAAGAAAGAGGCATGGGGCCAAGTGAGGCAACCCAAATAACAAGACATACAACGGGAGCAACAGAGACAACCACCACCCCCAAAAACAAGGCGAAAAGAGGCGCTTCTTGGCTGGCTGGGTATAGTCGGCACTCATCCCGACGCCGGGTTTCGGCACAAGGCGTAGTCAGTCGGTTGGTGGATTGGTTGGGTTACAGTAGACGCTCTGTTGGCTGCCAACTCCCGAGTTGCTGGTCATGCTCGTCCCCTGTCAGAAATGAAGAGGCCAGGTGAATCTCTCGATAGACATGGGGTAGAGGCAGATCAATAGGGAGTCGACCAGGGGGGCCCAGGCTTGACCCTGTTGGTGGCCCTGATCCCACTAGAGTTCTGATGCCCTTTGACGGGGCTGGCGCCTCCCAACGCCATGGCTTCGGCCTTGTCGTTGCTTGCTGCTTGTCCTTTATCCGTCTGTCCTTGTCATTGTAAGGGAATTATTAGCTCAGTTGGCCCATCCGCGGGTCCAGTCCTGCAGGTCCCCGACAATCTGGTACGTGGGATTCGCCGAGTGTCCGTCGCCGCCCTTCTTGTCCCAGGCCCACCGGTCGGCAAAATCGCTGTCCAGGGTTCCCTGCAGCATGTCGACGACGTAGTCACCGATGACGGGCAAGAACTTCCATCCATGGAACGAGCCACCCGTGGCCAGATACAGGTTATCGCAGTGCGGGTGCGGCGTGATGAGGAAGTCGTGCGTCGGAGTAGATGCGTCCCTGTTTGAAAGAAGAGAAACCGGTCAGCTGCGAGTCCCATCCGACCGAAGGCGAGGGCAAGGGGAAGGGGAAGGGAGAGGGAGGGGGGTTAGCTGCTTACCAACACATCCGGTAGGCCTCAATCTTGATATCCTCGACCTCCTTGCCGTAGAGCCCATTAAAGGTCCTCCGCGCACGATCTTCAAAGAACTTGAGGAAGCGAGGACCCGTCCACGTGTTGTACATGGACTGGTCGGGTACCACCGACATGGACTCGCCGGTCGCGGGGAAGACCTGGAAGTTTGTAAAGCACAGGTCGCAGTTAAACTTGATAGTGCCGTCATCGAGTATCGACATGCCCTCACCTGCATAATGTTAGCTCAATGTAATGTAATGTCATGCACCAAGCTGCATCGAAACCTTACCCTTCACCTGCGGCAAGCAGTTCTTGAGCACGGGAATCGTAGAGAACTTGTCCTTTTGCGCTCCGTGCAGCTTCGCGTAGAAGCTTACGGCGCCTGTGGCCAACAGCCTCTCGCCAGCGTGGAGCTGCGGTCGATCCGGCGCGCTTTGCGCAAGCAGCGGTGCCGTCCGCGCGCCTGTGCACATGAGCACCTTGTCTGCCCGAAGCGTCCTGCCGTCACTGAGCACGACGCCTGTGCATTGGCCTTGGCCCTCGGCTCCGAGCTCGAGCTTGGCCATCTCGCCCACGACGTACTCGGCTCCCAGGTCTACGGCGGCCTGGATTACTGCGCCGAGCGCCTTGTCAGCCTCGGCGAATCCCACGCTGGGGTTCCAAAGGATCCGGTCCACGCCCTTGAAGTCGGCAGTCGCAAAGGCACCGTTCCAGCGGCGGCGCACCTCGTCCACGGGCATCATCTCTGACTCGTTGGAGATGCCCATGTCACGGTACGAGGCAATGCTGTCCTCGCCAAACGAGGTAGCGTCGGCCCGGAGCATGCCCACCTCGTGATACCACTTGTTGTATAGATCATCTTGCCGCCAGAGGGGCATGGCCTTCTTCAGCAGCCGCATGTACAGCTTGTCTGGGTAGTCATCGCGGACGATCTTGTTGATGTCGTGGGAGGCTGCTCTGGGGTTGGGATACTCGGTCGTGTCGACAATGGTGACCTTGGCGTTGCTGTCCTTTCTGAGGAGGGACAGAGCGGTAGCGGCACCAAAGTTGCCGGCCCCTATGATGAGGACGGAGGGAGAAGTAGTAGTCATTGTTCTCTTCTGGTGATGGATATGGATGTGAAAAGTCTGAGTACGTAATGTCCAATGGGTGATCAAGAGTAGCAGGAGGGAAGATGAGGAAGGAGTAGTAGTAGAAGGAAGGTGGGTAGGTTGTGATTGCCTCTTGAAGGGGAGCTGAACTGAACAGAGCTGCAGAGGCAATGGAAGGAAGGTGAGTCTATGTCTATAGATCTTCGCCCTCTCCACGAGGATTGTCGTGGGAGCGCACGGCGGTTTTATATTGCATCACAGACCTAACTCTAACGACTCGCCAACTCCCGAACCCAAATCAAACCAAGCCGGACCAGACCAAACCAGACCAAAGCCGGCCCGGGACTCGGAGGAGGAGGCCCTGCCTGGCTGCCTTGCCTGTGAGGTAAGATAGCCTGTCTGCGCAAGGCAAGTAGCGGTCGACTCATTTGACGCCAACGGGTAGCCATCCATGGTCCGTTGATTGATCTCAGGAAACAAAAGGAAAATGGTACTTTGTTGGTGCGCCCAGCCTCAAGCAGGGCGATGTACCACCTACTACTACGTACAGTACCCCGACCCGACTGTGCCTGTGCAAGGCTAGGTAGGCCTACATGTCGTTGTCGCAAGGCGCCCAACCCCAAAAGCGTCCAATGTCATGGGGTAGCCATGGATATCCGTACGGGTATGGGTACCCTCAACAGACACAGATTGATTGACGTGTCGTGTCGTGTTGACCCAGCCTCAAGTCTCGATTCGACGGCTTTAGCATCAGCAGGGGAGGGGGGCCGTCGAAAAAGGAACAAAACGAGGCAAGAGAAACACCCATCAGAAACCTGTGTATCGTTCGTTGACTGCACGGGGGTGCCTCAAGCAAGAAAACCAGACTGTACCGCTCCGCTCCCTCGTCCTTCATACCCTGGCCTGGCCTGGCGTCTCCTGACACCCATCCTTCTCCACGGCCCGTACTCTATAGCACGACTCTAGCTGCCATCTACGCCCGGCCGATTGCGACGAGAGAAAAGAGATTCTCTCTTTATCTCTCTTTCTCACCTCATTCTCTTGTCCTCTCCTCTCCTCTCCTCTCCTTTTACACCTACTCCACCCCCTACCACCCCCCGGAAAGGGAGAAGACAAAAGTAAAACACCCCGGCTAGCTGGTCAGTAAGCCTCGCCTTGCTCCATCAACCTCTGCCGCTCTCGGCATGGCTGGCGCTCCTTGTTGCTCCGTGCCACGGCTACGGCCTCCTCCGCCGCCATCGCCGCTGTGCTTCCTTGCCTTGCCTTGCCCGGACACTTAGTCTTCAGGTCCTGCCTCATTCATCGACAGACAGGCAACATAAGCGCTGCAACAGCACTTGAGACAACGTAATAGCTGTCGCTCTTGTGTGTCGTGCTGCCGTCGGTCTGCAACTTGCACCGCTAGTCATCACACTGCTCCTACATCGTAGGTCCCTGACATGCAGCAGCTCTGGGAAACCCACAAACGCCACGCATTAGCCTGCTGGCCTGTTGGGATCTCCACGAGATCTGCTCTCCGGGACATACCCATCTCATCCATGCCTCTGGGTAACTGCTACGAATCGTAGTCTTTGACAGGTAGGTACCTCTACGTGGTACGGGACGGTACGGTGCACTAGGTAGGCTCTTCAACTTGGTCCGGCTTGGTGCCCGTGTGGGCACTCGGGCGCACGCGCACTGTCGATTGTTCTCTCTTGACTCGTCTCGTTTTCCCGAGCAACTGTACCGATACTGTCCAGCTGAAGCTCAAGTTGGCGTTGTGTCATCAATGTGCCTTTCCGTCCTCATCCGGCTCACACCGCTCATCTCTCTCTCTCTCCTCTCTGTTCTCTCCTCTCTCCTCTCTTCTCTTCGTCTGCTCTCTCTTCTCATCTCCCTCCCCTCCCCTAGGTGTCGATGTCACCTCGCCCAATCCATGCAAGTCTCTCGCCTACTAACTCCCTAGTCCCGCACCGTTAAGAAGCCACGTGCGCCACTAGGGGTGTTACGCGGAGCGAGTCCGTTCTCAGTCACGTCCTGCCTGTCAAGGGTGTGTGGAGAAGCGTAGATTGGCCATTAAGATCGGATCGCAACACCGGTTTGAGGCTCCATCTTGGATCGTGGAAATCTCCCCCCAACGCCTGTTTGCCCTATCACGCTCGCCACTGCCCCTGATTCACCCAGCTGCCATGACACCAGAATGATCTGTGGGTTCCGTCACCGTGCGCATTTCCCCCGGTATCGCTGATTCCAACTGGCTGGTCCATCCCTTTGATCGCCAGGGTAGCGTCTCTTGAACCCATGATCCTAGCATTGAGATCATCACCCAAGATGACGGAGAAAAAAATGTGAGCAAACGCTGCACAACTGCCCCCCTCACCCCTTCCTACTCCTCCCGGAGAGTTTTCTTAGAGCACCCTGAACCGAACGTCGCATTTCTGCAACTCGAGATGCTCTGGCTGCAGGTCATCTAGCTACTGCCTGCCCGTCCCTAGGCATGACTGTCCCACGAGTTTGGGATACGTCTTGCTTCTCGAAGCAGGCGGGCGAAACCGCAGTGCGTCCATCCATTCATCCCCCAGTTGTCTCACGCATCTCTTGAGCGGGAACTGGCAGCATTGTTCCAGTATCCCTGCTGAGACCTCAAACCCGTTTCACCCGCAGACGTGGCGGTGCTTCCTTTTCTCGAAGGATTTGGGCGTGTAGATCGGTCGTACGACTCGTCGGCGACCCGCATCGGCTGTGCAACAACCAAGGCGTCAAGGTCCGACATTTATTGCTGACTCTGGTCATGTCGTTATCCGTCTTCTACTCGCCTCGCCTCGGGCTTTCTTGGGCTTCGACGGCCGGCCCAGTCCTGCCTGGATGCGTGGCCTCTCCCGAGTCGTCGTGTAAGTATGCAACACCATTCATCCGAGCTACTTATTTTGCCGTCCAGCGAGATAGCCCATGTTTGTCAGAAGCACGCACGTCGTCTGCAATTGTCTGGATGATGCCCTGAATCCTCGCCCAAGGGCTAGCTGCATATGTAAGAACTGGTTTTGTCTCGTGGCTTTCACCGGTAATGAGCCCAACTCATGACCGGCTGCAAGATCCTCATCGAGGCAGCCGGGATGAGCTGCGTCCCCCCCTTGGATGTTGGATAACTGATATGTACAGTAGAAATGATGATAGAGCGTGACGAGACACCGTCTCTGGTGGCTCAGGATGCTCGGTAGGGCAACAATGGTTTGTACCTGTTGACCATTACCTCCACCTCCCCAGGGACAGACAAAGTCATCATCGTCACGTCGTGATCTCCTACATGGATGTAAGGGCAATGGATGTAGGTCAACCTTGGTTGCTGGGTGCAACAAGAGGTCGTTGCCAACCACGCTTGGGGCTGGCTGGAACAGGTTCTTTGGCCGAGGCTTCTCGGCGTGGCGCCATTGGTTCATGCTGCATGTCGGGCAGGTCGGGCTCTGAGGAGCCGCATGGGTGTTTTTCACCGGCCGCCATCTTCCCCCAATCATAGCCTAGTCTCCAAATGTAAGGGAACTGACCGGTCGAGGTCATGCACCCCATAACAAAGCACCAGATCGAGCTGATGACCAGGGGGCTCATGGCACGGGGCGATGCTTGACTGTTGCTTTGTGCCTTTCTAAGCCATCTCTGCGCGCAAACTTGCGTTTCTTGGGGGGGTTCGGGCATCCGGGAACATCGCATCGCCATGGTTTTCGATGCTTATTGCAGTGTTGCCTGTGACTGGGGTTAGCGAATGGCCAATGCCTCGTTCAACCGGGTCCAACTTGAGGACCACCAGGTGGCAAGCATACGCGAATGAAGAGTTTCTGTCAAAGAGCACCAGTTTACCCTCCTTGTCCACCCCGCCCTTATCGCATCGGTTTCCCAAGGGGCAGTAGTAAGAGCCCTTGCCTCTCTGCTTGAGAGCTTCCATGTCGATCTTGGTGAATTGCTCATCCTCGTCTTCTCCAGAATCATCAGAAGCAGATGCATTTGGCCCAGGCGATGGGTGACCATCAGCGATGTGCGACGTCAGCAACATCTTCTGGCCGCTGTGGACTCTAGGATCTACATCACTTCCCACGATAGACGACTGGGTCCAGCTCATCTCGGTCTTGATGGTGGGAAACGGAGAAGCGGTCTGGTAGGATGGTGCAGAGACCACTGATCCAGGCTCGGGTCTTCGCCGCCAGATCTCCTCAACATCCCGGGAGAACTTCTCGGTCAGGTCGCGTATCTTGCTATAGAGGTCGGGTTAGTCCGATGTCGTTGCTTTTGAGGGTTGGGAGTCCCTTACCCAAGCTTGGTGATGTTCATGTCCATGATTGCCATGGGCTTCATGTCGGCCATGTGAGTCTTGGAAAAGGTCTGCTCGTGGGCCTCTTCAGCAGCCACCGCCACATGAGGTCCCTGAACAAGTTTGTCT
This sequence comes from Fusarium piperis, assembly GCA_027886205.1. Lineage (NCBI taxonomy): Eukaryota > Fungi > Ascomycota > Sordariomycetes > Hypocreales > Nectriaceae > Fusarium > Fusarium piperis. The sequence goes on from RZGM01000008.1 coordinate 41,204, forward strand.
GTCAAGGAAAACCACATCTGAGCTGTCTGGGTGAGATACTCTCCGACATCACTGATGAGGTTCTTGGAGTTATCGGGAGACGAAGAGTCTTCGGCATTCATGGCCAACTCCCTGGAAGCGGCTGCAAGCTGGAACCGGACCAAGGCGTCCAGCGAGTTGTTCTCCATGGCGGCGCTGTCAGGCGCGGCGTTGATTCCGGACTCGAAAACTTGGGCAACTGTCGGGATCGACATGGTACCTCCCGGAAGCTTGAAGCTCTTAGTTTGCCTCAAGACTATACTAGTGCCGGAAGCTGAGCAGATGTACTCGGTACTATGCTCGGGGGACTGGGCCAACCACACGGGACCTAGCAGTATCGGGCTAAGCTGTGGCACGGAAGCTAGTCAGGAAGGAAGGGAAGGGCAGGTCCCGGATCCGGCGCGGCGCGGCGGCGACGGCGGGAACGCAAAATCTTTTTGTGGCGACGAGGAGGGGCGGTTGGGATTTGTGCCTGTCGACGTAGGGGTTCGCACTCGGGCTGCTAAGACAGAAGAAAAGAGATGCGCGCGCTCGGGCTGGACAGAGGCGAGGGCAGCGTGTAGCGTAACTGTTCCAAGATTGGACACCTATCGGCGGCCTTGCTTGCTCGATTGCTTGCTTGCGTAGGTTGTACTTTGGCCTGGAAGCCAGTACTGAGAGGTGAGGGACAAGGTTAGGCACTCGAGATGGGCCGCTCTGTCAGTCACTCGGTGAGCGTCCTGCGTCTCTGGATCCGCGGGGGAGGACGACGGTAATACCTCAGCGACGGGTCGACAATATGGATGCTGCGGCCAGACCCGTCAGTCTCTCTTGGAATCTGCTCCTTATGAGGCCGGTAGAGAGGCAAGACACGCGGTGCCGGGCACAGGCACAGCTTTTTCGCGTGGGCAACGGGGGATGGGGGAAGAGACAAGAGGACATTGAGGGAAGAGACAACAGAGCCAGGGCGACGCTAATGCACCGGGGGTCGCCATGGCCCGTCTCCCAGCTTGTACCCGGCACTGTTTGCTGTACTGTTGGCACTGGACGGACTGCCTCGTCTGCCACAGCAGGTTGTGTGTGTGACCCCCAAATGGGATGTGGATGTGACGGGACGGATGACTGGTCCCTGGGCCTCCGGCAGGCGAGGCATGGCGGTCCACCGTGGCTTTTTCTTGTGTTCCCCGGTGGTAGCTCGTTGCGGTACCTCGTGCCTTGTCTTTAAACTCATCTTGGTCTCCCCCTCGTAAATGACCCCTGGTCCTTCATCTCGACTTGTGGCACCCGTAGCGTAGACCCAGGGCCCATGATGCTTGCTTGCCCATGCCGCCCCCTTCATCCCCTCCGCCTCCCGTTCGCTCAATGTTTCGAAGGCGCCAGCAGGCGCGTGAGGCGCGGCAGGCGAGGGGATGGTGGGTGAGATTCGCCTTCAGGTCTCCCGCCCTACCGATCGTGACCGGGCGACACTGCATCTGTTATCGTGAGGCGATTTGGTGCTAGCCATTCGAAGCGCGCCCGTCGTCCCTGGTGTTAAGGGTCCTAGGCTCGTCAGGTCGCAAGTGGGGAGGGGCTGCAATCCAACCATCAAGCCTCGACGTTGTCCAACGGCTCTCATTGAGCCCGTCTACTAGTAGTATAGTTATGAACGGGTCCCAGAGAGCTGGACAGCACCCGGTCGGCGTGCCTTTTAATGCAGGTACTCTCCCCCAGACTCACACCATGACCTCAGGCTCTTCCTGACTCTGCTTCAACACCCCCTTGGCTGTGTTGTTTCCTCCTTCGCTTCTCTTGTTGTCTCCTTTCGCCCCCGCAATCCCAGTGGTTCCCCCTCCCAATCCACTCTCGGCAGGCGTGGTTTTTGCTTCGAAGCGAACCACTCCGTTGGTATCTCAACAGGCTCGCAAGTGACGCGCCCGTAACGATTGAACGCTGCTGCTCCCTAGTGCCGGCGGCTCTTCGTCTCACTGGTCTCTCTCGTCGTCAAACCGCTGCCGTCGCTTCCTGTTGCCGCCGCCCGCTGCTGCTGGTCTCCCGTTGTGTCCTGATCCGGCCAACTCCGAGTGCCACTCCATTTCTTGTTCTCTCATCTCTCTCTCCATCTCCTGCCTGCAACACGCAGTTTCCTGCTCGGTACTGCAGGCCCATCGGAGCGCCCCCCGCCGCCGTGCCCTGCTGCCTGTCGAGCTCACCACAGCTTGCTGCGTGAGCGGTTCAGATGGAGGGCTCGCCAGAATCAGAACGCCCACTGAAGCGCGTCAAGTACGCGCAGCAGGATGGCGATATAATCCCAGTGAATATAGCCGCGTCCGATATACGGGCCCCCGATGGCATACCTGGGTCCATGGCTCCCGATGTGTCGTTATTTGACAATACATGGCCAGTGCCGACTGGTTTGGCGTCTCCGTCGCAGGTGCTCTTCAGCCTCTCCGAAGACCTCAACAGCGGCTCTTGGGCCTCGTCTTTTCCAGGTGAGGAAACGAACCTGTTGTCCCTCATGCGTCGCCTCCTTTTACCTCCCCCCTTCTCTCCTCACCCATCCCCCCTCTCCCTGTTGACGGGGTCTCCCCTCTCATCTTGGCTTTGCCGTCCCTGTCATATCCCTGTGGCGGATCTTGGGATGGGTCTCGAGCCATGGACGTGTAACCTTGAGTGTTGAGGTGAGAGAGAACATGATGCACCCACCCACCCCGCTCTCGCTCCTACTCTCACCCCGTCGCACAATCCGGCTCAGAGCCCATCTTCATCCATCTTGTTCCCGACTTCGTTCCCGTTCCAGTTCCGATCCAGAGGAATCAAAGCTTTCCATTGACCCGGTCATGCCATGGTAGACTATCGAGTCGGTGAGCTGACGTTCCATGCAGCACCCCAGCCTGCGGGACTGAACCTTCCCTCAGCCACATCGCCTCGACATCAACCGCCTTCTCACCAACCTTCTCAACCGCCTCGTCTGCCTCGTCTCCTTCCCGCGGTCCCGGCCGGCTCTCCGGAGCCTGCTGTTGAGGCCCGAGACACCGAGACGCATGTGCCAGCGGATGTCCCTGCCGTCAGCCCGTTCACTGATGACAGCGAGCGGTTAATTGTGTCCACCGCTCCTCGCTATATTCGCCCGGAAAACGGCCAGGTGAACGGCTATGTCAAGTTCAACTGGCCATCAAGAGCGCCATCGAGACGGCCGTCCACCGTTATACTACCGTCATCAGACGATGATGTTGAAGAGATCGCCACGAACTCGACCCAGCTAGCAGCTGCCAGTCGCCGTCCTAGTACTGTGATCATCTTTGGGCCCGTGCCTGTGCCATCCGTGTTGACCGGCGGGACTGTGTCCCCTGTGAGTACAGATTCGACATTGATGTCAGTTGGTTCATCACCGACAATGCCAACATCTTCGCCAATAACGCCCCCGGAGTCTTCGTCGCAGCTCATGACGACTAATGAGCCGAGAATGTTGCCGCCACAATTCGGATTTCAGGCCAAGATGGATCGGATCGATAGGCGATTATTTGAGTTTTGTATGTTCCGTTCAACCATTTCTCACTTGCAAGCGGTGTGTGTTGGGCGAGAATCGATCTGGAGCTGACCATCTTATTAGATACCAAAAACTGGTGTCCTGGGAGAAGTGTTCTCAACAACACGAACCTGTGGCTGAGGGACTTAGCCCCAATGCATAAGAATGAAGGCATCCGCTACGCCATCCAGAGTCTGGCGGGTGTCTATATCTATGATTACCTTCCAGATGAACGCATCCGACAACGAATCAATGAACGATACATGATGGCAGACGAATATTTCAGCAGACTTCTCGTCGCTCCGGAGAGCAGAAGAATCGGGGGTGGTGATGAAGTCATTACCATGGCCGTTCTCCTCTCTATGCAAGATGTGAGTGTGACGGGAAAATTCTTGCGCTTCTTCGCATTGTCGTGGCGGGCTAACCAGCATAAAGATCGTGTTGACCGAGCGGCGGCTGAAGAAACCATACAAGCCTCGATGGTTGGAAGGTTTCAAGCAAGGCGAGTACTTCTTGCAGGCGACGGATCCGGGTGGTCGATTCTGGAAAGACGACAACGTCCAGTATAGCGACCTGCGAATCTCCCAGTCCATCATCGTCGGTCGAGCCGTCATCCTCGCCCAACCAATGATGGCTCTCCCTTCGCCTGCGACACTCGATCCCGAGGTTGAGTCGGGCAGATTCGGTTGGCTGCTCCATGGCACGTTGAAGGAGATGCTCGAGATCCATGGCGGCTGTGGCTTTTCAAAGAAGCTCCTGCACACCATGAGCCAGGTGACATACTGCGCAGCCCGCCTGCAGCAGGAACCTGAGAGCACCATCGTTCCCATTACGGCACGATACCTTCACCGTGAGCTGCAGGAGATGCGACAATGGAGCCGTGAAGGGATCACATGGGAGGAGGCGCAGAACCATCCGCAGGTGATAGAGTGGGTGAGGGCGACACCGGACGACAAAATCATCGACTCGAACCAGGCCATGACCGACGTGACGGCCGAGGCGTGGAGACTGGCCGCGATTATTTACTTGCAATGTCGACTCTTCAGGTATGGATATGAGAAGAACAGCCGGGGGATGTAGATGCGAAGGGGAGAGGGGGGGAGAGGCTTGCTTTCTTGCTTGCATCCCCTTCTTCCTTCCTTCCCGCCAGATGATGATTCATGGTGTGCTAATCGATTCTTAGGCTGCCTCGCAACCACCCCGACGTTCTTGCCAATTTGACGGACCTCGCAAAATGCATCCGTATTATGCCGACATCGGGCTCACATTTCACGGCCCAGGCACCTCTACTACCAGTCTTCTTCTTAGGCATGCTCGCTACTGACCCCGACCACAAGAAGGTGTCACGAGACTGGTTTGAGGAAGTAGTTGGAACGCCAGTTCGCAGTGTAAGTCAAAATCCCTCCCCTTTTTACTGAGTCCGGTTTATGGGGCAGCCTGGTTCTGCCACTCCTAGGTCTACTGCAATAACTTTACAGAATTAAAGTGCTAACCACCTCCTGTCTTATCAGAGTGTCCCTCCGCTATACCACGCGCTGAAGCGCATCTGGGCCTGGATGGATCATGATGTTGAGATCCCCCTTGACCCCTTGGTCCTGCCCAAGTCTATCGGCAAGAGGTATCCTTGGTGGGAACACCTCGTCGCAAGCGTCCATGAAAAGGAAGAGGAGACCCTATGCCTAACCTAGATGACCACAGCGTCTATCCGCCTTTTGCACCTCCCATGTCCTTCTGTGGTATTCTCTCAGATAATCGCAGCAATAATTGCCCACCTTTTTTTCGGGGTAAAAGTATTATAGGGCTTGGGGGGGGGGGGGGAAGATGTGACACCCGGGTGTTGGGGTTGATTAATTGACTCCCGAGACGGCGCTGTCGGCGTCGTCTTGCTCGTCCTTGTCGCCTCTCCGGCGTACGAGATATTGACCTTGCATCCGTCAGCATGGAATCGTAAACGGCGCCGCAGGCGGCATGATTAAGGGGACTCACGGAATTCCGAGTTGGGCGCCTGCCAGACCTCGAGCACGCTCAGTCCTGCCTTATAGCACATGAGGCGTACGCTATCCTCGCCGTACTTGTGAGAGTCGAACCAGTCGAATTCCTCACCCTTCTTGATGGTGCGCCCCATCTTGAGCTTGACGTCCTTGTTGACTCGGAAGAAGAATCGGTGACGAGTCGTGGGCTCATGCTCAAGCTGGGCAAGAAACTCCCAGTCCTCTTCACGGAACCACTCCTCACCCGCTAGCTGGTTGGCATGCTTGAAGCCGTTGAGGAAGAAGGTGTGGTACAGGTCGTCGCAGGAGTGATACGCATCCCAGATCTTCTCTCTGTTGTTGGGGAGAATGTGTCCGTCCATACCAATGAGCAGTAGGTCATCGGGTCGAAGCGCACTCGCCCAGTACTTGAGGTGGGACAACGCCTCAGGCCAAGGGTCATTGCACAACACGGAGCCCAGGGAAAGGAAGAGGCGTGGCGTCTCGATCTTTTGCACATACTCCATACCATCCTGGAATGTCCCCCAGATACCAGCACACGTCACCGAGGAGTTGGCTTGGGAGTGCTTGTCAACCAGGTATCTAATGTTGTGAACCAGTGAGGATTTAGAGATGTCCAGGGCGAGGTACTTGGTGGGAACCTTGGCCTTGTCGAAGGCGGCCAGAAGGTGGCCAACCTTGCGCGTGTCACTAGCAGGAAGGGGCGTTAGTCGAAGAACGGGTAAGCTTCCAACCAAGGGGGGTTTAGGTAGAGTGCGGGGGGGTCAATGGTGGTGTGTGTGCTTCTTGGGAATGATTGACTAACCCAGCTCCTAGATCGATCACTGTCACACCAGCCTGAACGCGCTTCGCAATGTCTGCGCCATGCTCATTGAAGAGAGCTATCTCGTCGTGGGTCTGGTAGAATTCGGGGGTGAAGATGATCTGGTTCCAGATCGGCAAGCCAACATCGTCATACAGCAGCTCGTCAGGAAGCACGGGCTTGGATGTGGACGAGTAAGGAGCGTTGAGGGTTTCGGCCAGTCTCTCTCCAACGCTGTCGTACATTTTGCTGCCGCCAATGTCAACGACAGTGCCATTGGTGGCTACACTAGTTTTGGAGTGCATCATGTCGGCCGTGGTTCGTGGATGAGTCGGGGAGATGAGTGGTCAATGGCCTTGGTCAGGGCGAGAAGCAAGTCGACGTGAGGCTAGGTGGTGACGGGTGCCCGATTACGCGCGACTAGAACCGCTTGACGCCGGGCGATCTGTATATTCGGAAACGAAGCTGCGCGATGCAGGCACGGCAACGAAACGGTCAACGAAACGATTCGCTGGTCTAGGTTGGGAGGAGGGGGCTGTGGTCGCCCGTGTCGTGGTTGAGCGAGTGGTGGTGGGAGTGATGATGGAGGAGAAGAGCCTGGTCTGTTAAGGCGCATGAGTGCGCTTGGAGAATCTTTATACCCGGAGCACTTTCCTCAGTCAGGATCGGTGGACGTCGAAGACAAGAAAAGAGTGGAAGGCACACGCACGCGATCGAAGCAGGAGAAGATTTGGATGGAAGCGCTCCAGTGCTGGGGTTGACGAGGTACTCACTCCACCTGGTGGAAAGAGCCTGAAATGTGTTGTTACAACGAGCGGCAGAGAAGCAAGCACGTCTCAAGCGAAGCGAAAGAACAAATGCAGATGTGAATCACGACGAAATCAAACACACCCCTCAATGCCCAGACATTCAATGTTGAGTCGAAGGGGGAAAAAGACGAGCCTGGTGAGATGTCGATGGTCTTTTGCCGGTTCGCTAACTCAACTACGTCCCTGTACGACCACTCACTACACTACCTACCTCCACTACCTCCTACCTACTTACCAACCAACCTACCTACCTACCGGCCTACCTGCTGGAGAGCACCCCCCAACATGTATTACGTGCGAAGTAATTTAAGGCGAATCTTGGCCATGGCCCGGGCCTGGCCAGAAGTGGTTCGTCCTACATTAGGGCGATGCATGGAGGGTGGCATTGCTCCAACATGGCTCTCTCCACTGTGAGACATGGGGGACCCGACGTGCGCTGGGGAAGACGACGAGACCCTTGTTTTTTTCTCTCTCACGTCGACTCGATCCGGCCCCCGGCCTGCTGGTTTTGCAGCTGTCTCACTCCTCTTCGGAGCACAGCATGTTTCGTCTGGCCTTCTCGACGTCCATCACAGTGGGCCAGAGCCTCCAACGGCATCCGGCTTCGGCTTGGACTGTCACCATACCCATCCCCTGGCTTGGTCCCCTGCTGCCCCCCCAAGCGCTAGCAGCCCAGGCGCGGGCCCCCAGGGTGTGTTGAGAAACAAGAGCCCCCTCCATGGTAAGAGCTCTGGGGACCCGCGTTCGCGTGGGAGGGACCGCCGCCCTCATGAGGAAGCACAAGCCTACCTACGGCGCTTGCAGGCGCCAACCTACCCGTCCCGTCGTCGACGATGGAGATAGGCACATCCGTCGACTCCACTAAATCGGCAAGATTTTGCTCCATAGGTGCTAAACTCAGCACTGTTCCGCGTCCACTTCCACGTGTCCCGTCTCTGTCCGTCGACTCCGGGGCCTCGTCCGCCGTCCCGCCTCTCCCACCTCTCTCCGCCCCTCCGCTGCGGTACAGTCTTGTCGCAACGTTTCGTCTGTTAGGCGACGTTGGGAGGAAGCATTGACGAGATGACTGGTCACTTTAGCGCAGAGCAAGAAGGCTGGCAGTGAATCCCGATCAGGGTGGCTGCACTACAGTGGCGCTTCTCAACCCCGGTCTGATGGTGGGAGGAAATGCACGTCATGGTTCATAGGGACAGGGAAGATGAGCATGACAGGCAGGAGGATAGCGTGGTTCCGACGCCCAGCTTGATTGGGCATGGGGCCCTGTGGCATGCCCTCTGCGCAGCCTAGAGGCATGATGGCTTGGACTCGGTGCCCCTAAGAGCTGTCCAGCATCCGGGTGGTGCAATAGCGCCGTTGATCTACAATGCAATGTCGAGGGCGCCGTTCCTGGCTGTCTTGCCCATCAGAGCTCGCCATCAAGATTGCCCGAGATACCGTGGGAGCAGGTCTCTCCGACGATGGAGACAGTTTCATTGGGATAAAATCTAGACACGTTGACCGCCTCTTGATCAAGCATCAAGAAGAGCCTGCTCTCAGGCTCCATGACCGGGCCTGGCCCCATCTCTCTGCCCCATTATGCCGCGGTACAGATCACTGTCGCATCTCAACGTCCTGTCACATGGTAGTGGTGGGGTACTATGCGTAGATGCTACGTATTGTGGGAGAAATCATGACGGGGATGGGCACGGCTCAACACCAGGTAGGGACGTTGTTGGTGGTGTGGAGGTTGCAATGAGTTGAGTTGAGGGAGGTGTGGTCTGCTGCGTCACGGTTCGGCTGGGGTCCATGGAGATTGCATTTGTGAGGGTTTGACATGGACGATGAGGGGTGTGTGAGTGGAAGCAATGGCTCACGTATCATTTTTGTCAGAGACCATCTTACTTGTTCGTGTCTGTATGTCTTTTAGCTGTCTGTTCTGCGTGGGTGAGCTGCAGTAGTCGTGGGCTCTGGTGCCTGTTTCGGAAATGAGAGAATGGGGCGAGGATAAGCATCGCACCTAGTTGTTACGTACATATCCATGGTCTGGAAAACATGGGCGGCTATTCGAAGCATCTTGGGCCGGCCTGTGAGAGATGTGTGCTTAGATAGGTAGGTGGACACAAGAGGAAACCCACGCACAATCAATTTATGGAGCTGTTCTAAAAATTATCATGACTAAGGCGAGGCGAGGGAACTCCCGTCGTGCTAAAGAAAGTTAGAATTCGTTCCCAGCGAGCCAAGATGGACTGGATCCATGGATATGGATGTCTCCAAGTGAGACGTGCACCTTCTGAGCTCGAATGGCCTTGAAAAACAGAGTTGTGGTGACTGGGATATGCCCTTGTTCCCGCATTGGATGTTGGGAAGTATCTTTTTCACCCATGAGATGAGATGGCGGTGGGAAATGACGAGGGCCTTTTTTTTTTTTTTTTTCCTCATGATCCATGATCCAATACCTCCCTACATATCATGCAGCACTCATTTGTCATTTTGCCGATGCAGAGACCGCCACTGTCACATATGCAAGGCCATCTGTAATAGTAGAAGCACCAGGAGAATTAAACCGAGCATGAATAATCAAACTGTTGTGCAACCCAACCATGGATGGCAGGGGCTAACAAGTGACGTCGTGGTCGTGGAAGGGCTGTCAGCCCTTGTCCTCCACCACCGTTGACACCCCTCCACCACAACCCTGGTCCCTCCCCCCATGGGAACTCCATCTTAAGACCCTGGTTTATGGTGTTTGTTGGACACAATGGGGAAAGCCAAACTCTGGTGAATTATCGACATGGTTTAGCTGGGACCCAAAGTGGTTGGCGCTTGTACAATAGCGTAGCTTGCTCCATCCGTCCATCCGTGACATCCCATCCGAGGCCCATTGCGCCTTGGGATGTCAATGAAAGCGCGGCACATGACGAATGACAATGGCACTATCGAGCATCCCACCAGAACACCTACCTATTTCGGGTGAGTTTGAGGATGGAGATCGACAGGCTGCGTGCGGGCACACCGAGCTAAACCAGAAGCTACTGACTGACACACAGCCAACAACATCCAGCTCCCATCTCGCAGCAGCATCAGGCTGCATCACCCAGCACCGAAGCATGTCCGTCAAGCTCAACATACCGTACTGCACCGGCAACTCGCCTGACAAGCTGGCCATGACCCGCTTGAGAGGGATTTATGCCGCCCGGCACGCACATAGCAGAAGTCTTCAAGCCACTGCCCGAAGGCCGAGATGGCCTTGCAGCAGCAGTGAGGTGGAAGCCAGAGGTGGACGGGGGGGTTACTGAGCTGGGCTGCCCCCCCATCTTGCGCCCCAGACGGCGGTCCGATAGATCGCGATAGGGGGTCGCTGCCCTGCGCTCTGGGGGATCAAGAGGGTGCGGCACCTTACCTTGCCTTACCTCGCGTCATGGGCTAGACACTGCTGCCCTGCCCGGCTTCGAACCCGGCAGGGCGACCGGACAAAGGTCCCTTTTCGCCTCTCCCGACAGACTGGTAACGTTGACCTCACCTGGCTTGGTCGGCTCCTTTCCGAGGCTTTTCGAGGCCTTTCATTCGATGGTCTCGACATGACAATCGTGCTGCCAATGTCAAAGAGCTACCCTTCACGGCCGCCTTACAAGGTCCTGGGCAGTAGCACAACCACCAAGCGAAGCCGCGCGATGTGGGCCAGCAGGGATAGAGAAAAAACACCCCCAGCAGCTTGACAACCCCGTACCGGACGTGTCCGAGTTGTGACTGGTTGTTATTACGGCTGCGGCAGAACAAGGACAAAAATGGCCGTAGTGAGAGCCTCAACAAAGCAAACACAGGCCGAGGCACGGCACTACGTACCGTAGTAGGCGGCAACATCAACATGACCATGAATAATCGCTCACGAGGCGTCAACCTCAGGCCAGTCTCGTTCCCAGCCGGAATTCAACGGACACGTCGTCTTTCGGGAATATCATGGAGATGCCCGAGCGCGAGATGCGGTCCTACCTGGTTGGTGCCTGGGTCGTTATGACTAGCCTGGCTCATTTGGGGGAGGTTTTGATCATCACCAGCATCCATCATCCACTCTAAAACAAAAACAGCAGGAACAGTTCATCGCGACAGCTGGAATCTCGGCCGCAGCCCAATCAGCAGTAGCGCGGCTGAGTCAGGTAAAACCCCCGTCGTAATCCAAGACATTTTGACGGCCGTTGAGCTAAACGTTCTGCCACCCGGAACGTTTGCTCTCCTCATTTGACGGAACATGATGCCGCTCTCCCCAGAACCTCGCCTGCTCCAAGAGGTGCATTTCTGTCGATTGTGATGGGCAAATGAGATGGCCGCATCACCACAGTGCACCGAATTTATCAGTACTCGAGAATACCTGACCCAAGCAACCCCCGACGCCATCGCTTACTAGCCTCACACGCATGCTCGCTCGCACACGCGCTCCTCCCAGACCCGTTTCTGCAACAAGTCAGAGACCACAGGCACGACCCCGGTGGCATCATGGGTTACCAGAGGCTGGTGTGCGTTCATTGCGGTCTTCGCTCTGCATTACTTTTTCCGGAGCGTCACACGCCACGTGGGTTTGATAGCTAACGCCCACTAAAAAGTTCCAACGGATGATCCTCGTCGAAACTACCTATTCGCTCCTTGGTTGCCGGAAGGCTCTGCTTCTCCGGCAGGATGTGCAGTTCCTTGGGGCTTGGATGCTTCCGCCGACAAACCACCTTCTTCCAAGATGGAAGGATGGGATTTCAATGTGCAAGGGCGTGTCGACGGACATGCAGAGGGATCATCGGGGTTTGCCCATGGTGACAGTCTCGCCGGCCGCTTTGACGCCGAGCGTTGACTGCAGCCTACTGCAGCACTCATGTACGTATTCAGCTCTCTGCTGCGAGACCGGCAGATGAGAGCAAGCCCGTCCAAGGGCCATCTGTGCCTGCAGCACCCAGCATTCACAGCACCTAACAGCGCAAATGCACGACGCGGGTCAAGCAAGGCACAGTTGTGGACCACTCTGACCAAGAACTGTACGAGATGGAGGCCACTGGAGGTCAAGGCCTGCCCAGGTTGCGCAGTGCGCACGCGACTCGAATCTGGCAGCCAACCAACCACTTGATGGGCATCCATCCACTGTGATCCTGTTTCATCTCACGCTCACGGTCGCTCAAGCTCAAGCTCGCAAACCCACAACGAGCAACATTGTGCGCTGGCATAGATCCAACAGATTACGATTTACAGGCAGAGAAGAAGTCAGCTGACAATCAGCGAGAGCTCGAACCATGGCCTAAGGGTTGTGCTCTCATGCCGGATTCAAAGAGGCGCACGGCACGAAGACCGCCATCGCATGCTAAGACATTTTAGTGTTGACGTTGTGGACACTATAAGACGCCGCCGCTACAGCCTGGCGCCAGGCCTAACCCACAGTTGGTGGGTTTGCGCTCGGCTGGCTGGAGACGGGCGAAACTAAAGAAGCAAACTCGCCAGACAAGGTGATCTGATAATTGCGCCAACACTAACGACACACCAAGCACAGAGACATGAATGAGATTTTGTCCACACTCTTCAGCTACCTCTGCTTCTGTCTGTCGCTCAGACCGCGCCGTCTCTCCGGCCGAGCACTGCTCTCGGCACCGGAGCCAGTGAGGGTCTGGTCTTCGGCGGCGGTGTTGGCACGACATGGGCGTTGAGCTCCGCGTCCGGGACAAAGTCCCATTTCGGTCTCCTAATTCAGCCAAGGCTTCCCGACCGACAACTGACCAGTTTCTTGAGACTTCGGGCACCGATTCGCTCCGGGCCGGAATGAAGAAGACGGACCTAGGCCGCCGGTATATTTTCTCATTACCATGTATACCTACTGTGCTGTGCCGCAACCCAATGTTTACCGCTCTTCTGCAGCTACGCGCGTCGACACTGCCGGCCGCTGGTCCCAGGCCGTTTGTGGGATGAGGCATGAGCATGGAAAGGAAAACGGGGCCTCCGGCGAGACGGACACACAAAATACGGATGTCTCCTGCATCGATGACGGTGATTTTCACGGAGCTACGATAACAGCTGCCGTGGCCATGAACCCTGACATCAACCGAGCATCCCATTGGGCACTGTCAACTCCGAGGCCCCCAACTTAGACATGGCCTTCGGCAATGTGTACGGTACGACAATCCCTAGCCGTTGGGGCGTGCCTGGTTTGCTTCAAAGAGAAAACAGCAGGAGACAACATGCAAGTCTGGACGGGCCGCGGAGTCGGAGCAGGTATGGTACCTGATGCTGCAGGATTTGGGCCGTGGACCCGGCCGAGATAAGTTATTGTCGATTCAGCCCCCGCGAGCGGTGCCTACGGCAGAGGGCACGCAGCAGCAAGGAGGGCGTAAGGTGTGAGGGAGCAAGAGGTTCCAGACCTCATAGGTGCGGCAGATGCCCCTCTGGTTGTGTCCCCCATCGTCAAACGATGTTGTGCGAATAGTGGCGTTTCTCGACGCACGATCTGTCAACCGACCGAGACAAGCATGAGAGGTGCATCGACGTTTTCCTGAAAGCGGAATCCCGCTGTCGGCTGTGGGTGTGGGCACGGTGATGAGAAATCGAAGGTCCATGATAGCCGGAGGGCGTCATGGATGTCGTTGCAATCCTGCCCTCACTTCCCCACGACACTAATGTGAGCTGCAAGAAATGCCAAGCACAATTAGTCAAGGACCCCGGCAAACACAAGCCTCCAAGGACGGGCCGTTGCCGAGTCGAGGTTCACTAACGCTCCAGGAACCCGAAGGAACCCCAGTCGGCTCCGTCTTGGTTCATGCTGTTCATTCCTCTCACGCCATATTGCTTGGTCCCCTTGCAAGGTGTGTCCAGTGTTTGCTCTCCAAGTTTCTCGCTTCTCCTCGCCAATACCCCGTCGCAAACACATGGAACAGAGACACAATGCATGCACCGCAGTGGATCTTGTCATTGCCAACTCGAGAGCCGCATTAAAAGCCACGTCGGTTGGCAGATGCAGGATTTGAGAAAACAGAGGAGAAAAGAAGACGTCAAGGGTTCGCAGCAGGCACTGACTAAAGCACCTGGAAGACTTTTTATTTCAGTCACATCTGGAGGCTGGCGCCCCAGTGAGAAGAGGACCCCTTGTCAAGAACCAGGGGACATTCGACACACCTTTGTCTTTCTTGGATCGTGCTCGAGACGACGTCGCAGGCGCATTCAAGTCGGGCTGCTCGTATGCAGCATGCATTTCAGAAACAAAATCCTGGCCTTGAATCCAGAAAGCCCTCCACGTCTATGCACACAAGGGTCTCTTCTATAATCTAATTCCCAGCCGCCACCGCAGTTGAGGTAGGTGGTTTCACGTCAAGTCATGCCAGACACCCATGTTTTTTCTGCCACTGAACCCGGAACGCCCGATCATGAACGCCAGAAGTCTGGCGTTGCTTCAACTCTAGCCAATCCCAGCTCCTAATTCTACTCCTCCCAGAAGCCAGGGAAGAGGTACTCAACACGCTTCATCGCCTCGGGGTCCCGGCCTTCGGGCTTGGTCATAAACTTGACGGCGCCCTGGGACGCACCCTGCCAGTGCTTGGCTAGGACCAAGTCGCTGTTTTCAAGGTCGGCGAGACGGTCCAGGACTGCTCCCACCAGACGCTTTGCGTTCTTGCTGTTGGCCTTCATGTACTTTCCAACCATCTCGACGTTGACATCCTCAAAGGAGTGCCAACAGTCATAGTCGGTGGCCATGGCAATCACCTGATAGGCCATCTCAGCCTCGCGGGCGAGCTTCGCCTCGGGAAGGGTCGACATGTTGATGACCGATCCACCCCACGATCGATACATGTGCGACTCGGCGCGGGTTGAGAATTGGGGCCCCTCTATGTTACTCGTCAGATCATGACCAGATTCCTCGGCAGGGATCTATCTCTTGCTTACCCATGACGATGACCGTACCCTTCTCGTGCAAGACAACGCCGTCTCCCTCCATATGCTCAGCGCACGTCTTGACCACCTTGGCAAGGCCCGCATCAAAGGGATCGGCGAAGCCGACGTGTCCCACAACACCGCCCTCGAAGAAGGTGAAGGGGCGGACACCCTTCGTACGGTCAATAACCTGGTCCGGAACTACAAAGTCCATGGGCTTGATCTCCTCCTGCAGCGAACCGACGGCGGAGAAGGCGATGACGCATCGGACGCCGATGTGTCGCAGGGCCGCGATATTGGCTCGGTTGGGAACTTCGTGGGGGGCAAACTGGTGGTGGATGCCGTGGCGAGCGAGGAAGGCTACGTTGACGCCCTTGTGGGAGAGGATTTGGATGGGCGACGCGGGAGCACCCCACGGTGTGATGGGGTTGAGAGCGGCGATGGGCTCGAAGCCCTCGAGCTGGCCAAGACCAGTGCCGCCAATAACGGCAATATGGACGGGCTCTGAGAGAACGTGTCAGTTTGCGCTTCGGCGTATTCGGTGAAGATCTGGTGAAGGAGCTGGCTGGTGGACGCACTGTCAAAGGTCGTGGGGAGGTCACCCATCTTGGCGGCTGCAATCGAGGAGATGGCTCGGAGTTGGGCTTGGGGGTGAGGTCAGGGAGGAGAGCGGCGTCGATGGGGAGGAAAGGAGTTGTTGTCGTCGTCGCTTGGAGGGGACACAGATATTTCTCGTGCACGACGCTGACGAGAACCTTTACCCCACCACGGACAACGTCCTAAGCTTGCGTGCTTCCATGGAGGGGTCGTGGGCCTCACAAGGCTCTGTCATTGGCTCGGCCCGTTGGGCATTATCGACCTTGAAAGGGACATGGTTCTCACGACGGTATCGATAAGACGGAAGGTTTCACAAGTTCAGTTCATATCCAGGGTCCGATAGGAAACGGTCCTATCTGTTTCGAGTTCGACGAGGTCAAGGTTTGGGTAGGTTGCGTGGGCACTTCAGGTTTCGAGGTTATGATATCATCATACGGACAACACTCTGTATTTCTAAATGAGGAACATGTTTCAAGCTTAACATAGCCTCTACCTATCTGTTCAAGCATTCCACTCCATGTTCATAGGAGAATAAATATATTACCTCTCCATGAGAAGTTGCCTGTAAGCCCTCTGTTGTTTTGGTTAATTGCTTAACGTTGATACTCTAGCAATCCTGATGGTGCTGTTCTATGTAGGGTAGCCCTCCATCTCTTGTCAAGGTACACCTAATCAGTGTGTACTCCAGTAAGTGGAAGAAAATTATACAGACTCCCCAATAAATATTAATTTCTGATATCATTAAATTAACTATTTTTGGTCACGAGCTGTAATATTGGAAGTTATCAATCGCATATTGTGAATTACAGGCAACCACGGTTTCCTCTCAGGTGCTGACCAAGCCGGCCAAAATTTTCCGGGCCCCGCCGAATTTTAGGTCACCACAACATCCGGTGAACAACCAGCAACATACTTGATACCAGCCGTCCTCATACGTATCTGAAGACCAAAAGGACGTAATGACACGACTACCCGATTATGTTAGCCTACCAGTAGAGGCTCAAGAAGATGGCTCCGGCGAGACCATCGAGGAACGATGCTTCTCAGCCGCTCTCATCTGCCTCGAGGGCCACTACACTCGGTCACCCCCCATGGGACCTCAAACATCAGCAAAAGTGAGCTCGATGATCTCAAAGACGCTGGAAAAGACACATACACTCCGAAAGGCTCGGTAAGTGACTCGAATCCACGAAGAACCTCATCGCTGATGGCAACCTGCAGTGAGGCAATCTCGAGGAATGTGGCGATCTGGATCTGGCTCACGAGAATTTTCGCCGCTGCCATCCCAAGCCTCACGACTCGATCTGTGGGACCGTTGTCGAGCCTCAACGACCCGGAAAAGGGCGTGACGCCGCAGGAAAGCACAGCCTGCATCGTCAACCACCATGCGTCCATCAAGGAGGACCTCGGGATCCTCATCAAGCTCATGCACATTGCTCGTAACCTCCTCGTTAACGCCGAGCCAGAGGTGCCCCAAGATATCTGCGCGGCGGTCCATTTCGACCAGATGGTTTATCAGACAATAATCCTCTGCGTCAACGTTACTAGCAAGGGATACGACGGCGAGATTATCGACGAGAGCCAGAGGCTCAAGTTGACTGACGTCACAGAACTTTGTGAGTTTGGCCCTCGAGTTACTCATCGAGGTGAATTTCAACTGACTGGCCTTAGATAAGAAGCTGCTTGTGACATCACTACAGCAGGCACACAACTGGACAGCCAAGCATGACCGGAACAAGATGTCCTTTTGGTTCGACGTCCTCTTTGACGACGACGGTGCGCTCTCTGGTCCCGAGGAAGCCCTGGGTGATGGCTCAGGATTCCGCCCGGATGTCGCAAAGCGTCAGGTTCAGCACTGGCTCGATCGCAACTCCAAGATGTGTGACACAGCGAGGAAGCTCCTGAAGGATTACGCCGAAAATCACGCGGACAAGCCTCCAGGAAACCTTGCTCCTATCCGACCTTTGGCTTGGAACTGGCTCCCTGATGGCTCTGTCGATGTCCCGGCTGATGTGACCAATCCCGAGGATAAGATCAACCCGGTTTGGAAGCCAGATGAGACGGACAAGTTTGAGCAAGACCGCGCCTATGGTCGGGTCTCGAGAGAGATCGATACATGGTGGCTTAATGCTCGGGATCCCAACTACGAGGACTGGGTGGCTGGAATGCCCGCTGTGGAGTTCGCCCAGACACGTACGGAGCACTGCCGCAACAACCTGGTTCACCGATATGCTCACTCTTGCGGAACAGACCATTCTCCACCACCTGGAGTTGTTGAGGAGGAGGAAGAGCTTTCTGATCATGAGCATTGCCATCATTGCGAACACGACCACGAACATGAGCATGGGCATGATCACAACCACGGGCACCATCACCACCATGAGCATGAGCATGACCACGATCACGATCATGATCACGATGACCACGAGTGCGAATGCGAATGCGACCACGGCCATCACCATCATCACCATCACCATGATCATGAGTATGCTCATGACTATGTTGAAGACATGATGGACGATGAAGACGCTGACGATGACGAATCTTATGGAGAGGGGCCGTTGACCGGCTTGTTGACCGAAGTACCAAATATCCTGGATCCAAAGCAAATCGAGGCTTTGCACATGATCGTCAAGTCATGTATTCTGGACAATGCCGGTTCAGGGCTTACCAGGGCGGGCGAGAACTTGCAAAAGACGCGGTGTCGCATGTTCCTGGCGCTTGATTGCGGCAAGAGTCTTCTCCGGGAGATGCTAGTCTTCATCGCGGTCTGGGAGAAGGATGAGCAGTCGCTCATTTTCCAGGTGACGACCCAAATCGTGGAGGCACTTCATCACAGCGCCTTGATTCCTTATGCGTGGAACTCTCTGCGCATCTCGAAGGACATTATCTCGCCTGCACAGACCGTCCTGTTGCGGCTTGTCAACCACATGTTCAGAGCTCGAGTCAACAATCCTTCCTCTCAGGAGTCAAAGGACAATGCTCGGGATATCAAGCTGGTGCACTTCTTCTTCAGCTTCTTCCGGAGCCGTATTGTCCCCGAGTGCGCAGCTCTTATGCATCTTCAAGCTCAGATTCGGGAGGAGAACTGTGACCCGTCCGATTTCCCTGTGGACAGCTGGGATATGGAGCGTGCCAAGGACGGTATTGCTCAGTATCTCGATTTCCTCACCACAGTTGCTGAGATGATGGACACTCGGACCAAGCTGATCGAGTGGGAGGCTGTCTACGATCTCATTACTATTTTGACCGGACTCGAGGCTGGAGTTCCTAAGAAGCCTCTCATCGAACTCCCAAAGCGATCACCCCGAAACGAGACTGGTAGTAACCCCATGGTGGAACGTCCCTACTCGACTGCAGATGATGGCCTTCCCCCGTCGCCACCACCGCCACCCTTGCAAGAACCAGCTCACAAGTTTCCCTGGTCTGGAATCAAGGGTCAAATCTTCACCATCATCGCCACACTTCTGCAGCCGCCTCCTGGACAGAGCAGCCCTGGCAACCCTGACGTGCAGATGCAGATGGTCAAGTACAACGGAATAGTGCCGTTGCTGAACTGCTGCGCATACGACGACCACAACCCCTTCGCTAAGGAGCGAGTGACCATCTGCCTGAAGTGGCTGTTGGATGGGTGTGAGGCGGCAAACAACTTCTTCCGCGAGCTTGTCAATCTCTCGCCACCGCCCAACCTGAGGCCCCCGCCAGGAGGCACTACAGTGTCAACGATAAGGGTTGATGGTATTCAGGGAGAGGTCAAGGTCCAGGTTCGTTCGGGTACATCTGCGCCGGGAGCGCAGGACACTGCAGATATTGTGGATGGGGCCGCAAGGCTAAACCTCAACCAACCCAGTGGGCGAGGTAGCATCGAGGACGACTTTATGGCCTAACTGGCCCATGGAAAGAGTGAGAACTCCGGTGGCAGCGAATCGGACTTTCAGGTTTGACTGAGGCCGGCGACTTGTCAATGGATGGGGTGCCTGCGTGGAAATGGGTGAGTGTCAGCGGCACATCTCATGATGGTCAGGTGTTGTGACGTGCCCCGTTACTTCCCATAGCCTCGTTAGGCTTCGCTTACTGAAGGCATTACAATAATCGGGTGGAGTTTTGGGAGGTAGCGTCTGACACTGGTAGAGTCATCATGGAGGAAAGGCTTACGAGGCTAGAAGCGTTGACTCGTTGCACGCACACGCAACACCCTTCTGTTGTTAGAATTAACCAATCAAATACAAGTCGAGCCTTGGGATCTTTGCCATGATGTGAATGTGGGTGGTTCAAAGCCTTGAAAGTGACGAATCGAGAGACTAGGCATCAGTCTTTTGTAGCCCTTCTAGGATAGAACAGTCCAGGTGATGGTTGATGTTTTTTGCACATGCAGTTTTGCCTGGACCTTGCCTTTTGTATTTCATAACGCACACGAGGTAGGTGTAAGTATTTGCAATAATCAGGCTCCGGCTCCCCTCCTTGTCGTGGACATTTGAAGGTGGTGTAGAGGTAGTGGCGAAGAATGGAATCACAGCACTTATACGGGGCCGGATGAGCCTTTATATTGCCTGCATGTAGGGCTAAAGTGCAACTTCTTCCCGGCAGACCGGATGCGCAGGCATGTCGCTCGGAGACTGTCCTATAAGATGGCTGGCATATACCTGATGGCCAATACGGTTGAATCCTTGAGCCAGCGTGCATACTATGTTGATGATACTGTAAAGATGCTGACCACCATGTCAGGTGGCGTGAGACAGTTGGGCGTGACGTACTCCAAGAGAAAGGTCCTGCAGAAGAGCATCTGACGAGTCAGATCGATGCCCCAGCACCGTAACCAGCGGCGAGATCTTACGAGAAACAAGGGGGTGGTTACACAGCGAACGTCGTCACCCCGGCTATTGTTGTTGCTGTTCCCTGGTCGATCTGGCACTAACAGACATGCATGCTCCCGTTGACTGCAGGTGTGTCCGCGTAATACGGGAAAACTGCCCAATAGCTGCGCCCTGGCTTGTAGAGGATGAGGTGACTCGCATGTACAGTTGGTTCGACTATCGGAAAGGAGGAAGCACGGGAATACTACCACCTGTGACAGATGCAAGGGGGAACGGGTTAGTTAGTCTTGCTCCATGTGGCATGACAGATGGACAGAAAAGATACAATGGGACGATTTCGGTAAACATTTCAACCTTTTAATGATGATGATATATACCCTGCTGAGTATTTACAGTACATATGAATCGGCCCCTTGCTAGACCATGCTGCAACGAAGCTGGGATTGCAACACGGTCAACCTCCTGGACTAACCAGATCCATTCTCTTCCTTCCTTTATACAGCTCGGCAATAGTAGCCTCAGCGAATGTTGTAGATAATGCCTGCCAGATTGAGGGAGTGGCATCTTGTTGGCTCTTGTCTCGAGAACCCGTCTCCAATTCCAGGCTCCAGACGGTTGGGCTTCTCACGGACTTGATACATGAATAATCCCACTGGAGCCTCTTGTCCATTTGTCCAGATCAAAGTTCCTCTTAAGCACCATCTTGTTTATGCGATCGTCTTCTCCTTGAGCTATGCCGTTGCTTGCGTGACTGCTTAGACCGAAGCCTCGTCATACACTGCTGCACCGGACGCTCCCAGTCGTGCTTGATGAATATGATATCGTAGCGTGCCGTGTACAAGATTCGATGGGTGGTTACCCGAGTCTCGTCCGAGTCGGCGAACCGGGAGCGCAGCTGTACTTCTGTGCTGGCATCTATCTCTGGCAGGGTCTTGTCGGAGCCGAATTGCGCGGCATGGAGCTTCTCGAGGTAATTGAGCGTGATGAAGCTCGACGCGCCGTCGTTGGTGAGGTAGAGCGCGTTGGCCTCTTGGAAGTGAGATGGCTGGGCATTGCTGGTGTCCGAGGTGATGCAGTGGCTCGGGGACTTTATAGATACTAGGGAGGCTTCTGAAAGAGGGAAGGATTGTTGGGGAGCCATTGTGTGTAGAGGTGAGCTGGTCAGCTTGTCTTCGATGGCCAAACTTACTATCAGGTTAAGACGGATGTTATATATCTTTACTTACACAGATCCAGACCCATACCACCTTTCTACGAGGCTGGAGACGATTGATCCCAGTGTGTGAATGAGGGACATGGAAATTACAATTTGAACGACAAACTGATCATTGGGGTCTATATGCTAGGTCGTGTTGGACGGAGTCAAGATGGCGCCGGACACCGAGACATGGGCTTCAGCAGTGGTCCAACATTGGCCAGGGCCTATATTATGCAGCCTTTTGACAGCTCAGGGCGAGGAACCCTGTCCGGGTGATGGAGAAGCACTAAAAACGCAGCGGACGAGGCTCTGAGATGATTGGCTGCGTAGACGAGCGTGCAGTTATTGGCCAATCATGATCTCAATCACAGTTGCGGACGCGAGTCGATCAAGACACCTCAAATCATGTTGGGCTGATGCAACATTCCGAGGAGGGACCTTCTTCATTGGCTGTGACTGAGAGGTGGAATGCATGAGTCTCAATGAGTGCTTTTTCACGGAGTGCAGCTGGGGTGTCACGTGAAACATCAAAGTGGAAATGCACCGGTGACGACGAACCAAGGGTGATGAATCTTGCAGCATTTGTGATTGTATTGTAGCTTCAGAAATGACATGAAACCTGCATTGAAGGACGCGTTCAGTTAAGCTCGAGTCAAAGGTATGATACGTCTCTCTCCTCCTCAAGGGGGAAGAACAGCCTGCTTACACGCCGAGTCGGTAGCTGAGCAGACTTCGTATAGACACCAGCTGAAACCCGTAGCCATCAATTGCCACGAACCAGGCTTCCTTTCAACCCCTAATTTTAAAACGCCACCAGCTCCAGTTTGACATCTCACTCAGTGCATCCGAACTGTATTGTACGTCGACCAGTTTCAGTCATGCTCTATCTCGAACAGCCTCACTTTCATTTCTCTCCATTACATGAACCTCGACTACGGAACACATAATTCTTTACCGGAAGAGACTGATTCGAGCAGTCACAGATATACCAAGGCATAAGAACTCATGAAACGCCGACGGCGAAATCCCCAGACCGGAAAACCCCCTCGGAAGAACTCCGTCCGGCGCCTCTTTCAAGATGCCCTGATGAACGCCCTGGATGCTGACTTCAAACCCTCTTGGAAACATCGGCCGTCAAACCCGTGTCATGCAGACTTGTCTGATCAAGAGTCACTAGCAGCTCTATCGCTCGACAACTACGTCAAGGCTATTCTCAAAGAAAAAAGTCCCGACAAGGATCCCCGCGACAGTAGGAGTCAGACGCCTGATCTTGTCGACTTTGAAGCCCTGTGCAAGAAGAGGGACTCGGCGGGTCGAAGCAAGGAATCCCCGATATCTGGCTTCTCGGTCTATGGCGACTTTCAGATACGTGGGCAAGAGGGCGGTTGGGAGTCGGTCAAGGTTGTGTTGGGCCCGTCCCTGGCACACTCCTTGATCAGCGAGGATACAGTGTGTCGGCTGGGGATATCGCTACAGCCGATGCCGTCTTGGAAATCGCCCTCCATCTACATGACTCCGCTCGGCCCTGTCGAGAACAAGCTGCTGGCAGAAGTCCAGATACGCACGTCGCCCGTTATGCTGCCCATGTCGATAACCCTGGCGAGCACGACGTTGCTGCCGCGGGGGTTGGACATGATGGTTGGGCCGGGTGTGTTCAAGAAGTTGGTCGGCGACATGGAGTTGGCCATGAATCCAAGTTGGGCATCTTCTGGGCTCGATACATGGACATCTTCCATAAAAGACACTGCTGTCCCAATGTCGGACAATGACGATGCCCGTCTTTCTCAGGGGCACCCTGATCATCAACACTCAAACTTACAGCCCGACGACAGGGGGTCGTCGGCTTGGACCGAGCTGTATAACTCGGAGCTTGAATTATCGGGTGAATTCATGGACATTAACCACGAGAGCCAAGTGTTATGTGAGTTGCTTGGGGGCGCATACGAGGCTGTCTAACTAGGCAGGGAGGAAAGCATCGTTTCCATATAAACGCGGCGGCGAACGATAGGGGTATACGAGGTAGAGGACAGCGCTTACATGGCTGTATCAAACTGACCAGTGATGGACTGCACCATGTCTTGTTCCCAGCTGGGTGATCAGCAACAGCTGAACAAATGAATACCAATGGGCGATGGTGATAGACAAGAGCCTGCCCAATCTCGTCCCTCCAGGCGAGCCTGCAGACGCCATGGCGCTGCAGAGTCGAGGTTTAGCCAAGGCAGGCTGCAGCATAGAGCTTCTCAGCGAAATCACAAAGAATGCAGCTAGATGACAACCCACGGATGAGGGAGGCCCAATCTGCGGGTTGGGTTT
Source organism: Fusarium piperis (assembly GCA_027886205.1). Lineage (NCBI taxonomy): Eukaryota > Fungi > Ascomycota > Sordariomycetes > Hypocreales > Nectriaceae > Fusarium > Fusarium piperis. Next base: position 65,096 of record RZGM01000008.1, read on the forward strand.
GAGGCCCCCGACTTAAAAACAACAAACGTCAGCGAGCTGTTGTCATATCTGGTATCGTCTTTAGTCATTAGTGTATATATACATGTAGATGCCGACATCATGATACAATTGGGGGAAATTCACTGCCATGAGCAATGCCCCTTGTCCAAAACAACCCAACGCCTATATTTTACCCAACCAGTAAGAATTACACCATCATCGCCCCCAAACCAGCCATGCCAGCAAAAGCCAGCACCATCCCAGGTCTGGGGGCGTTCCAAGCTCCAGCGTCGGGTGTCTCGGTTGCCGTGTACACACCCGTCAAGTCGCTCGTGGCCGAGGCCGTGACCGTCGTCGTCCTGGCTTCCGTGGTCGTCTTGGCATTAAGAGGCCAGTCCCCAGAAGACGAGTACAGCACGCCGTTGATGACGACACCATCGTTGTCGATGGCCAGCTGCTGCGCGTCTTTGTCACAGGTGCCACCGTAGTCGCGGACGTAGCACGTTGGCTTCATCTGCTTGGGCAGAGTATCCGTATGTGTAGCGTTGGCGTCACCCGATGTGTTGTACGACGCGGCGTCAATGTCCTTACCCGTCGACACCGACGTTCCCATTATAATCCGGGCAAACACCTGAAACGCCGTTTCCGGCTGGTAGGCTGGCACCGCGTGGCCAGCTTGGTAGATACGGCTGAAGGACAGGTTGCCAAATTGACGGACAACGCCGCCGATATATGACTCGTTGACAATGATGGGCGCATAGCCAGCCTCAGGGAAACCCGTGCTGTACGCATTACCCGCTTCCTTGGCGATGTTCTTGGACACAGCTTCGCCACCCATCCAGTTGCAGATGTAGTCCCTGTCACCATACATGAGGCCGATCCGCACACCCTGGTTCAGGAGAGCGGCAAGGCGCGGGATATTGCCATCGCGAGCAATATCTCCCGTCTCGGCAAACTCGTAAAACACGTTGGTATTGGACATGGTGTAGTTGACAGGCGACCCTATGGCACGGTGCACCTCGGCCTGGTTGAGGTACTCCTGGAACATCATTGGCGGGAAGGGGTCCGCGTAGGGGGCAGCCAGGTCGTAGGCGCCTCGGTCTGAGCCGAAGTAGGCGTTTTGGATGTCGAGACACTCGTCCCTAGCCTTGGAGCACACCTCGTTGACAGCAACTTCGTCGCCCTCACCTTCGGGATCGCTTAAACTAACAGCAGTACCACACTGGTGGAGGAGGTCGCGACAGCCGCCCTCGGAAGAATACTTGTCGAGGTAGAAATTGGCATCAGTTGAAGACATGGCCTTGTAATTGTACGAGTTCTGGTTGGCAAATATGGGGTAAAAGGGCACTTGGGTTTCCATGTCGACGCAACCGTTGACGATGCCCAGCGACTTAAGATGGACATCGATGGTGGAATTGCTTGGCAGCTCGCCGTTCTGGCGTCGGATGTTTTGCTCCTGGAATGTCTCGGCGAAGATGGGACCATAACGACCGCCGTAGCTTTCAGCAAAGAGGTTGATGCCGAGAGAACTGTTCTGACCGCGCGAGGAAGGTTGATACTGCGGAAAGGTGGCCAAGAATCCTTGGATCATGTGCCATACCGCCATGGCGGCTGTCTGGGTCGTGTTGGCAGTGTGCTCCCTATCACCAGAGCTAAAGGTGCCATTGCGAAAGACCCATTCAGGATAATTGGGATTAGGCACTGGAGGCACTTCGACTGTGCCCCGAGCAAAGTTGGCGGTGCCTCTGGTGGGAGAATCGTATGAGAAGCCTACTTGGTTAGGCTAGAAAGGTTACTGGTCAGTATTGTAAGTCAACACCAGTCTAAGCTGGACGCACCTGATCAATGAAGAGCATGTTGGAAGCGCGATCCCAACCCCATTCGCGAGTAACAGTGTCGTAGTCATTCAAACCCTTCTCGACAACCTCGCAGGGCCCATTGCCAGTGAAGAATCCATACATGGAGCTAGACCCAGGTCCGCCATTGAGCCAGATGGTGAGACTCTCGGTGCGCTCGCGGGCCTCGACGAACCAAAAGAATAGATTGGTTGGGTAGTCACCGGGAACCGAAACCCAACCCGTGTACTGTTTTTGCGAATCGAAAGCGGTTGCGCATGCGCCTTCGGGGACTTTATAAGATACTGTGACATTGCGGTTTGCAGGTGATCGAACAACGGTGAGGTTGCGCGCCTCGGCGTCGGAGCGAGGGAGGAATTGCGCCGAAGCATGGAATGCGAAGAGCGGAATTAGGAGCAAAAGCCGCAGATGCAGAGGGAGGGACAAGAGGAGATGAGGCGCCATAACGGCGGGCGACCAACGTCCGGCCGGGGGCGGTCGAGTCTGGTGGTGAGAGATTCTATGGTAGGAGTCGTCGTAATTCAACAACAGGCCAGTAAGCAAACAAACGACGACGCATCACAGGGCAAAACAATGCTGTAGCTAGACATCCATGAAAAGCCCGGGACGAGACACGACTGAGACAGACAGCTCCCGAGACACGGGGAAGAGCGAAGAGAAAGCAAAAATGCAAAAAAAGACGAGATGAAAAATGAAGGGATAATGGGACGTGAAAAGAAAGAAGGGAAGAAAGCCTTGTCAGAGAACAAACGAGGCTCTGTCTGTGCCAGCAGAGAATGAATGGATCGAAGGAAGGAAGCAACGCGCAAGCTGACACCCCCTCACTGGCTGCCGTCCATCCAAATCGTCTGTGCCTTGCATCGCCTCCCTCTAGGGGGATTTTTGGGCATTGAGCGCTGGGGTTACAGTGGGGTTTGGCGCCTAGAGACAGCGGAGTGGCTGGTGGTCATGTGGGGAACTGGGTCCCCTCGTAAGGCTCACACGAACGAAACCTACTCTACCATGGATCAAGACGGTGAAGCTTGGACGATCAAGTGGAATGACTGGCATCGATATTTATGGCTGGGATGGTTTATAAAAGGATTCTTATTTCTTTTCTTGACTCCTTCTATTTCGACTCTCTCTGGTTGGAACTCTTCAAGACACTCGGTCGGCAGATGCCAATTCCTCAACCCTTGCACGTGCGGCTGATCGCTAGCTGCAATGGATGCAAGTCTCCAACGGCACATGTTTCCAGCAGGGGTCGGCCCGTCGCCCTGCGTGGCAACGGATGTTTGACGACGGTTGCAGTAAGCAGAGAAGGAAACCCGACTCATGTTGCACTCCTAAGTAATCTCTTCAGAGAGAGCCTGCAATCTCATCATGACTGCCTACTCTCAGAAGCATCTCACATCTTACCAACCGAAACAAGGATCACTGGGATTGTGATCCCATGACGTGATGTCTCCCTTACCAAAGCTCAACTTGGCTATGGTTTGTAAGTGAATACGACGTAGCCAATTATAAATTTGGCCTGTTGATCGTTTCAGATATCACATTGGTAGCATTCACCACATCAAGAACCTGGTGACTGCTTTTTTACACTAGAGTACAACCCCATCTATACGCCTTTTTCATTACACCCAACGTAGATTATACAGTTTTATCTCACATTCCATCATGGATCCGTCTTGCGCACCGCGAAAAAGTAGTTGCCCACCTTCTCGCTGCCCTGCACCTCCTTCCAGCCCAGGCCTGGCACGTACACGACGCCCTGCACCATGGGATGACTCCATCCCTGGTTCGCGAGGAAGTGCCGCAGCTCCTCCTCGTTGAGGTACTTGTTCCAGTCGTGCGTCCCCTTGGGCACGATGCCCAGCACGTCCTCGGCTATGAAGTTGGTGGTGAACCAACTCATCCAAGTCCGCGCGATGGTGCTCATGACGAGCCAACCTCCCGGCTTGACGAATGGCCGCACCTTTTCCAGGAATGCGGCCGGCGCATCGACGTGTTCGATCACCTCGAATAGTGAGACTACATCATAAGCCTCCTCGGGCGTCGCGGGCACGGGTAGGTTCTCGATCGACGTCTGGCGGTACTCGAGCTTGTTGCGCAACCCTGGGTCCCTGCGGGCGTGGGCGCGGGCTACGGCCAGCACTTCTGGGGTAGGGTCGATGGCGGTGACGCGCCGGGTCGTCGGCAGCCGTGCGGCGCTCTCGGCAAAGATGCCGCCGCCGCAGCCGATATCGAGGTAGGTGAGGTCGGTCGTCGCGGGTGCATCGGCCTGGGCGCTGTGGCAGGCGCGGATAAAGTCGTGACGAAGAGGGTTCATGAGATGGAGGAGCCGCGAGGACCCGTGAGGATCCCACCAGTCCGCGGCGAGGGCGTTGAAGTGCGAGACCTCATCAGGGTTGACGGAGGAGAAGTTTGGTGAGGAGGAGGAGGAGGAAGTTGTAGAGCTCCATCGTGGAGCTGCGACGGAGGTGCCGATGATGCGGAGGGAGGGTGGTGGGATGGCCGATGATAGCACTGGCCGTCGACCCGATCGGGCCAGACTTCGGAGCAGGGCACCCGCCGGCCGGGACGGAGCCGGCATGGTTGGTGGTCGGAGGGAAAAGGAAGGAGGATTTGTGTGGTTGGTGATGCAACCAGCCCAAGACGTCTGCGGTGCGAGGGGGGTATCAGAGGATGACAAAGCCTCCGCCTGCCGGAGAAAAAGAAGACAAGGCAGTGGGGTTCTTGAAGACGGGAATCAATCGATTATCCAGTGACGAGATGCAATTCAACAACTCGGCTCTCTTTCCGTCATCGGTCCCACTACTGCCGCAATTGACGCTCTTTTTTTTTTCTCCCTCTGCGCTGACTGATGCTTTCGCAATTCCTGACTCCAACTGCGTTTTCAAGTTCGCTTACATAATAACCGCGCGAGGCAAAAGAGACCCCGCTAGAGCCAGGGAGCCCGAGTTTACCCCAAACCGGAAAGACTACCAACGCCCCCAATTGCCATCCCAGACATGTGAGCGAAGCAGATGGAACCGTCCTGTCCTCCGGCCTAGGCTTAGTCCGGGTAAGCCGGGGTATTTTTTCTATGTGCTCTGCGAGAGAGCCGGGAATTCACCGCGCGGCACCGAGCAGGTGAAAGCCGGAGAGCGGAGGAGGAGAGAGGGTCTGAATCATGCGAGGTGGAAGCACGTCGTCCGTTATTGTGCGAGGGACGCCGCTAAAGCCTGTCTTTATAATTTTTCTTCTTCTTTAATCGCTTGATCATATCCTGATCAAAGTTGTTCTTCTTCCTCAATTCATCCTCCCTCGTCCAACTGTCGTCGTTGCTTGCTAGATCACGGGCCGAACCCCTCCCCTCAGTGAAAAAAAAGTTCCCCGCCGTCTCCGTCTCCGCCTCCGGAACCGAGCCCGCTCCTCTCGTGTACTTGCCATCACAAAGCGTCGCATTGCTAGTCGCATTACTGCTACTCCTTCAAGCCGAGGTCGAAGAGTCACGCGTCAGCCTCTTGATCGTCAATTCGCATACCTCTGCGCCCAATTCCTCATCCATCTACCACCAATAACCCTCTCACATCCTTCATCATGCCTGCGACAATCGACCACAGCCAATTCGACTCGATCCCCGACTCAATCGAGGCTTTCCGTATGCGATGCTCTATTCCCCATTTCCCAGGCCTTCTCTAACCTGTCTGCGCATAGGAAATGGCGAGTTCCTCGTCGTCCTCGACGACCCCTCGCGTGAAAACGAGGCAGACCTGATCATCGCCGCTCAAGACGTCACGACCGAGAAGATGGGTTTCCTCATCCGCCACTCCTCTGGTTACGTCTGCGCACCTCTCTCCCCAGCCCTCACCATCGCCCTCGACCTCCCTCAGATGGTCCCCAACAGCCAGGACCTTCGTGGAACCGCCTACACCGTCTCCGTCGACTCGGCCGACCCCTCCGTGTCCACTGGCATCAGCGCCCGCGACCGCGCCCTCGCCTGCAGGACCCTCGCCGACCCCGCCGCCCGCCCAGAGAGCTTCCGCCGCCCCGGTCACATCCTCCCCCTCCGATCCCGCCCCGGTGGCGTCCGCCAGCGCCCAGGTCACACTGAGGCGGCCACTGAGTTCTGCCGCCTCGCTGGCAAGACCCAGGCCGCTGCCATCTGCGAGGTGATCGACGATGGTGACGAGACGCCCGGTCAGGCAGTCCGCCACAACCCCGGCATGCTGAGGGGAGAAGCCTGCATCGCCTTTGCCCGGAAGTGGGGGCTCAAGGTGTGCACCATCGCCGACCTGGTCGCCTACGTCGAGAAGACCGAGGGCAAGCTCGAGACCAACGGGTCCGAGGCCAACGGCAGCTGAGAGGGTTCAAGTTGCGGTTGTGGTTTTGGAGCGAGGCATGGCGGAGTCATGTACCACCGCAGCTATTTTACGTACCTAGTAACGTGGGCATGTGGCGGCAGTCTTGCTTGACGGGTTGACGGAACGGGTGGTTCATCTCCTTGACATGTATTTTGCTATATCTGTTTCTTGATTCCATGGGGTATTTGGCATAGACCGGGGTTTGTTCTGGCGTCCAGAAAACAGTGGCAGTCAAAAGAGAAGGATGAGACAAATCAGAGGACGCCCTCATTCTTCCCCCTCCGTCTTTGCACTCCCAGCGTATTCCCTACTCTTGCGTCTTTCAACCGGGTCTCATGTTGACTCAATGGGCATTGTGTAGGATACCTATGTACGGTTATATCCTCGGATTCCTCTCGCTTATGCTTCATTGACTTCATGGCTTCGTCTCAAGGCCATAGTATATATAGTGACGTGCCAAGGCTTCCTGGTCCTACGCACAAGTTTAGTCTGCTTGCTCTCTTACATTGTGTCTGGCATAGATTGGTTCTGGGCCTCGACCATGCTCAATCTGCAATGTAGCAGTTCTATGCCCTTGGCGGGCAAGTCTGCGGGTATCAATTCATAGTGTCTCCATATCTCAAAGTAATTTACCTGTGACGCCGTCGTTTCCTTAACCTCTATCCCAAATCCAAGACCTCACGACGATTTTTACACCCTCTCCTTCTTCGGCACCCTTCCTGGGACTGGCTGGTGGCCTTTAACCACAACATCCTCGTCCTCTTCGCCATCATCATCATCATCGTCTTCGTCCATGTTGTGCTGCTCCTGGGCCTGTCGAGCGCGCTTGATACGGCGCACCATGGCCTGATCAAGGAAGAAGTCGTGGTCGAATCGTGCTCGTGAGAAATGCTGGGTTGAGATCAGTAATAACTCCGTAAGTGAGATAGAGAGAGTGAACAAACCTCTGAGCAACCCGTCTGTGGACACTGAGCATTACCACGCAATGGCAAGTAGTCGAGCAGGGCGGCCTTCTCAAAGGTGTGCTTGCACTTGCGGTTGCTGTAAGGCTGTTTCATTGGCTGTAATGTGAGCGGGCAGTTGATGCTGATGACTTCGCGAGCCACAGCAATATCATCATCGTCATCATCATCCGCTGCGCCAGGGGTCGTCGCGCGCATCACGGGTCTGCCATCGGGGCGGAACCAGCGTGAGGCGTCTGGGAGTGGTGGCCCGTCCTCATCAGCCATGGCGTCGTGCCAGAGCTTCTTGAAGCCGGCGTAGTCGTTGTTGAGGGCGTACCGTTGGTGCATGTCCATGGCTGTGTAATCGGCCTCCTTCTTGGCGCGCATGGACCTAAAGCGCTCCAGGATGCTCGGGACGGCGACGACTTTGCTATCGACATCGTCGTCTGCTTCCGAGGAAGCTTCTGCATCATCATCCTGACGGGGACGGGGCTGGGATTGCGCCACATCGGCAGCGGTACTGTTATACAAATCGGTGATGATGAGACCTTCATCCTCCAGCTCGGCGTTATAATCGATCACGGCACGGATGGCCTCCTCAAATGAGTCGGTCAAGGAATTAACCCGCGTTTCAAGATCGACAACATGAGTCTCGAGCCGCTCCTCATCCGACGTCTTCTCGTTGCCCTTTTCTTGCCTTTTCGCGCGCAAGGACTCAAGTCTACCGCGCTGCTCCCTCAACCGCTCATGCAGGTCGCTGATGCTGGAACCAAGCAGGTTAACGGATTCACCGAGCTGCTGCTGATAGACGATGGTGGTGCGGGCGTGGGACAGGTCGTTCAGTTCGCGGCGTGCAGCGCTGGAGAGGGGGCAAGAGGGCGGCTGGTATTCGGGCAAGGCCGTGGTTGAGGACGACGAGGAGGCGCCGGCGGAGCGATTGAGGAGCCTGCGGGACATGGCGATTGCGAATGGGACGAGGTCGATTATGGGACGGTGTTGCAGGGAGTCAGCATCGCGGCCTTTCTTTGTCCTGCTTGGTCCTTGTCCCGCAGAAGATGCGCCAGAGGAGTGTGCAACGCGACACGGCAGCTCGCACGTGTAAAGTGAACGCGGCCGAGAGTCGTGTCACGGGATCTAACGGCGAGTAGGCGATAACATCCAGAACTGGAACTTGACATGCCACAGCAACACGATTCGGAAAAATTCGAATCTGGATTGGATTGGAAGAATGCGAGGGGAGCTCTATGGACATTCTCATTTCCCATTCTTTGTTGAAATTCTGGTTGAATAGCTTGAATTCCTACTGCGTAAATAACGGGTGCAGGTCTTGGGATATTTAGTGCAAAAAGTGTCCAAGTATTAATGTCCGCTTCGCATCGGGCCTCAAAGCCAGTGTCGTGTCACGGGACCTCAAAAGTCGATCATCCACCCTCCATCTCATGACGGCACATCCCTGTTGCCACCAACGCCAGGGTCCAAACTCAAAAACTGACCGATTCAATTGGGAGAGGTCGACTCTTTGTCAATCAGGGTCCATCCATTACTGACCAAATCCGGTTTGCAGCCGTCATCGATATCCCGGCGTGTCTTGTCTTTCTCTGCCAGTTCATCAGGACAACTCAGACAGGGCTTGCATCGTGCCGGTGCAGGAATGACAACAGAGGCATCCATGCTGCGCCTGTTTGCAGTAACCATGGATCTAGATGGCTTCGAGGAAGAGTGACCATCTCATCAGACCGATATTCTTCCCCGCTGCACTGTCATCCTGCTTGCAGGCCTCATCGAACCATGGCATCACTGCTGACGCTGCTGGAGATTGCCAAGCTGGAGATTGCCAGGTACGGCAACTGTCACCCCATCTCGATGCGTTCGGCCAGAGCGGCAACGGCGAACCTTGTTTCATGCATGGTCCCATCGGCGATACAAGGAGACCCCTTTCCTTCAAACCTCCGATGCCTGTGTTGGGTCAGTCTGGCGGCGTGATCGCGGGACCAAAGACTTGGGTCCACGTATCGATGGCTCGGCAAGCCATCGCCCCAAAACACCATGAAACTTGTCTCGATTGAACCATGGTGCATCGGCTACAGCATCAGCCGTACGCATGTCGGGCCAGGCGGTAACTGAGTCTAGACTGGCTGCAATTTCGTTTCAGCAGTTTGTTCCTGCAGGACTGCTCACTCCCTTTGAAGTGATCTCGAGTCGTCAACATGATGCCATTACCATCCTAAGCAGTTGCACCACCAACCAGTCGCGTTCAACTCTCCTTTCGGCCAAGCCTCGTTATTGCTGCTGTGAACTGGCAAGACATAGATTCAAGTGTCGATAAAGTAGAACCAGCCACCTGGCAACGGCTCAGAGAAGCAGCATGTTGCCAAACCCCGATTAGAGCTATAATTTGTCGATGACACGATCAGAGGTACAACCTCGATGCACCGATCTACAGCCAAAGCCACATGTACCTCTGAATCTCTGATGGGATGGCAGCGTCGATTGGACCAAGACTAGTCCGCCAATCCGGCGTGTCGGCGACAAGCGCAGTGGGGCTCACCGATGATCCCGATCCCGGGCCCGGAGGCTGTGGCCGGCGATCTCACCAAGTGCTCGGGGGAGCAGCAGATCGAGTTTTCCCCCCTACCCATCTTGCATTCTACACACCCCAGCTCTGCGGTCTAGACTCGTCCTATTGTGTCGACCGCCTTGTCCAAACAGCTCAGACCTTCTTATTAGCAGTGTTATTGCTTGCTATTAAGCGACAGCGACAGCCATTCCAAGAAATGGGGCGACAAGTACAGTGGCCATTCAGCTGCATCATGTCAGTTTCCTCTCCCCGAGGTCCAATAAACCAACTAATCCTTCCTCCTGCAGCGATACCCATGATCCAATGCCCAGAAACATCAGCATGACAAGAAACGTTGTCGTCTAAGCACACTCCGCTCATCTCTCGCCACGCCCCCCTTCTTCATCACAGGGTCCCCTCTCTTGTCTTGTGTCGATGGCTCCCAAGCTGCAAGTTTGACTCTTTCCCGCGCACTTGATACGCCCTAGGAGCAATATCAAGCAGGATCCTGGACGTCTCGTTGCTTACCTGGCTGATTATGCGCCTATCCGCCTCTCTCTTCTGCTCCTCATCTGTCCTCTCGCATCTCGTCCTTACGACTTGTCCCAATCCAACCCTGTCCTCCGCCTAATACGAATCCTACTGCTATCTTTGCTCGTCACACCTCTTGCTTCGTCCTACACGACGAGGAATACCGACTTATATATCACCTCACTCCAGCTCAGCCCAACTCGCAATGGCAGCCTCGATGCACGCTTTGCCGCCCTCACTAGCTCGGAATCTCTCTCGCTCGCAGTCATCCTCCTCTCGTCAGTCCGCCATGGCGCCCAGGGCGCCGCCCACCATGAATCCATGGGAGATCAACGCCCTCAACGTGAGTATCTTGTGAGGTTGACTTTCAACGAACAGCGCACTGACTCGACCGGCAGTATGAGTTTCCCGAACAGGGCTCTCTAAATCCCGATGGCACCATGGTAACATCGGCCACCACCTGGCGTCAGGTTCAAGATCCCGTCATATACCCTGGTCTCTACGCTCCCAGCGGGATTGATATAATGGCTGTCTTGGTGAGTTTTGTCTGTCGATGATAGTTACAGTCACTAACTGTCTCAGCTCCGCGTCGTCGGCCGGCCAAACCCTCAGGTCGATCTCGGTCCCGTCGACTGCTCTGTCGCTCTTGTCCTCTGCGACATGCTCCAGGCCGATGCTCCTATTATCTACGTCTCCGAGTCCTTCTCCGAGCTTACCGGCTACTCTTCCCATGAGGTGATGGGCCGCAACTGTCGCTTCCTGCAAGCCCCTCCAGGAGGGCAGCGAGCCTCCAAGAGGAGTTCAGACAAGTCTGCCATCCGTCGCATGCGTCAGGCCGTGTTCTCTGGGCAGGAGATTCAGCTTCCCGTGACCAACTACAAGAAGCACGGCCAGCCCTTCAAGAACCTCTTGTCCATCATCCCAGTCCCGATGGATAGCAGCGGCTCTCAATATTGCGTTGGCTTCCTCTGTGAGACAGATTGAGTTTGAGGACAGCGAGCTGACACCGACATTGTCAATGCCCTCGTCTGATCCGACAATCAGTTCCATCTTGGATAGTGGTTCCGCAACACCATACCAGGAACCCAACCTTATCACCAAATACAACAAACCCCTCAACAATTACGCACACGCCAATGTTGGATTTCACTATTTTTCACAGATCGGCCTTCTCCTTGTCACTTGACATTACTCAAAGAAGCCCTCGGCGTCAGGATTCACTTATACGGTCTCGGTACTTCGCTGCTCTCAGGCTTTACGAATACTTACGATACCCCTTGCATTGACAAACATTTCTCTATTTACCATGTACGACATCAGATCATATCAGTGGAAGCACTTCAAGGTGTTGGGGTCATGAGTGTAGAGGGTGAAACCTCGTTTCTTTTTTTGGTTCGGCTTACATGCTGGGTCATTTCTCTTTTTGATTCTCTTATCATACTCTGATGATTCACGCCCACGAAATACACGAATTTAGATATTGGCAGCAGACGGAGGTCGGATGACGAAACATTTTGGGAGTCACTACTACGTGGGCATGGGCGAAAAGGGAATGATTTACATAGATGCCGCCCTTGGGCGCAGGGACAAATTTTGGGCGTTTGGGTAAAACTTTCAGGTTTCTTGGAGATGCTTACGGGGTCTTGTGACCCTATTCGCACCTCGTGGCGATCCAGAGGTGAGAATGGACAAGGGAGGATGGGATGCTGTTGGGGGCTTGGAAGCCAAGGACGAGCGATGGAACTGCCCATGCATGCTTTGCTTGATCATCACAATGATCTGACAGAAAATCAGACTCTACTTGGCGAAGCAGGATTCATCAAAAGCTTCAAACCTTGGTCCAATTTAAACCCCCACCGCGCGCCATGTGTCTACAGGGTTTGATTTGACTCTGCTGCATCAGGCAGTACATATGGTCGTGGCCCCGATCCTCACGACTCCCTGTCGGCCATCGCGATCGCCAGGGTCTGGGACGTAACGGCGTCACCAAGGAACCGGTCAAGCCCAGCTTTATTACATGTCGTCTGCATCTGATGCGCTGGCTGGTTTTGGTCAGCAATATGTATGCTCCCCAGTTCCCAAGAGGCAGGGATTTCCCAAGAGTCGGTACAACGGGGGGGCGGCATCTACGGTACGGCACTGGTAGCACCCGACTGGCCGCGGACCTGGGGAGAATTAGCGGGCCGTTTACACATTGCTTTTGGGCCGGTGTCATTCGCCGGCTCGGGTCCGGATGACTCGGCCGGCCCGGGGTCATCTCTCGCAAGGAGACTTACAAAGCCGCGATGAAATAGATGGAGCATTGTTCGAGTATGTTTTCTATTATAGTATTCCCCTTATATCATGTTAGGATGTTTGCGTGATATTTCGCTACAAGAGAGCGGTGCCTGAGAGGAGTTGGCTCCCATCCCCGTGTTCCTGTTATTATGTGTGAGTATTGATCAACAGGTCACATTGCAGTGGGCACGGGATCAAATGATATTTGGGTGGAGGTTTTGCCTCCTTTAATTTTCTGATTTTTTTGTGTTTTTCACTTTTACTTCTCCCACAACGTCGTTCCATGCCACATCCATCCATCCATCTGTCACACAACAACAACAGCAACAGCAACAGCAACAACAACAGCAACAGCAGCAGCAACAGCAACGGCAACAACAGCAACAGCAACAACAACAGCAACAGCAACAACAACAACAACAACAACAGCAACAACAACAACAGCAACAGCAACAGCAACAGCAACAACAGCAACAGCAACAGCAACAGCAACAGCAACAGCAGCAACAGCAACAGCAACAGCAGCAGGAAAGTGACAAAAGACAAGGGCATCAGGCAGAGGAGAATATTGTACAGCGAAGGCTCGAAGGGTTGGTCGTGTAGGGGCGAGCACAGTCGACACGACAATCATCTTGGTTGATGGGAGAAGATGATGTGGTGTGGACTGCCGGCAGTCGAAGGGCTTTCCATCACCTACACTGGTAGGACAAAGGCTGGTGATGGATACCTCTAGCCAGAGATGTCATGGTGGATAGATGATTGCATCCAGCATTGATAGGTCCAAGCATAGCTGGCAATGCTCGCCGTTCGATATATCGTTATGCTGTCGGCCTTCAAGAAGCCAGTAGAAGTCTTCGGGGCCATTGATGGTCGCGACCGGAGGCCCGTTGGCGTAATCTGTTGTAATGGCTGGTACCAGCATCAGTATTGGACTCCAGTGACGGGGGAAACGCAGTAGGTACATACTCTGATGTCTCAACTCACAGTACCTGTCCCTTAAGTTTGAAGGGATTCGAATATCCCAGCTCAGTAGTCCGGAAGAGTCCGGGGTCCAGACCTCAGCAGGGCGCTCGCGCTCATCGCGAGGGTTACCGCCAGGATGTCCGATCTTGACCTCGGTCTTGTAGTCGCAGCGGAGTCGGTTGGACCCTTCGCGCATGTATTTTATTCTGTTCCCAGGACGAGCCACGACAAACAATCCGAGGTCATCGGCAAACATTTTAGCGATTCCAATCTTTCCGTTGCCGGTGAAAACAACAACTCGAGCTTCTATCCATTCGCCATCTCGTCGTCGACAGGCTGTTGTGTAGAGAGCCGTCATGTTGGGGTCGGACCTTGAAGCCCCTGGGTTGGTTGACATTGTACCCTGGGAACTGCTAGGTATCGGAGCTGCTTGGTCCATTTGTAAAGGATTTGGTGATAGTTGCGGTACGCTTGACGTGGGACCGCCTTCGAGGCCGGAGAGGTCGGCGCTTTGCGATGGGGCGATCGGGAGTCGTCTCTGTCTCTTGCGGCTCTCTTCAAACGCCTCCGGATCCCAGTTCCTGGGACGCCTGCCCATGTGAGAAGGGGCCAGTAGCTGGTAGAGGTAGCAGGCGACAGACCTATGGACTTGGATCGAGGGTGTTGTCGATAGACGACGACGCCACGGGGAGCTTTCGTGGAGCGGGATAGCTTGGTAGTATTCGAGGGAGCTTCTTGGAGTGTCACAGAGGCTTCGAAAAGGGTAGTCCTCGATGGACAAACGAGGATAAGGTTTGTGTGAGGCCAAGAATGCAAATAGATGTTGAAGGCTTCCAGTTGACGGAGGGTGCCCACTGCAGTAGCTCCGAGACGGTCAGATCCGCTACGAGGAGGGAAGAAAGGCAGAGCAACCCAACAGAGATGTGTGTCAGGGGAACCACAACTCCGTGGGAGAACCTTAGGTAGATGTTGGGAGGTCGACCAGAGGCTGAGGGGACCGGGTTTCCGACACCAGGAGGGGAGACGAAGTGCAGGAGTCGAATTTGTACAAATACCTCGCCGGGGATACACCCCAGGAGGGCATTGTGACATGCGAGGCAACGAGGCATCTGGTCGCCTTGAATGCAGATATGACTTGACTGAACTGATGCATAGAAGCTAGCTTGATAGACTTGATACGCCGATTGGGTTGAGTATCCGGGGCGTGGGAAGCGGCCTACCAGATTCAAGGGTTGAATTCCTTGGCATTTTTTTGGCCTCGACAGCGTCATTGGATAGTCCCAGGGCGGACAACAACTTTCGAGCCTTGTATGAGAAGGCGGAATGGATGCAAGGCAGATATATCCCTCTGTATGCCATGGTTCTGCTGTGTCCTTTCGAGAGAGCGGGGTGCTGCTGAGTCTTTGAGGCTCAATTGAGAAACCTCCAATCAGGGTCAGCATCAGGATAGACTCGGTACGAAGTGGAAAAAAACAAAGCTTTGTGAGCCTCATTGGGTACTCGATACAGCCTTGGGCTTCAAGGCGACCGCGGTAGCTTGGAGGAAGACGGTGGAGGTGTGAGGTGAAGGAGAGGATGCTGCCCAACCGCCTCCTCAAGGTCGGAGGACGCAATCCGCTCCGCAGGTTTTGGTCTACAGCTCTAGAGCTCCAGGGAAAGAGAGAACCGTCTGGGTAGACACGGCTGGGTATTCTGCTCTAATAATCAAGTCCCCCGCTTCCGTCTCAGCCAACTGCCGGTCTCGCTCTCGGAGCTCCATGCCTCGTCACTGGGGAAGCCCGGCTGGGCACCTCATGCAAGGCGCCTAGAGAGAGTGATCAAATCATCTCGGGAGGAGGCCAAGTTGTGTGTGTGTGGACACCGCCCAGCGTTTACAGCTGGCCTTGCTCAGCGCCACCAACTGGGTGGGGGAGAGAAGAGAGAGGACGGGACACTCGAATGTCTCTCAGCTTCAACATTCATTTGAGTGATGGAAATTGATTTATGCAAAGGTTGACAATTCCAGTGTCGATGTCTCTCCTCTCTGAGACTCTGCGGGGGCAAATGCTGCTCCAGAAGCGCCGTCCGAGACACGCGCCCATCGGCGCAGCCTGATCGATACACCACCCACATTTGTTCCCCCCTGCGTTACATTGGCTCGTGTGTATCAGGTCATGGCCACGACTTGGGCCTCTTGGACAAAAGTAGAAGCGCGACCGAAGCGGAATGTGCTGCGTCTTGACAGAAGGGTGTGCTTGCATCATGGAGGCTGCGGTCTAATCCCGAAAGAAGCGACATCAGGCTGGCTCAGCGGGATGGCGAGGAGATGAAAGGTGAGGGATTTAGTAGAATGTGATTTCTCTGAGCATGTGCGTGCTGGCTGAAGTGACTATATAAACCATCAAGTATTCACAACGTTTCGCCAGTCTATCATGAACAAAAAGGGGGGCTCTCCAAAGCGCATCATCCCCTCGGCGCGGTACGGCATTCGACCGCCATCTATTTCCGCAATCGAGCAGATCTTCTTCTACCGAGGTCTGGCTCAGCATCGTCTGTCACCTCCGTCTTTGTGACGCTCCCATTCTTCTCGTTCTTCACCGCCTTGGTGCGCTTCTTCTTCGTGGGTGGTTCGCGCTCCTCCTCATCGCATTCCGCCCGCTTCTTCCGTGCCTTCTTGGGCTTTTCAAAGTAGGGGCTTGCGTCAGCCGGCTCCTCCTTGATGCCAGCAAGCGTGCGGCCCGTCTTCTTCTGCACACCAGGCGCGTAGCAGCTGGTCCGCCCACCGACAGTGATGAAGGCGAGCTTCTCTCCGTTGGGCAACTTTGTCGCCGTGCCCTTGGACCCCTTGCCCCATCTGTAGTTGAAGAGCCAGTGCTCGGGGAACTCGTCCGAGTCACCGAGCTTGTCGACGGCCGTCTGGCAAACGTAGCGAATCATGTTGTAGAGCGTAGTAACCTGCGAGTCATCAAACTCGTCGCAGTACTGCTCGGGATGCATCTTGGCTTGGTAGAGGGTCTCGTCCGCGACCCAGTTTCCGATACCGCTGATCATGGCTTGATCCAGGAGAAGCGCCTTGATGGGGACGTGGCGTGCGCGCATCTTACCTCGGAGGTAGTCCTCGGTGAAGCGATCAAGGTCCACGACCGGGTCCGGGCCGTTCTCGACGAGGGGAGAGTGCTTTCTGATCTGCTCGCCCGGGCAGTCAACCAGCCGCACACGACCAAATCTGCGTGCATCTGTAAAGGCTACCTCGACGCCAGGGGAGCCCTCGGTCTTGAACTGGAACTTCCAGAACTTGGGCGGCCACTGCTCGAGCTCGCTATCCTTCATCTTCTTGTAGTAGTTTGTGTATGCCGTCTTTTCATCCTTGATGTGCATCCAGCCTGGTTCTATTAGCAAATGGGCAGCCAAGTTGGGCTGGAGGGCTTACCCGTCATGCCGAAGTGCATCACCAAATGCGGGGGCTTATCCAATGTGATCCTAGTCACGTTTGAGTTGTTGAGGTTACACAGGGTAGCCATTGGCTCAACTCACCAGAAGTACTTGCCCTGACTTCCTGCGGAGACGATCTAAAGTTGTCAACTCTAAAGCCGTCGATGATTGGCTATAATTGACGTACCTGCTTCCCCTTGAGAGCAGCCTCAACCTCTTCGCCACTTGTACCAACCTTGCCAAAGACATTCTTGTCGTCTATGGCTGAAGCGGATACGATTCGCTTCCCCACAACGTGAAGACGAAGAAAGTGGACGATGCGCGCGACTGGGCGATTTTAGCAACTGATTAGCTACGACAATAGATCTCGAACCAACCTTCGGCGATCTCGGGCATCTTGGCAGACAGGAAGACTTGGGTTTAGGAGTCTTATGGCTTGATACAGGCACCGGGGCGAGACTCGTAGCGTCACCGACCCAAGGTGAACGCGAAGGGCGTCCTGGGTCAACGCGGCATCACGTGATGAGCATGGGTCAGCGAAGAGGGCGCCCTTTGCTCAAATTTTGACATGTGACTACATGGTCAATTCAATGTGTACTCCGTAATTAAGCCAGTAACTATTCCGTAACAGAAACCGGTCACATCCACATTTAAAGATTAATCTCAATTTGCGAGGCTGGTTTGGACGGGTCAAGCTCTTCTTTGCGCCGACAGGTGGACCAGTTGAACAGTGGCCTAGCTACCGGATCGGAGAAACGCAAAGCCGACAGCTCCACTCTGGGTACCTTTTCTTCAACTTTTTTCTCGCCAAACCTTTCAACTTCTCACAAGCTTTCCATCTTCAACAACAGAACCAAAGAAGCAGAGGTATGTCTTGAATGCGCAGTGCGTCGCGCTGCTCTCCCTCTCCCCCCTTCCTGATGACACTTTACACCGCAAACTAGAGTCTTTGACCCAATGGGAATGAAACCTCTTTTTTTACACGTCAGTCTGAAAGACTACGATTACGCACACGTTTTCGCATCGCCAAGCTTTGGACTCGTGCTGACTGTTTCGCTTTATAGGCCTCTCATCACCAAGCGGTGGATCATTGCGAGGATGCTCTGTCTTCTCCCAGCGCCCGGCAAGGGCTGAAATGGTACGTTTGAACCTCGCGCACAAACACCCACCCCTTCTCGTGATGATCATTTCTTTTTACAATATACGCTGGAAATTACCGGCTGAGATCTTTCTTTGACGATATAAAATGGCTATTTCTGATGGACCCTTTCACTCTCTACCTTTGCTGCTCTGCATTTGGTGGCCCATGCTAACATGCTTGAAGTTTTAGCAAGGTATGCGACATCTGTCCTCGACCCGTCCCCGACTTGTATGATGAAGCGGCACTGGGCTCCGAACATATCATGAGCACGAAAAGCCACTTTGCGGCAGGCCTAGAAAACCTCGCCCACTGACTCGTCACGCTCGTCCATCGCTTGCTAGATAACATTGGACTTCTGAGGCTAACTTGCCTCGAGTGCTAGCACTTGGATGCCTTTACACCTGATCTTCAATCTTCGGGGATGACAGACCCCATACTGTAAGTATTTACTGCACATCTTGCCACCTTGCCTATATGATGATTACAGATGACGAGTCTTATCCGGGTTTCCGATGCAGACACCATCTTTCTTTACCATTCATGCATTACCTGATCCGCATCCCTCACACATACTTTTGTCGAAACCAATTGGTGATGTTGGCTAACAAAAGAATCAGATACTTTGAATGTGAGTAGCAACCAGACGCCAGCCGTCTTCCAGATCATCATCTCCCTGATGAATCCAAATGAAAACGACAAGCATATGTCTGAGCTTCGCGCAACGACGACAAATCATTTATCGCCTGATTGAGATGCTTGAAGTCAACATTGTTGCAGTCCTTTCAACGGCAACTGCTGACATGTTGAAAGCGTCTGTGTTGGAGTGAAAACACTCGGCAGCTTATGATGCACGTCATCAAGGTTAGTGACTTTGCTTCCACTGTCTTTCTCCTTCAAATGATGTTACAAATATCACGACGGTCAACGTAGCCATATTGCTTTGACGATAACGCCTGTGACAAGGCACCTTTACCCTGAATTTCCCCATTTTGCCCTTTTATTGTCTTGCATGATTGTTGCGACGTGTCGCTAACATGCTCTTGATAGGTCGATTGGTCAAACTTGGCAGCCCATGTCTACGTAGTCTGCATTTAGCCCTGTCAAGTGACAGACCTTGGATCATGGTTCAGTACAGACATGTGAACTTGTTAGTGCTATCTACGGTGTTGAACCCATTGATACTATTATGTGCGCCTCTGGCTTGGAATGTAAAAGAGTGTCATTGAATGGTAAGTGTAGCTGAAGAGAAGAAAGCTATGTAATAATACAAACGTATCTGATCAATTTCGAGACCCGGAAGTGACTGCCCACAATGTTGCCCAAGCCTTGCCTTTCTTTGCCTGACTGTGACGACTGAAATGAGCGTGACCCAATGATGGATGGAGCCTGTGTCTCGGAACACTGCTCCCCCCGTCTTCTACCCCAAAGGCCTTGTATCTGATTTGTCCATGTCTCGATGGAGCGTGTAAGTGGGTGGACCCCTGCCAGTGATGCTCAACGAGGGACACTCACCAGTCACCCCGAGGCAACTCCTTGATGGAAGCTCACAGGGAGACTGACCGAAGGTGGATGCAAAGCACCATGGCGTCCATGATGTCCTCTCACCATGGACAGGTTCGGGGCACGCAGACCCGATGCCATCCCGCCATGGCGAGGAAACTCGGGCACGCACCGGTACGACGACCCGTAGTACTCGCCGGACGAGTGGTTGCTGCTGAGAAACGTCGAGGGAGGAGGCGGAGGCGCCGGCAGCTGCGGCCGGTGGAGAGGCCAGTGTGCGTAGGTCGTGTAGTGCATGTTTCTACCAAGCGGGAGAGAAGGTTTCTTCCTGTCAACTGGGAGGCTCTTGTGGTTCTGGGGAGGATGAGGAGGGTACGCACGATTGCAGCACGCTCTGGGGGGGAGGAGGATGCGGCGCCGCGCTGGGGTACAGGGGCACATCTCTCCAGCCCGTCCCGCCGCCCTCGACCTTGATGCGAGGCTCGGGCAGGGTCGTCGAGGATTGCAGCGCCGGGAGCTGATGGACCTGGAAGTAGGGCGCGTACCGTTGGGGGGGTTGCTGGAGGGCCGGCAGGGGGAGCTGCTCCGGGGAGCGGTGGCTCGAGACTGGCGAGGATCCAGGGTCGGACGAGGAGCTGCTGAGGGCTGGAGGGGAGCGCAGGGGCGCCGGGGACGGGAGGATGGTCCTGTTGAGGGACTGGCGGCGGCGTTGCTGGCGCTTCTTGCAGTTGTACTTGCCAATGTCCCAGATGTCAAAGTGCTGCCGATAGGAACGGATGCTAGAGGTTGAGTGTTTTTGTCAGTAGCCTTTTCTGGGTAGTGTATACAAGAGTATACAAACTTACGATGCCTCAAAGTTGTGCTCGGCCTTCATAATGCTCCGTACATCCTCGAGCGTCCTCCCCTCCTGGATGTAGAGCTTTGTGATTGTCTCACGGTGCTCATGCCAAGGCTTCGCCATCATCTTTGCCTTGCCAAAGAGGACTTTGATCAAAGACTTTTGGATTGGGTTTGAGGAAGGGGAGGAGTAACAAAAAAAGAGTGTTGTGGCGGGTTGGCTCTCTTGTCTCTATCCTGGGACAATGACAGTCGAGGAGATGGGAACAAAGTTGGTGGGCATTGAAGTGTGACAACGAGATGGATTGGTTCTTTTCTTGTTCTTTTTTTCTTCTCCCTCTTCCTCCTTTTTTCCCTTTTTGATCCTTTTGGTTGGTGTTGTAGATGGGTAGTGCTGTTATTCCTGACCACTTTCAAAAGGGAAGAGAAAGAAAAGGAGAGAGAGAGAAAAAAACCAACAGGGATTTAGGGGGTGCAGCTCGCTATTGGGAGAAGAGCTTCTCTGTGTTTCTAAATAAAAGAGAAGAGCTCAGAGCCTTATCAAGTACTCGGAAGAGTTCCCACGCGTAACTGCCCCCAGAGCCTCGTTTTCTCGCGCGAAAAGAGTGTGTGGCTCCTCAAGGCGGCTGCAGCAAGGCAGACAGAAGGAGGGTGACTGGGATGCATGCGTTTTGCTGTTTCTGCCATCTTTCCCCCCCCTCATTACCATGTGCTTTTCTGCATGGGTATTCTGTAGGACTTTTCTACGTGGTCTATACAAGGCGGACTTGTGCAAAGGCGACACAACACACATAGACGGTCTGGACTTGAAGCAACACTGTAAAAAAAAAAAAGAGAAGGATTAATAACATTCCTGCATCGAGATCCCCACCCTCTCTCTCCTTATTTGTCACTGAAACTGCTTTCCCGCGTGGGAGAGGGGGGAAACGAGAGCCAAGCCGGTGGCAGTTCAGCCTCATCCTGCCACCCAAGAGGTCCCATCCACACACTTTCATCATCGTTTCAGTACCCGGTATTACCTGATAAAGACGAAAAGAAAAGTACGGTTAAAGGTGAGAAGAGAAAAGCAGATGTAGATGTGCAAGTAGTTGAGAAAAACTACGTCAATATAAGAATGATGATGCATCTCCATCGATGCCACGTCAAAGAAAAGTGACAAGTTACCGACATCGTCAGAGCCTCGTTCTTCTGTGGAAATAAAAAGAAGCAAAAACCCCTGTCTCAGAAAAAAACAAAAGCCCGCCCAGCCAAGCTGTGTTGCCGCTGAGTTGGCTGCCGCAAGGCGACCAGGGCGCGTGGACGACTTTTCAGGCTCTGACTTGCCCGCCCTGTTTTTTTCCTTCTTTTCTTTTTTTTCTTGTTCCTTTTATTTTTAGTGTATCGTTGGAGAACTAAGAAAAAAAACGAGATGGATCTTAACACGCGGTATGGCGTCTATTGTAGAGTCATCTTGTCTTTTTGTCTCAGCCAGGCGAACCACTATCACAAGAGGATAAACCACATGGTGATTCATCTCAGGTACACGCACGCACGCACACTCTTATGAAAAGGGGGTGAGAAGCAAGCCTCACTTCTTGTTGTCTTCCCCCCCCTTTCATGCTGTTGCCTCTCTTCATCGGCGGTTCGCCCAGAGCCTGATTCTCAGTCACAATCGTGGGCGCCCATCTTGTCTCCCCCCGCAGCAAGCAAGACTGGGTGACACGCATCCTCCCCCACCCCCTGGACGAACCTAGAGATCGTCGCCCCGTTGATAGCTTCCCAGCTCCCGTCTCACGCAGCGGGAGTCATCCCCGGTCGCCGCTTGGCGCAGCCACACTTGTTTGTGATTTGACAGCTCTCCCCCTCCTCCTCGACGATATTCGAAACGTGCCCTTCACTTTGAATCTCGGTATGCGCATCAGCTCCTTCACCATGTTTGCTTGGCGGGAGCTAGAGCTTGACCGGGGAGCTCGGGGTGGCTGAGGTTCTAGCTTGCCGTGCATGGCGGGCTTACTGCCGAGACAAGAGAAAAGTAGCAAGGGCATCGAATAGGACACGTCAAGACTGATCTTGATGTTGGTACAGACAGATCAAGAGATATGATTTGCATAAATCTGACAAAGCCGCAGTAAACGTTTCATTGGTAGGTAGGCTCAAAACCCCAGGTATAGGCCAACAACAACCTCATCAGACAACTCAACCAGACAGTAACCCACCACGTCACCAATCACCATCAGTTTCGCCCAATTCGACCATTAGGAGCATGGTTCCAGCCATTATAAATCATCCCCAAGGCAACCGCCACTCGAGGTTCTCCAACTTCTCTTTTCCATCAACCTCCTTGACACCTTGACCAAATCATCGCAATCCTCCCCGGCATCAAGTCCCACCGTTTCCTGTCGCTAGCCCTACTCTGAGAGATATCGTCGAATCGCGGCGCAAGCTTCTGTTTGCCTTTATATGCATGGCTCCGGGTATAGATATCGCCGTTCGCACGCGGATGTGAGCAGCTGCGCGCACGCGCGGCATGCCATGGCAAGGTTGTCACCCTTCGTCCGCCTCATTTCGTTCATTAAGCTGCCTCTGCCTTCTTCTCACTCGTCGCGGCAGGGGCCTCTCCGCCTACGACGCCCGCTTCCTGTGCCTTGTGCTCGCCCGCCGGGCTGATGGGCGACTGCAGCTTGTTGTCAAGCGCGTCGTTGGGGTTGGGCGACGTGGGCGTGGAGCCGACTGGGCTAGACCCGACACTGAGAGGTGCTGTCGACTTGCCAACGTCCGAGAGGATCTGGAACCACTTCTGAGCGTCTGCCGCCGTGTGCGCCTTGAATTGTAGTTCGGTGGAACCCGTCAGCTTGCTGCTCATTGTCTTGGACTTATCCTTGCCCTTGACACTGAACTTCTCGCCCTGAACCGTGCCGATGACCGCGTCAGGGAGATAGACGGACAGCTCGGGCTTGGGGTCCACACGGTTGTTGTCCGAGTCCTTAAACTCATGTAGGAACTTGGCTGGCGTGATAACGTAGTAACCAGTCGAGTAACCCCACGACAGCTTGTTGCGCGACTTGCGCTCCAGCGAGCCCTCGATCAGGGCACGAGTCGCCGTGTGGTCCATGTTGGGGAACTGGATGGCCTCGACAGACCGGGCGGGTTCGTTGGGGTTGACGAGACGGTCAGCACTGCGGTCCTTGAAAGCAGTCCACTCAAACTCAGGGCCGACTCGCTGGATCGAGCCCAACATGTCGTTGTGAAGGGCATGCGTCTTCTCAGCCTGACCACCTGCAAGTTGCACGAATGCCTCAAAGGCCTGCTGGATCACCTCGATAACATGGGACTCAAAGGTTGAGAAGTTGTTCTGGACGGCGAGAAGGTCGTTGCGGTGGTTGTTCTCAGTGATGACCTGAGTATTCAAGCGGTGCAGGACACCACGGTAGATGACATAGGGATCATCATTGCTGTTGAGGTGACCACCAGCAGAATCGAAAGCAGCAGCCTGCTGTCCGAGCAACTCAATATGCTTCTGTGTTGTGTTGCGGGCCTTCTCAACCTCTTTGGCTCCCTTTTCGGCACCGTGGGCCAGCTCCTTGGCCTTGTGCTTGATCTCCTTGTGCAGTCGCTCGAGGACGGGGAGGACGGAACCCTTGATGCTCTTTTCGGTCTCGATGTTGGTGTTGATCATGGATTGGGTGTTGGAGCGCATATTCTCAAAGAAGCCAGCGATTCCACCCAGACTTTGGTCAAAGTGGTGGCCCTCCTTAAGGGGATTCGAGATGGTCTGTTGGGTAGCGAGGTCAGTGACTCGGTTGCTAGTGGTGGTCTTTGTCGCGGAGGAATGGGAATACCTTGAGCGCCTTCTCGTACTCTTTGGCGTGGTGACCGTGAATCCTTTCCATGGCCTTCATGTACTCCTCGAGGTAGCCAACAGCATGCTTCCAGGCCTGGAGTCGCTCTGCGAGTAGCCCCGCCGTCTGTCCAGCAAAATATCAGCCTAGATTCTTTCCCGCAAGATCCAAACTCTTCCTATGGTCGCTGCAAGCTTGCGCAAGTCATGTTGCGCGCGTCTTCAGTAGGGGGTCACCTACAGTTGAAGGGTCGACCTCGGGAACAGCATCATCGCTAAAGGTGCTGAATCCGGTGGTGGCCCTCGAGGGCAGGCTCGTGGTCGTCGGTGAGGCCATGATGGGCAAGTGTCGCTCGTTGTGTCGCTGTTGTTGTTGAGAGAAGGACAATGTCGCAAAGTAGGAAACGTGGTGTTGAAATTAGACTTGTCTGTCAAGGATCTTGGCAGACAGGGAAGGGAGAGGGGCCAAGATTTAAAACAGACAAGAAGCGAAGAGGGGTCACGATCAAGGGTTGAAGCTTCTTTTTCTTAGGTCGGGACAAGTGGAGGGATTTAAATCAATCTAATGCAAGTTGAAGTGAGGGGAGGGAGCCAAGCCAAGAACAAGAATGAAGGCGGTTAATCTTGACGTCGTTAATGAAGATCGCCAGGAGCAGGAGCTCGAGCTCGAGGGGTGAGTGGGTTTTAGTGCAAGGTGTAGGTGTGGGGATGACGTTGTACCAGGTTGACAAGAGGGAAGGTGCAGGACGGCACGAGCTGAACCATCAAGTCGGTGAGGATGGGAATGGCTCGATTTTACGTTGCTTTCTTTTTGGTTACACTGGTAATTAATTAATTAATTAATTACACCATATCTACTGCTACACAAACATGTCGTGTCTGTACTCCAAACCATCTCTTGATACAATTCCCAAAACTACTCTCACACTTACGCTTGTCCTCACTTGATCGCAACACAAGCTGAACTTCACTCAGCTCCTTTGATTCCAGGTTCAGCTGCTCATGGATGGCGGCGAATGATCTGAGGCCTGCATCACCTCCACTCTCGCGCCATCCCCTCCACCAGCTCAGAGACTTCGATTAGAAATAAACAGAGCAAAGAGGGCATCGAAGCGCAAAATCAGGAAATATATCAATCCTCTCCTCCACAGTGACAGTCTGCACGGTCATCGTTCGCCAGAGATATTCAACGTGGTCAACACCAAGCAATCATCACCAGACCCTCCTGTCTCAATGTCGTGACGTCAACCCCTCTCTACAAACCTGTGGTCCCTTGCACCGTGGCACATCACGCTAGACCCTACCGCCCTACCGCCGAGGTTGTGGATGTGCTAATTTAGCATCGAGACATGTGCGAGGTCGCAATCTTGGCTTGACCCTCGGAAAAGTCATGATGCGAGAAGTAACAAGGACATCTCGGTTATCATTCGCATCCGAGTCCTGGCCGTCATGCAATCGTATTCTTATTGTAACAGCTCCGATCTCCCACGGCACACAGTAAAGACAAGCTTCACATAGCCCCTTGATTACTGCCAACACACCACCACCACCATCAAACAAGCTTTTCTGCCAGATCATGACCATGCTCCATCCAAATGAACCATTGCCACCACCGGTTATGTCATTGTCGAAACTTGTCGGCACGATATGCGATATGCAAGGTAAGCAACTCCGTGGCTATTCCCGCTACAAACCTTGATGTTCCATCTACGATTACAGTACTGTAACGTTCAGACGTTGCATTCAAACGTTATGTCCAACACTCCCATATTTTCATCATTTTTGCTATCAGCTCGCTTCAGGGGTATTAATCATACATGCAACGCCGTCTCCTCATCTGTCATGCTCTGCTCTGCTCTCCCCCAGGCATTGTTCTGGTTCCAATTCTGATAGTAATCATCGTAGTCCATCCTGTACCAAAGAATTCGCTTCAACAAGATAAACCCAGTCTATAGTGCCCAAATGACTCGTGGCCTTCCCAAGAAATAAATACCCAAGTATCCAAATGAACGCCGCCCGGACCTAATGTCGCTTTGATCGTTTCTCATGCGTACATTTAATCCTAGTTTGTCGTGACAAATGAAAAAAAAAAGAGAAGTCGTCTGTTTAGAAGACTTGGTTGCGTCCCTGCGCATTGTGCATTCTTCGATAGGTAGCAGCATCGTCTGTGTAGGACCGGCCAGCAGCGATGAAGCTTGATGGGCGCGAGACATGCTGGATATGATCTTCGCCTGCCTGATCCTCCGAAATAGTACCCAATGGATCAGCTGGGTGATCAGTCGCTGGTGGTGTTCGTGGAGCGCTCAGTGCTGTCTGGTAATCCGGGAGAACGACATCCCCAGTTCCGGAGCGCGAGCGTGCTGGGGTTTTTACCGCAGTCTGGTAGCTCGGCACCTTGTTCAATTCGGTCAAATCGGATACGTCCAGATCGACATGTTCTGATGAATTGCGTGACGAGTCATCGCCAGCGCTGTTGCTCCTAGTGAGAGCGGCCGACGCAGGCTCCGATCGCGGAGCCGCTGTGTGAGGCGCCGACGCCGGGGACATGAATCCCGACGATCCAATCGAGGTATAGGATGAGTTTCGCTGCGAAGGGTCAAGTGACACATCTGCTAGTCGGGATGAGAGCGCTGCAGGTGCCACAGGTCGGCTATGCGTGAGGGCGGCTGCGAGGTTTTCGGCCGAGCCAGAGCGAGACTGCGCATAGAAGGGACTGTTGACGCCAGACTGGAACCCAGGGGTCTGGAAACCGTTGATGTCGACATCCTCGTACAGCTGGTCGAGGACGTGCTCGCCGTATCCCGGAGGTGCGATGGTTGTGAGTTCTTGCTCAGTGGTTTGAGAGGGCGATTGATCGACAAGGTTGCCGTCCTCATCAAGAGGCATATTCGGAGAAATGAAGATGGAAACGGGGAGTGTGGCTCGGAGCTGTAATCACTGAGTTAGCAGGCAAGAGAATCAACAGTCCCAGAGGAACATACCTCAGAAATATGACCGTCGGGGTTGCAGAGTGCAACAGTCAGCTTAATCTTGTGTCGGACCTTGATACCATGGTGGTTCAAGTCTTGAATGCACTGGCGAAGCCTCTTAGGGAGACTGAGCTTCTTGGTCAGAGCCCAGCCCTCCTGGCCAGTATCCTCAATCATATCCTGCCAGTGCTCCTCCCTCGACACCTCAAACTTCCAAGTTGACACCTCACGTTCTGTTCGGTGCTCCTTGACATTGTAACCCGAAGATCCCTGGACGCAGCATTCACGGACTTCCATCAGTCTTGCTGTGATGTCACCGAGTTCTAGTGCCTTGAGCAGTGGTGTAAATCGCATCTCCATCGTTACCACTCCGCCAAAGACAACAGCCTTTTGAGGGATGACAATCGAGTAGTCGACCTTGTTAGGCCAGATGTTCTCAACGCTCATGGCGTGAAGAAACTCCAGAGCGCCGGGCTCCAGAGTTCGGATAATTCGAAGGTGTTTGTTCGCGTGTAGGTCGTAAGCGAGTTTTCCTCGTCCAACGGTCGCTCGGAGTCTGTAAGTGATCGAGGCCTCGGGGATACCCTCAACGCTCTCGGCCATGTTGCCAGGGAGCATATAATCGAAGGGCCATTCGTAGTTTCCGGCGGGGAGCGTCATGCTCTTACCGTGAGTGCCCACAAAGGGCGCCCAGCGGTGCTCGAGAATCGTCGTCGTCTTATCAACTTTTTGACCCGAAACGCCAGGGGCACTTCCTCTTGGGTCAGCCCAACTGTTCATCCATCACAATAGTCAGTCGCCACCCCAGAAGGGACCTGGCTCATAGAATCTGGGAGTTTGGGGGAGACCTACGAATGGCGCAGAGTACCAACTAGTCGCAGGCGCACATCCTCGATTTTTAGCGGCGCCTGAAGGCAGAGGACAAGAGTGCCCTTGAGAAGTTGACCGGACGACTCATGTTCGCCTCCTCGAAAGACGATAAAGTCGCTGTCTAATCTAGAGGGCAAGCGCAGTCAGCAAGAGAACTGCGAGCTGCCTGTGGTTTCGCAGTAAATGGCAAGCTTACCGAATGTCGAAGAGACTGTATGAGTTGCGCCCCGTCACTGAGGAGAAGGGCTTAAAGGACGGCATGATAGGCGTCGGTTATGGTTGTGGTGTGTCGCTGCAGGAGCGCAATGGGGGTGAATGGGACAGAACTTGACCAAGACACGACCAAGAGGGCGGACCAGAGGAAAAGAAAAGAATATATGGAGGATGTCGGGGGCTTTTATTTGGGGTCACGGCTAAGACGGGCAGCGAGCGACAACGGACATCCCGCGAGTGACGAGCTACAGGAACGAGAACCACGAGCCCACGGCGGGATGTGGTGGGTACAGCCTCTTTGCAGATGGTGGGGCTGTGAGATCAGGAAATCCAAAGTCCACGAGGACCAGGCCAAACAAGGGTCGCAGGCCCGTGAAGCTCCGCGCGACGGGAGGCGAGAGATGATACAACAGATCAAGCGGCGCAGGTGGAGAGTGATGGGATGCGATGGATTAGACAGACGGGACAAAATATAAAAGAGGGTCTTCTTGATAAGACGCCCACCGTGTCGGATCACTGAGGATTCATATCCAGGCAAACCCGGCAAAATGTCGATAATTGTCGAGAAAAAGTTGACAAGACGATATCCAAGTGGGACGCCGTCGCGATTGGAGGCGGCAATGGCTTATAAAGAAGGGGGTGTGGAACTCTGATCAAGCCTTGGTACATGAAATATGTTCCTGACAACCAAAGCAGAGCAGAAAGGGATTGGCACGACCGACATCTGATGGTCGCATCTGCCTTTCATCATGCCAACCGTACCACACCGGCAAGGTGGACGGACGTAGGAAGGTGTCGACGCATGTTCATCCCCTGTCAAACACCCACGCCCATGACCCAAGCCTCTTTGGTGATAACGAGGCAGGCCTTGCCCTGCTGACGAGCTACGCAAAACCCAGATCGCCATGGCGACATGGCACGGTTGTTGCAGCAGAGGCACAGTACTGTACGAACCCAAACGGCAATGAATGCCTACCTAGGTGGCTGCATGTATCCGTATATCGTACGTGCCGGAGGCTTGCGACGGTATAAACAGGCGGCCGGGTACAAGGACAGAGTCGGAGAACGGCGACTCGGAGAAGATGAGAATACGACTCGACCATGTATCCGTCTTTGCCTGCGTATCCGTAATCCCGTTGTCGTTTGCACAACGAGGCCCTCTTGGGGAGTGACTGTGCCACGCCGAGAGTGCCTTGGTCGCTGTGCCTCTAGAACCACCGCTAGAACCATTGCGTTAGTGAGCCGTGAGAACGAGCACGCAAGCCAAAGAGACCAACCGCTGATCAGAGGCAGACAACAGCGAGAGGGCAAGGGTGGTGGGGCGGCGACACCGTGCCACGGCTTGTGGCTGGCAGGGCGGACCTTGAGTTTGCTGCACGAGTAGGCATGAGTCGTGTTATCGAAGCCCGATGGAAGCTTTGCCCTGGACGTCCCAGAACATCTCGAATTGCCCCGAGCGTCAGTTTGTACGGCGGCAGGACGCCGAGGAGCGGAGATGATAGGGCAGGGCAGAGGAATAGTCCCAGGGAGTGCAAGAAACGAAGTCGAAGTGGGACCTGGGGGAGGGTGAGGGTAACCGATAAAGCGGGAATCAAGGTGAGGAAGGGGGGAAAAGATCGGGACGGGAGGGGAAAATTCCGGGTGATAAAGTTAGGAAGGAGGTCTATCTACGTACCTGCATTCCCAACCGCCTCACCTGCCCCGGCTGGCTGTCTGACGTTGGAGCGTTTACACTCCGCCTCAACTGTTGCGTATTCGACTATTCGATCGAATTACGCAGACAGCGAAGCCATCCATCTTCCCTGTCGTGAGACGCAGCGTAAAGGGGCTACGACTTCCTCATCGCCTTGTAGCTCTACATCTCACCAGTCACGACTGGACACAGCTTCTAACCCCCCCCCCACGCGGACCCCCAATGGATGCTTCAACTTAGACAACAAAGCTGACAGCGCCTCCCACGCAAGCTCGCAAGCACGTACTCACACGCATCTTCCAAATGGGACAAGGCGATACGATACGCTAGCAACTCCTGGATCTCAGCGCCCGCAGCCAACGACGAGGTGAAAGGTGAAGCGCCTCAGCTTCTCTAGCGAGCTGGATCCGTCCGTGTCGCGAACCAGGCGGGTCAGGTCTGGAATGGGTATCGTGAGCGGCTTTTGAGCTTGCCGCTATCTCGTTGGGCACTCACCGATGCTCAACGCCCACCATTCTTGATAGCGAATAGTCGGCCCACAGTGGAAGGGTTGAGCTAGGGCCTGATTCTGATGCTGATGCCATGGCATAAGCTTCGATATCCTTTCTCAATGGCCTCTCTGCCACTGCGGCTCCGCCCTGGCTGGTTCTATCGCACAACTGCGTTTCGAGCTACGAACCAGGTCCCTGGCGCACGGTCACAGCATGCTTCTTTTCGGCCCATCATTCGAGTCAGCCATAGATTGACTTGCTGCTTATCTGGGAATGGGGCTCTCAGCCAGCCAACACTTTTTCCTTGATGGATCACCCATCAACAAGCTCTCGATGCCAGTCACAGATGTCGATGCGCACCAATACACTCAACAAGCAACGAGCACATGCAACGGAAAAATACCAGGACCTGACCTGATTCTTCGTTTCTCGTCGGGTCAGCCCGGGTAGATGTACTGAACCGCAAACATGGGCATGACAGACAAAAGAGGAATATTGATATTAAGGATTGTTGGCACGGGACCACGACTGCAGCACCATCACACCTGTCCAGCCAGAAAACCATGACACCCTTCAGCCGAACGGTAACCGTGCCCTATCGGCGAGCTCTCAGGACGGCGAGATCAAGTCTAGGTCAGCAGGCCTAGACTCCAGACCATCTGGCACCCTAGTCTTGGTTCCCTTGGGATTCACCACTGCCAAGCAGCATGGGGGAGTTGCGACAATGGTAAACCAGGTCTGAAGGTTCCTGGACTTCAGTCATCAGTCGAGACTGAAAAGACAGACAGAGTAACATTTAACCGGCCAAATGAGAGTCGCCCAGCCCAGCAGACAGGGGCCCTGGACATGAATTTTTTGCTTCTTGCTGCTTCGGATCCAGAGTCCGGTAGCATGCACGCCTGGCATTGCGTGCAGAAGGCCTTTTCACACACCCCGGGCGAGCCCAAATGGCATGGTCTGGCCTGGCTGCTTCGTCATGACATCGATGTCGTCTCTTTAGTTTGCATCATCTCCCGCAGCTCTGACTCTTTCCCCATCAAACAAGCGGCCGCCGACCAGCACCGGCGCTGGTACTGGTACTGTCTCGTCGCGACAAAAGACCGAGATAGCGGACGGCAAGATCTAACCCGAGGAGCTCCATATCCTCTCGCTGTTTGAAGCCCGAGACGACCAGGATTACAGGAACATGATGCTACGTCCCTACATACCCACTCACTCCAGCTTGGAGCGTGTTATTCCCGTGTGACGAGCGCACCTCTGTCACTGGTGGCGTCGCCACTTGGACTCTTCCCGTCTCAGCCTCAGGGTTTCCAAGCCACCAGTCTTGGTGGTGCAGCGCTTGGGCGACACAGCAGCAGACTGCCGCCGCATGCGTTGCAATTCCCGGAAGTCTCTCGGACACGCTCCGGAGACACGACGGGCCTGCGTCGGCATGTGGCTCCGAGCAGAACATCTCGCGTGTTCAGTTTCTCTTCTTCGCCTCGGCTGTAACCTTGGCTGGGAAATTGAAATTGAAGGTTGAGAGCAATTTTCTTAGGGATACTTGTCTAGTTTGATGGAGCATTTGAGTGGTTTTTGTCCCGAAAACTGGGCCTTTTTCGTCGGTGAGTGAAAAAAATACCCATCTTCCTCAGCCCTGTGGAATTCGCAATCCGTTCTAATCATGACTGTGCCCGATGGGACTGGTCCTTGGACGAAGTGATATCGCGGCCAACCCAAAGTGGACTGGGCTGTGGGCACGTCTTCGGTGAACAAGGTCCGTAGCCTGAGGCTCAGTCTCCTGGCTTGGATGGATACGGATGACGAACCAATGGACAAGCTAATCGAAACAGCAGCTCCAAGCTCTCACTCGTCTTGGCTCTTCTAGCCTGTTGCTCAACATCACATCTAGAGATTCACTTACATCCATCTGGTCGGCCCTTCACCCCACCTCTCAACCCTGACCAGAAAGCCAAGAGTTATGAGATCTCGTGGATGTGCCCTTGAACACAGCAGGCCCAATCCATGATGATCACCAAGTCATCATGCACACCAACTCGCAGCAAAAGCTTGTCTTCTTGTCTCTCCCCTCCCCTTCTCTTTTATTGCTGATCAGTCAGTCAGTCCTTGCCTCACTCTGCTGTTGCTGTTGCAGCAGCTATCGACACGTCCTCCCTCTCCCGGTGGTGTCCACGAATGTCCACGCCATCAGGCGAGCCCACCACATGATGGTCTGCCCTCCACGACTGGTCCACCCCTGTCCATCAAGTCTGGTTCGGCAACGGCCGCTGTTAGTGGGATGAGTGGGCTCCTCACCTTCGTTCGAGGTGCAAGGGGTGTCGAGAGCCAAGACATGCAGTTTTGTTTCCGTCTGACGAGCCATGCATTTCGCATCCAGCTTTCTTGTTGAGTGTTTGAGAGGAGCTGCGCTGCGCTCTTTTCTGGCCTGTTCCCTGCGTTTTCACCATGCACGACCGGTCCGTCGACGCGGCAGATGCTCCTAGGTCGCGTCCATCACAGCGAGCATGATGCTTGGCCCGGCTACAGGCGCATAAGCTCGCATATATTTTCGTATGCTCGTACAAGTGCATTTGCGCATACATGTGCTGCACGTCTTTGGTGTTGAGCTACTATGAGCTCCAAGCTTAGCTTGATAGCTCGACCCGACCGACCTCGTCTGATATCCACCATGTTCTCTCAATTCACATGTTCAAACGTCTCGTCTCGTCTCGCTCGTATCCTATCCACTACTAGTCCCATCACTTGTCACATTCTTCATCGACGCAGGGAGGAACTCTGTTCTTATCTTGAAGATGCAGCAATGGATACTGGTAATCGTTACGTGCGCTAGCTCCCCCTGCTATCTCGAAACAAGAATTCAGGGTCCTGTAGCTTCATGCCTCATCGAGTCACGGTGGACACGGTGGATCTCTGGCGCGGCAACTTGTCGCTCCCCGAAGAGCCTCCGCTGCCATGTGGGCTCGAGCGATGCCACTGATTGATAGGACCGACTCGCCTGTTTGAGTGGTTAAAGCAAGGTATTCAACTACGTAACCCGATCCAGCAGAGACATCTATATGACTCCTCTGCTATCCCAGCCCCGAGTCAATTTAGCTGCGTAATGAAACTCGGTACCTCAGGCTAAACCCGCAGAAACAAGACTCAAAGTGGATTCCTCTTCCCTATCTATCACACATCAAATCCAAGCGAGGGACCGCTATCCCTGAAGCAACCAATAATGGAAACAACAGCCACTACTCCCCGAGTAACGTATCCATTTACCGACTGTCTGTTTGGTCAGCAAGGAGAAAAAAAAGCTCGTCATCAACTGCAATTCGTCATCACCCTCGTCTCAGGGCCCATGAAAGGTTTTTTCATCATTGATCCATCTATCATGATGCCGCTGCCGGGGCGTTTGCTCCTTCAGTCTGTGCCGCCAGTTCCGACCCAGGACGTAGCCACGTTCTGATATGTCCTGTGCAACATGTCAGTCCCTGCTTGGCAAGAAGGTTTCTCGATCTGATCGGTTCGCATGTGCGATTCACGAGATTCAAAGGCGTTCTTACCTGACTTGCAGCTCGTGATAATGGCGTCTTCTGTAAAATCTAACCAGCACACCGGGTGCGTATCAATCGACTTGTTCTATCAACCGCCATGTCAGTGCTCTGGTTGCCCCCACGGTAGCTTTTCGTCACAGTTGGGGTCGGCACTTACAAGAACAGGGGGGAGCATAGGGATCCGAGCTCGAGGCTCAACAGGGTGTTGAACCACAACCTCTTCGTCCTCTGCATCCAGGTTCGAGTCGGATCGCAGCCGCGAGTTGGACGTGGTCGCCGTCTCCGCCCGCTGCAGGGCCGTGTATCGTGACGAGATGGACCCCCGATGTCGAACAGATTGCTACATGTGCATCCCTCGTCAGCTTCTCTTCATCTGTTGGTGCAGCTACTAGCCAGACCACCTCCGTCGTCATTATTAGTATTATCACATACCGCCTTTGGTCGGTGAAGCATGCCGACACTGAAATCCCAGAGACAAAGACGTCCATCCTCCCCCACGCTTCCAAAACGGTAGTTGCGGTCGTCGCATCGCCAAGGGTCAAAGGCAACAGCAGACACCCAAGACTGGTGTCCCTGGCATCTTGCCACCAGCGCAGACTCGGCGACCGACCAAATCGAGATCAAGTCATCTTGCCCGCCCGTCAAGACGTACTTCCCATCTGGAGACCAGCAGGCACACGTCAGGCCGCCATAGTACGAATAGAACACGTCAAGGAGCCTAGTAAGTCAGCTAGGTGAGCAAAATCCGACGGGCAGGGCTAAGCCGTACTCTTCTTTCAAATAGTCAATGATCCTAAGTGTCCCGTCCTCGGAAACCACAGCCAAATGTCGGTTATCGGGAGAGAACGAAAAGGCGTTGGTGCGGTGGTTTGATAGCTTCCAGGCTGCTACCGGGTTCGTCTTTTGGTTCTTGGAATGGACCGACTTGTTGATTCGGATTCCATTGGGGTGAGTATTGCCGTTAGTTGCGTCTATGGCTTCACCACTGCTCCCACTTGTATTTCCATTGACTGCCTCCTCTTCAGGATTGAATTGGGCATCTTCCTTCTCCTTATCATATACTACCAGAGACCCGTCCATATGGGCGGCGAGAAAGAGGTTTTCGGAACCGGGAATCCATCGGATCGCTGCTACTGGAGTTCCGTTTATGACTCCCTACATTTGTTAGCATTGCCCATGCAACAGTGTCTAGATGAGGAAGGCTGTCGCACATTCTTATTCAGTCGCGTATATCGCTGAGAGATTGGCTCCCACCAGATGACCTCACCGGTTGAGAAGCCCATGATAACGTCGAGGTGTGTAACAGTCTTGGTATGAGTATTCACATCGTGGCACAGACAATGAGCCTTGGTGAACAGAATCTTGGTCAAATAATCTTGCTGTCATAGTGTCAACTGAGACGTCCACGGACTATCAATCGTTGTAATGGGACATACCTTGGATGAGGAAGACATGTCAAGCCACTGAAAGGCACGGTTTATGTTGGCAAAAGCGAAGATTCCATCACTTGGTCGCTCAGTAAGCTTCCTAGAGAGGCCTTCGTTGACAATAACACGTGAGATGAAGGAGGAATTGCTCTTAGTCATGTTGTTCTTGGGCTTTCTCTTCTTGTTCACATCCTTGGTTTGTACTTGCGCAAGCAAGGCATTGCCCTCGCCAAATGCCGGCGCGGAGCCCAGCGTTATGGATGTAGCTGGAGCATCACTTGTCGAGCCGGCCCTGCCGTCCTCACTACTTATGCCTCCCTCGGCCGAGTAGCGACCTTCATTCGGATGTTCTTGAATGCTCGAAGGTGCACCGCTCAAGGCAAGGGTGGTGGAAGAAAGGCCCTTGTAAAAGAGCGGCGGGGCATTCCGGGCATCTAGAGCGACGAGGGAGACGTTTGTGCCAGCGGTGGCTGGTTGAGGGTGAGTCGAGAGTGGGTTGGGATTCGGTACAGTAGCTTCTGAAGGATGAGGTGGAGGGGTCGCAAGATGTAGGTCTTCTTTGAGCGTATATGTTCCTACATGTCGCGAGCAGCGTTAGCTGGAAACTGCGCCAACACAGGCAGAAACTTAATTCGTCTCGTGGGCGCAAGCAGCGGCGCAGGAGCACCGGGAGTACTGACCCTCGCCAACAAGAAACTGCCACTCGGGGCCAGTCGGATTTGACAATGTGTTGTTGGTTTCAATCATAGGCACGGGATGTATCGAACTGGTGCCATACGGCCCCATGGTGGGATACCGCGGCGGGGGAGGTAGGACACTGGAATCTCATGGCGTCAGTCTGTGCCGGGCGCAAGAAGTCGCAACCGCAGTCATGAGAGGACCGCAGCGGGGATAAGGTATACGCACAACATGATGCTGTTCTCAGATATTATGCTATACCGTGACAGGAATCGAAGGCCTGGGGAGAGGCTCGGGAGAAGATGTCGCAATACTCGTCGTGAAGCAGCGGGGAGACCGGTCGGAGGTGGTGGAGGTGGATGGCCGAGGCACAGCCGACGTTTACACTTTGACCCAGATAGGAAGGTTCAAGGTTCCGTCAGATGTAAATGATAGGAACGCGCAAGACGCGATACGGACACAATGGGAGTAAAAGATGCCAACAAAGAATTGTTCGCTAAGGAGTCTCGACTCGAGATTCTTCCTTCAAGGCTCGGCTGGGGGAAAGCAACCAAGGAGGAGGGTTGAACCGGTCAATGAGTGGCAGAAATCATCGGGCGCAAGCAAGCAGGCCATTGTGTGGGGTAAGAACTGGGGAAGGCGCATTCGCGGCTCGAGTAGGAAGGAGCTGCCCACTGGGTCATGGGGTTCCAAACCGGCAAGGGACTAACCTCTTTTGCCGACATAAATATCAAGGCATCGGCAGTAGAATATGTCGCTTGCATTGCAGGTCTGTTTATTTCTGTGTCTAATCTTTTCAATCATCCAGCCAATTTTTCCGCCCCGGGCTTTTCGGACCAAGAATCCGTCAAGTGGAAGGAAGTGCTGACGCGACGGTCCGGGGGAGGCTGCACGTGATGGGGTTACATCCACTTGTTGAGGAACTATCCACATGCGATGAACCACAGAACGCTTCCTCTTATCCCTCACGTCAGTTGCCGGCGCATGAGACGACGGGCAGGTTTTCATATGCACTTCCGCTTCGAAATGCAGTCGCCTGCATTCGACCTGCATCCGTCATTTCAGGGTTCACGATCAACAAATCGCATGACCATCACGGATCGCACCACTCATCCAACAGGCGAGCCCATGGCCGGGTGCTGAAAGGCCCCAGAAGTTAGCGCCCTGGCCTTCTGTCCAGTGAAAAGACCGCTGTCCCACAGGCTGAAATCCCTCTGCGAGTCCAGTGATTCAGTCCAGCCCATAGCTGTGGAGCAATGAGAAGCTCTGGCTGCCCGCTGCTCGTACGGTTGGTTCCATTCGATGACGGCGGGTACGTACCTATCTTTGATCGATCGTCTCCAGTGCCGCCCAATCCTTGCTCGGCGCGTCACCTCTTTCAATCATCGCCATCCCAGCTTTGACTGCATCTTTTTGCATCTTGCGTCTGTCCCACCAACAGATTCACAGATTCATGGCCTGAGCTGAGCTGGTCTGAGTCGACGACGCCATCCTGCTATCTCCCGCTGCTCCGGTTCATCCCTTGCTTGAGCCTGAGGCCTCATATTATTGCTGCTTGCCCGCCTTGCTCAATGCTCTCAACCCAACTCAGCTTTGTTTGAGCTTCTGCCATTACCATTGATATCTTGGCCAAGCACCATTCGAAACCGACCGACGATATTTCCAGACACTCATCCCCACAGGTCATGGACCCCTGGTAACAACACGACTTGACCGACAACCTGAGTAACATATCCATCATGGCTGCTGGTACGCTTCCCTGTCATGACCCTCATCATGCTTGCCCGCAGTCTTATCCTGCGTTTCCGAATAGTCGATCAATCTACACCTGCAGATCCAATCACAACATTGTAATTAACTAACTCTTCTGTATCAGTGCGCATATGTGTTTGCGGTGACGAGAACACCGGGAAATCCAGCCTCATCGCCTCACTCGTCAAGGATCAGTTCGTTTCCAATAGGATACAGCCCGTCCTTCCTCAAATCACCATCCCCCCAAGCATCGGAACTCCCGAAAATGTCTCAACTACCATTGTCGACACCTCCGCCCGTCCACAAGACCGAACCACCCTTCGTAAAGAGATTCGGAAATGCAATGTCATCCTACTCGTCTATGCCGACCACTACAGCTATGAAAGGGTTGCCCTCTTCTGGATGCCTTATTTTCGATCACTCGGTGTCAATGTCCCTGTTGTTCTCTGCGCCAACAAGTCCGATCTCGCTGGACAGGGAACAACATCCCAGGTGGTTGAGGAAGAAATGCTGCCTGTCATGGCCGAATTCCGCGAGATCGACTCTTGCATTCGTACCAGCGCCAGAGACCATCGCAATGTGAACGAAGTCTTCTTCCTATGTCAAAAGGCTGTAACCCATCCAATTGCTCCCCTCTTCGATTACAAGGAGGGCCATCTTAAGCCTGCCTGTGTCAGTGTCTTGAAGCGCATCTTCTACCTATGCGACAAGGATCAGGATGGATATCTCAACGAGCAGGAGATGAGAGACTTTCAAGCCCGTTGCTTCGACAAACCATTGACAGCAGACGATCTGGACAACATCAAGCTCAGTATCTCCAAGACATTGCCAACTTCTGATCTAGAAAAGGGCATCGACCTACCTGGCTTCTTGCAGCTGAACAAGCTGTATGCTGAAAAGGGACGCCACGAAACCATTTGGATCATCCTTCGGAAGTACCACTATACCGACAGCCTGAGCCTGGAAGACAAGTTCATCCGACCAAAATTTGATGTTCCTGAGTACGCATCAGCTGAGTTGAGTCCTGCCGGGTATCGATTCTTTGTCGATCTATTCCTTCTCTTTGACAAAGATAATGACGGCGGTCTCAATGACCGGGAGCTCGAGGCATTGTTCGCTCCAACTTCAGGCCTCCCAAGCTCATGGACGGATTCGTCCTTCCCCTCCTCGACAGTTAGGAATGAAGCTGGCCATATCACTCTCCAGGGCTGGCTTGCTCAATGGAGCATGACAACCTTTATTGAACCCAAAACCACAATCGAGTACCTGGCCTATCTTGGGTTTGAACCGCCAAACCCCAAGGATCCAATCACTGCCGCACTGAAGATCACCAAGCCCCGCAAGAGGAGAAGGCGCCCCGGCCGCGTGGAGCGCAACGTTGTATTATGTTACGTCCTAGGTGCCTCAGGGTCAGGCAAATCTGCTCTGCTGGACTCTTTCCTCAACCGTCCGTTCGATGGTCTTTACCACCCCACTATCAAGCCACGCCGAGCTGTTAACAGCGTTGAGCTCCCAGGCGGTAAGCAGGTCTATCTAATCCTCGAAGAGCTCGGGGAACTAGAGCCTGCCATCTTGGAGAACCAGGCCAAGCTGGACGCCTGCGACCTCATCTGCTACGCCTACGACTCTTCGGACCCAGACTCGTTCTCGCATGTCGTCAACTTGCGCTCCAAGTACCCACACCTGGATGAACTCCCCTCCATCTACACTGCGCTCAAAGCCGACAAGGACAAGACCAACCAGCGGAGCGAGCTCCAGCCAGACCAATACGCCTCTTCGCTCAGCATGAGCCTGCCATTGCATGTTAGTGTGACTTGGGGCAGTATCAGCGAGCTCTTTGTCGCATATGCCGATGCAGCCACGAACCCCAGCACAGCATTCCCCAGGAGCAACGACGAGGGGCCGGATCGAACAAGTCTCTACGTGGCACTCGGAGCAACAGCTTGTGCTGGCGTTG
Organism: Fusarium piperis; assembly: GCA_027886205.1. Classification (NCBI taxonomy): domain Eukaryota; kingdom Fungi; phylum Ascomycota; class Sordariomycetes; order Hypocreales; family Nectriaceae; genus Fusarium; species Fusarium piperis. The sequence goes on from RZGM01000008.1 coordinate 104,823, forward strand.
CTGCGTTGATGATCTGGCGTCGTGCAACTAATGCTATTTGATGTACTGACACATCATTGGGGGCAGGATGCCATCAAAGGCAAAGCTCAAACGAAAACTCCGTTCTATCTGGCATGTCCCCAGGAGAATATTGGTTTTAGGATTGATGGCTTGGAAGTAGAGGCAAGGCCTTGATTAGGGGATGTTGAAATTCGCCATTCAGAAAGTAAGAGAGACTATGATACCCAGCTCCGTCGTTCATTTAGCGTGGTAAATCGAGGTGTAATAAAACTGCCATGCTTTTTTTTACGTGTTCCGCTTCCTTTCGAGACCTATACCGCCTTTATCCATGTGCTTCGTGTCATAACCGCTGTTCATGTGTAATATCACACCTTGTAGAAACAGAAGCCAATGTAGAAACTGGCAGCCTCCATCTCCTCGTCCGAGACGAGCAGGGGGCCGCCACCGCGCTCACGAACCCCCATGCGCTCGCTCAGAGGACCCAGATCAGGGTCATCCTTCTCGGCCTCCCAAATCTCGGGAAAGGTGCGGTGGAACTGCAACTCGAGGTTGTAGTCGTCGGCGAGAGCACGGAATGCCTCCCACGGGACGACATACTCGGGCACCTCCTCAACCGCCTCGTCCAGAAAGAAGTTATATTTCCAGCCAAAAGCGGGACGGAAGACGCCGTCCTCGGGTGTCTTGCTAGGGAAGCGCACGCGGTAGATGCTATTGCCCCATTCGGCGGTTGGCTCGGCCTCACCCTCCTCCAGCTCGCCGTCTTCGGGCTCCGCAGGGGGAGGCGTCGTTGAGCCGTCGGCCTCATCCTCTTTCTCTGCATCTTCCTTGGCCTCGCGCTTGGCAGCGGCCTGTTCATTGAACTTGCGGACGCGCTCACCAAGCACGTCCGAATTGGGGATGCAGCCGATGAATCGGCCTCCCTTCTTGAGAGCACCGGCGACGTTGCGCAGCATGTTTCGCGCGTTCTTCTCCGACTCGAAGGCGTAGTGCATGGAGAACATCATGCTGACGACGTCAAAGCCCCGGTGGTTCATGGGCGAAGGGTCGAAGCCCACCTGTTGAATGATGTCGAGATTCTCGATGGACTCGCCGAAGCAGTCCTTGACGTGGAATCGCGCATCAAACAGGCGAGCCGGTGGCCTTCGGTGTCCACCTCGTCCTCCGCGGCCTCCACGGCCGCTCAATGACCTGTATCTTTCGCGAGCTTGGTCGATGCTCACGTCGGCCGGGTCAAGGCCAACGTAGAGCTGGATGGGCTGAGGGGCCTGCTGCCACTTGTTCAAGTCGCCGCCCTTTCCACAGCCCATGTCAAGCACGAGCAATTCTTTTCCGCTAGAACGACCCGCTTCGCGCGAGCCGGGCGTGTGGTCCTCGTCGGGCGAGTAGCGTTGGATGATGCAGCTCTTGATCCAGTTGTTGAACACGCGCAGTCCCTTGATTTTGCTGTCCCTCGTCCGCCAGTCGCGTCCTCTCTCTGGCACGTTGTTGTAATGCTGCCTCACAACATCGTTGATGCCCCGGATCCTGCTCTGTTCCTCCTCGGCGGCCTGCTGGGCGGCAGCTTGGCGCTCTCGGTCAATCTGGCGTTGCCGGATGGCCTCTCGCTCGGCCTCTGAGATTCGCGCGCGCGCGCCGGGTCGCTTCTGCTTCCGCGGCTGATCGGATGGCGATAGGGCGCGTCGCTTGGCGGGTTGAAGTTCTTTGGCGTTGTAGGGTTGGGGGAGATCGTCCTGGTGTTCATCGTGGGCAGGGCGCTTGCGATTGCCCCGGTCATCGGCGCCCCTACGGCTAGAGTCTCCAGCCATTGTTGGAATCTTGCTTTGGAGATTCCGGTTTGATTTGATATTGGGGGTTTGTAGCGTTGAAGAAGAAAAATCAGCTTTTTGGTGGTTGAAGAGGGAGAGGAGATGAGGTTGACTTTAGGTACAACAAAGGCGCAACTCTCCTTTGAAGCATGTGGGCGCTCGGACCACCCGATTGGTGTGCTCATCCGTTTGCAAGCGGCATGCCTACCCTATACAGGTAACTTGATCCGTTTGCGAGAATGCGCCCCAAACACCACGCCTACTATTTCGTATCTGTTGGATTATTACAAGAGTACTGATTAGAGCTCAGTGGCTGTTCCCCCCCCTTTTTAATACCAGGTGTGTGGTAGAATGACACCCTTGGTTAGTTAACACATGAGGAGAAGTGTAGTAACAATAGGTTTACTAAAGAGTATACTCGTAACCATAGTAAAGCTCCTGCCAAACGAACACAAAAGGAAATTCAAGTGAGGAGATAATGTATTAAGTATTTATCAATGTATTCTATAGGTATATAACGCAAATGGTTCCCGCACACCACACAATCCAACCCTGCCTCACCCTACGAAGGCGTCTTCGAGTCTATATTGACAAAGTGTTGAATTTTCGATCAGTCGAATTAAGCTGCCTCAAGTATTGAACTTTGGATTTTCCCCTATGTTTGCTCTTCTCCTCCCTGTTGCCTATTCTTGACGGTCCTCCACTCCATACCGAGAGCGGGCACCACCATGAAGGCAGAAACAGCGACGACGACGATGAAGGCTTTTTGGAGGGCGTCGTTGTACACGATCAAGACTTCATGTAGCTTGTTTGATGGAACAAGGTCGGATAAGGCTGTCGCTCCAGCTTCGAGAATCGCCCGAGTGTTGATCCCACTAATCCCCTTGAGACCGTCCGAAAGGTAGTTGACAAATATCGATTGTCCAATACAAATGAAAACAGCGCCACCCAGAGACTGAGAGAAGAACATGAGGGAGATACCGATTGAGACGTCTGACTGAGATAGAACGGTCTGAGCAGCCATGCTGGGCTGTTGCATGCCCGTTCCAAGACCAAGACCAAAGAGGATCTGGTAGCCAATCCAGGCTGAATGACCAGTGTTTGTCTTGAAAGTGGTCATCAAACCCGAGCCGACTGAAGTTAGGATGGTGGCGACGAACATCCATGGAACATAGTATCCGGTACGGGTGATAATGGCTCCGGACATGATAGCCCCCACAACGAGAGATAGAACGAGAGGAATGGTGTCAATGCCAGACTGAATTGCCGATGTGCCCTTGATAGCCTGGAACCAGATTGGAAGCGTGTAGAGGAGAGATATCATGCCACCTCCGATACACATGGCATAAACAATACCACAGGCGACACTGCGCTGGCTGATGATGCGGGGGGGAGTGGTGGCATCCTCTTGGCGCCAGATCTGAACACCGATGAAGACGAGGAGAAGGACACCGGCCACCACCAAGAGGGCGATAATTCGTCCGTCACTCCAGGGGTCGGAGGCGCCGCCCCACTGAAGAGCCAGAATGAGGCAGACGATACCGGGGAGAAACAAGACGGTACCGATAGGGTCCATGCGAATGAACTGTCTCTTGAAAGTCTCTGTATGTGTTACTCGGGGGACGTGGAGAAACAAGAAGAGAACGGCAAGAACAGCGCCTCCGATAGGCAAGCTGTGAACCATGTTAGCAACGCGTGAAGTAGTGGGGAGAGATTAGGGATAAACTGACTTGATGTAGAAACACCATCGCCAAGTGACGTTGTCAGTGAATGCTCCACCCATAAGGGGGCCAACAATGGAAGCAACACCAAAGATGGAGCCCATCATGCCAATGTACATGGGCCTCTTCTCAAGCGGAAGGATCTGGGTGAGGATGACAGAAGATCCAGAAAAGATGCCCGCCGAGCCCATGCCGGCAATGGCACGGCCGATGATGAAGGCGGTCGAGTTGGGGGCAGCGCCGCAGAGGGCAGAGCCGATCTCGAAGATGACGACGGCGGCGATGAAGATGAGTTTTGTCGAGTAGAAGGTGTAGATGCGGCCCCAGAGGAGCTGGGTTGCGCTGCTGGTGATGAGGTAGGCGCTGGCGTACCAACTAATGTCGTCGAGGGCATGGAACTCTGTCGAGATGCGAGGAACTGCGGTTCCAATGATGGTGCGATCCTTGAAAATGATCAGTATGAATGAAATCTAATAAAGTAGGTTGCTCTTACCAGAGCAACAAGGAACATGGTTGCATAGAGGGCGGCGAGAATCAGGGCAAGCTTTCCACCTGAGATGAATGCTTGGTCGTTGACTGAGGTCTCGGGCTTGGGTTTGGGGTCATGTGGCCCGACTTCAAGTTTGATGGCCTCTTCTTGTTGCCTTTGTAGGTTCTGCTGTGTATCGAAAGCCATGGTGGTCAAACTTGTCATACGTGATTATTGTAGTTGCTGTAAGTAATTGTTGAGGATGATGAGCTGGTGAGACCCCTTGAGCCCGTCGAGGGGCAGCACGTATTTATGAGCGTCCATGACTGTAACTGAAATTTTATATGCATTAGAAGAATCTTCAACTAACACTTGATTCTTGACCGAATTCTATGGGATGATGTGAGGCTCAAGTCGGACATGGTCGGTGTCGGGGTTGAAGAGAGTACTGTGAGGGCTCTGATTGGCTGGATGAGTGAGCACCAGGACCGAAGTGAGGCTAGATACCCGAACGGGGATTGGGATTTGCGCCTGGCCTCCGGTTGTCATTGAGCACTCGGCCGGGTATGGGCCAGAGGACGGAGGAGTAGACGTCGGTGGTGGAATAGTCGTATTCATACCCGATGATGAGTTTCATGGTGTAGTTGTTGCAAGTCGGATCTTGTGAGTATCCAGGCGCCTAGTGATAATTCTGGTGTGGCTGAGAAGAGGCATCATAACCGCAGCTTAATGGTCGGTTCTAGGTAGAATGAACCGAGTTTTAATTATGATTTGAATTTATCTATCATTTCAAGCCCGGAATTGACGCATTTCGATGAGTTATAGGTCAATGAATGATTGGAGTCGAGTATGAAGCTGCCCGTCCACTGCCGCAAACGGTACGTACCCCCTCCCTCCAGTGCGTGTCCCGCTGGAGCCTTGCAGAGCAGCAACAGCGCCCGGGCCACTCAGCTGTCGCCTTGCCGTTATGGGTGCGACACCTCAACACCAAGCAAGCTCTCAAGCTTCTCTCGTCATCCATCATCGCAACATCAACAACCAACACGCTCTCTCGTCAACCACCAATCTCCTACCTTACGCACGCAATCGATAAACACACCGACAGCTGATACTCTTCCCGATAAAACTCTTCCGCCCGCCGCCATCATGGGCTCCGATCCCCAGTACGCGAAATGGCCACTCCTGCCTCTTTCGCAGCACGTCTTCACCCTCACAAACGCCTATGCCTCCAAGACCGCCCAACAAGCCGCCGTCAAGGCTCTGCAAGATGCCATCGCCCAGGACAAGATGGCCCCCTTCTACCGATACCTCGCCCACCCTCTCGACGGCGTCCTCAACACCATCGGCGAGGGTGGCGCCTCTGCTCCCGGCAGGCCCCTCAGTAGGAAGTCGAGCCTTGTCGGCATGGTCGCCACCAAGCCCACTACCACCATCATCAGTCTCCCTTGGGATGAGGGCTTGTACAATCAGCTGAAGGAGGACAATGACCGCGAGCTGCAGGAGTTCCAGAAGGAGGAGGAGGAAGCTGTCGAGCAGGCTGGTGACACTGAGATCATGGCTGCCAAGGGCAAGCGCGCAGAGTTCTGGGCCCGGGTGGGCGACAAGGCATGTTTCTAGAACTCACAAGATTGCTCTCTATGTATACCCGCTAACACTCTCCTAGGACAAGGCCATCGCTGCCTACGAGAGCGTCTTTGAGAAGACGGGCATCCTCGGCACCAAGATCGACCTCGTCCTCGCTATAATACGTATGGGCCTGTTCTATGGAGACAAGCCCCTCGTAAAGAAGCACGTCGAGCGCGCCAAGTCTCTCGTCGAAACGGGCGGTGACTGGGATCGCCGCAACCGCCTCAAGGCCTACGAGGGCCTGCACCTCCTCACCGTCCGTTCCTACAACCTCGCCGCCCCGTTGCTGCTCGACTCTCTCTCCACCTTTACTAGCTACGAGCTCTGCACCTACTCCAGCCTTGTCGTCTACTCGGTCCTCGCAGGTTCCGTCTCCCTCAAGCGTGTCGACTTCAAGTCCAAGGTCGTCGATGCCCCCGAGATCAAGGCCATCCTCGGTGACGGTGAGGACAAGCTGCTCGCCCTCAGCGGCGCCCTCAGTGCTGGACCTGGCGCCGATGACACTACTGGTGTCAAGGCCCCCAAGACTGCCACCACCACCGCCGTCAACCTGACCACTCTGGGCACCAGCACCGACCAGCCCGAGGCCGAGTTGGCCATCGACTTTAGCCCTCTGGCTCTCCTTGTCAGCAGCCTCTACAACGGCAACTACAAGACCTTCTTCCGGTCTCTTGCCGAAGTTGAGGAGCAGTTCCTAAACCAAGACCGCTACCTCCACGAGCACAAGAGCTGGTTCATTCGCGAGATGCGCCTCCGCGCCTACCAGCAGCTGCTCCAGAGCTACCGCGTCGTTGGTCTTGAGAGCATGGCTAATGACTTTGGCGTGACCGTCGACTTCCTCGACCGGTAAGACTCCATAATCCCCTATAGAAATGAGATAAAATATACTGACTTCAACCTCTAGTGATCTCGCACGCTTCATCGCCGCCGGCCGCATCCCCTGCACCATCGACCGTGTCTCAGGCAAGGGCGTCATCGAGACGAACCGCCCCGACGACAAGAACAAGCAGTACCAGGACGTGGTCCGCCAGGGAGACCAGCTCATCACCAAGCTGCAAAAGTACGGCCAGGCCGTGCGGTTGAGGGGAAGCGAGAGAGCGTAGAGCTGAGGAGAGAACCTTTGATATCATGCCAATTACGCAGGGTTGCTCTGGGCGAGGGGGGGCAAGGGAAAGGAGAGATTGCCCACGCCCACTACCTATTTGTTTGACTGTATGATATGGATTAGACAAGCCATTGCGAAAATAGATTGGCTGGTGTCCCGGTGATGAACAAAAACATGGGCCCATGTCCACGTCAAGGCGTGGTGGTGACAAGATACCTGATCTGATGAGCACATGTGTTGATGTAAAATATCTCAGTCAAGTCCAATATCACCAACATGGCACGATATGCGTCGGCCAGCAAGGGGTCAGTGCATCACGACTCCCCTCAAGGGATGAACTTGGGATATGGGCGCTAGATTGAACCTCTATTAATCCAGATCTATCTAGTCCGACGCTAAAAGTATGCATTTGTTTCTTTTTTTTATGACCATAACCTTTGACTAACCCGTCTCTTTTTCATGACAAGCTTCCACACACCATGGGCCTCATGCCACGGACACCAAGGCCGAAGTCTTCGGCCCCGAACCGCCGAGGCCCCTCTGGCAGCAACCCCGCCATGGTTCGCAGCTGCGGCGGACCTCTTGGCAGGGGCTGCTGACCGGCGACGTGCAGCCAACGCTATCGATTGCTTTATCGGTACTTGTCGAGGAACTCCTGGTGGAACTTGACGATGCTGCCAACCCACTCGGTGCCGGGGGCCAGGAAGGTGGTTCGGAAGTGGAGGGTGCCCTCCTTCTGGCCGAAGCCGGAGCCGGGGACGACGCAGATACCGGTGGCCTCGAGGAGGCGCATGCAGTAGAACTCGTCGGGCTTCCGGCCTTCGGCGGCAGCGGCCTCGGCGGCCTTCTCGGAGAGGGTGATGGTGGGGAAGAGGTACATGGAGCCCTGGGGAGCAGCGCACTCGACGCCCTCCATCTCGCCAAAGGCCTTGTGCAGGGCGGTGGCACGCTCGCGGAGACCCTCAAAGATGCCGTTGTACTCCTTCTGGTAGAGCTCATACGAGGGCTCACCCTCCTTGGGGGGGTTGACCATGAGCTCGACGATGCACTGTCCGATGACGGGGGAGCAGAGCATGATGGAGACGAACTTGTAGATGTTGGCCTCGACCTCGGGGTCGAAGTTGACGAGCTCAAAGTAACCACCACGGTGGCCACACTCGCCGACCATGCCCTTGGAGATGCTGTGGAGGGAGGCGAGCTCGAGGCCGTCGAACTTGCCGGGGTTCTCCTCCTGGAGGCTTCGGAGGACGGCCTTGAAGCTGTGGAACTTGCCAACAAAGACGTTGGTCTGGTAGACCTCGTCGGCCATGACGACCAGGTTCTTCTCGTTGGCGAACTCGAGGACGGCGCGGATGTCCTCCTCGGGGAGAGAGGCACCGGTGGGGTTGCCGGGGTTGATGATGACGATGCATCGGACGTCGGTGCCCTCCTCGACGGCCTTGTCGTACGAGGCACGGATGGTCTCGAGGTCGGTGCCCCAGTTCTTGGACTCGTCAAGGAGGTAGGGGACAACCTTGGCGTTGAGGAGAGAGAGGGTGGCAGTGTAGAGAGGGTACTGGGGGATGGGGATGAGGATGCCGGTGTTGGGGTTGGCGCAGATGGTGTGGAGGAGCGTGTTCACACCGGATGAGGCACCGGCGGAGAGGTAGATCTTGGAGGCGTCGGCAGGGAAGCCATCACGACCTGGGGAGTGTTAGGAGAGGTTCTACAAGGTATTATGGGGGTCAACTCACGCTCAATGAACTTGGCGACACTCTCGCGGATAGCAGGGACGCCAGTGCTGGCGCTGTAGGCGCCGACAGAGCCAACCTTGCTCAGGAGCCACTTGGCGCGCTCAATGACATCGGTCTTGTAGCCGAGGTGCTGGACGAGAGCCTCCTCGCTCTGGAGGAGCTGGGGGTTCTCGAGGATACTGGCGACCTGGCGGAAGAAGGTCAGGGGCTTCTGGTCGAGCTGCTGAGGGTTTCCGATATTGGCCGAGATGACATGCTCAAAGGGGAGGTCGGCGGCGTCACCAGCGGCGATCTTTGCTCGGTACTCCTCGGACTTGACAGCAAGCTCACCGCGGACGGCGTACTTGGCAGCAACGACGTGCTGGTTGATGTTGTCGACGGTCAATCTCATTTTTGCGGTGGTGGTTGAGAAGGAACAAGAGTGATGGTGGGGGGACAAGATAAGAGCAGAAGTTTTTGGCGGGGTATGAGGAGTCGACGCGAGTAAGGGTAAGGGTCGTCGCGGGGTAGTCGAGGTAGCAACAGAGGAGCTACTAGAACGGGGACCGACTATATATAAGGCGAAAAAAACATCGAACGAGTTAGCAACGGAATCATCCAATCTCGAAAACGAGGGAATTGTCAATGCTGAGGCCGCAAGCCTCGGGCCAAGGGGGGATTAGACCAGACAAGGATGAGAGGATCGGTGTGAGTAAGAGAGACGTGCGCAGACAGAGAGAGAGAGATGGATGAAGCATACACTGTAGTACTGCGGGGGAGGACGCTGCAAGTTCGTGTAAGAGGACACGAGAACCGGGGGATGAAAGATGAGGGACAAGGGAGGGAGGAGGAGGGAAGAGAAAGGTCAACGGGAACGAGGGCGGAGCGGGATACAAATAGATCGACGGGCAACAACGCAGAAGAAGCTAATGTCTAATGGAAATAGACAACAAGCTCCCGTCGTCAGAGGCAGCAGCAGTAGTTGCAGCAGTAGCAGCAACAGTCGCATCGCAAAGCAAAGCAAGCAAGCATAGCAACGGCCTCCCTCTCCACCCGCAACCACATCACGTCTGGGGTGGATGGGATGGGATGGGGACCCGGGTGGGTTGCGGTGGGTGCGAGCATCGCTCCAGGCCAGTCTGAAGACGGACGACGGAAATCAGCGCATTTTGTGGGTGGCCGGTCGGTCGCCTGACATGGAAGAGCGAGGCCATCCGCAATAGAACAACCACTTCCCGGCTCAAGGGGGCCCGAGCCGCCTTGTCCATGACGAGGACGAACATTCTACAGCGCTACTGTATCCCGCGCTGCCTCGCCTCAGGGCCAGGGAGAAAGAGTTCAGGGCACCCCCTCTTCCCTGCGTGGGTGTGGGCATGGATAGATTGGGGGGGAGAGCAAGGGACGGGGATTCAAGGTCCGGGCCCGGATCCCCGGAAAAGGACCTGACGAGGGGAGGATGTGCGGTGCAGTAGCGATGGGTAAGGGTGAAACCGAGACAGGGCGAGCCGAAACGGCATGATCATGATAGTTGATGCTGATGATGACGACCTTTGACACCATCCATCCAATCCATTGATTGACAAGATCCCGGTCCCCGGTCACCTCGTCCGAAGCTCGGGCTCGGAGGGTCCCGAAGCGATGCCGGGGTCTGCTCGGGGCTAGGCCACCCGACCATCAGACGTTGCCGTGGTCGGGAGAAAGCGACTTGTAAAAGAAAAAAAGGGCGGCTGAAGAAGAAGAGGGGAGGGGAGGGGAAAAGCCAAGCTAGGCGTGGGAACAAGTGGGCAGCGCGTTGTGCAGGACAAGCCAAGCAAGCATGTAGCGCAGCACGAATGGCATGCCATGGCGAGGAAATAGCAGATCCAATCGAATGCCTTGCAAGATTCGCGGACCGCCCGAGCCAGATCGCGCATAGGCGCGGCCGATGCCTCGGTTTTGTGACTCTCTCTGTGACTGTGTCTGCCGTCTCTCTCTCTCTCACTAGAGCATCTCTTTCTGCCTCCCGCCTTGTCAGGACCGGCCCGGCCATACAGACGGAGGCGCAGATGCAGACACATCGCCGAATCTTGGGGCGTTGCGTTGCGACATGGATGGTTGGTTGGTGTTTGTGCCGGTAATTCTTCTTCCCATCACCCACATAGACACCCACACATACAACAAGCTCTTTTGGCAAACGTACCTGATGCGGCGGGGCTCCGCCAGTGGCTCATCCAACGCTGGCCGTTGCACTCGTTGCTGCTGATCCTCAACGACCTCAATGGCCGCTGCTGCTGTACCGCCTGGCCGAGGGACGCCGATGTGCGACGTGCCAACATGTCGGTTATGTTACGTACTCTATGGTCCTTCGGGTTGGGAGATGGTGTGCCCGAGGCGGAAACGTGGAGCTGATCGGTGGAGAGAAGGAGAAAAAAAAAGCTAGGTTGGTAGGTTGGCAGTTAGTTGAAGCTGCCTACTGTTGAAAGAAAAAGGTTTGGTGTTGAGGCTCAAGAGGCTCTTGATATCTCTGAGTCGAAACAAAAAATCTTCAACAGCTCCGATATAGGAACATGGGGGGGGTCTTGGGGTTGACAAGGAGAAGCGAGAGACAGCTCTTCCGGCGGGAAATTAAAAAAACGAGTCTGGGGAAAAAACGCCATGTCTCGTCTCGCCTCGTCCCGTCTCGCTCCGTGGGGGTTAGCCATACGTACCTACACAGTCACCGCAACTCGTAGATCCAACGTCGAGGGGGTGGAAAGCTTTTGATAAGAAGGATGGAAAACGACGGAGCTCGGCGTGAAGCGAGGCGAAACGGAGGAATGGATGGGTAAAGAGGGGAAGAAGGATGAGATGAGATGAGATAAGATGGGGAGGGAGGGTTTGAGAACGTGTTGCAGCTCTTCCGGTCAGTGGTAGATTGCCTCAACGAGCTACAAGTACCTAGTGTCACAAGGGCGCTCCCTTCTTTTCGTCCCAGGTGATCATAGTCGTGACGCTCTGTCTGTATTATATCGCTTCGCTTCGCGCGGACAACTGCCCGATGTCCCATGCAGTGATACGACGGTATTGTGCAAGGCCGGGAATGCCGGTCCCAGGCCCTTCCAGACTCGGGACTTGTGCCGCACCCTTATCTTTATTCTGTTGCATTATTTGCTCCTATCGTGCAGCTCTGCAGGTCGTGATAATTGCGTTGTGTCTAGTGTGCTGACTCTGGGCCTTCTCATTGGTCAATGGCCTTGCTCAAGTAGCTGCACTATCCCTCGGTGAGGGTCCACTCACCGAGCTCTTCATGACAGGTGAGGAGGGGCTCTAGCCGGCGCTACGTTGTCCCGCTCTCCGCCAACGCCCGCCCTCCGGAAATTTCCCATCCAGCATCACCGGCGCCCATCCGACGATACAAGCCATCTGATCCGAGTCTCCCCAACGCCTCATCCACCATGGCAAAGAAGGGTAAGGATGCCTTCCCTGGCGTATTGGTCGCCCAAGTCTTCTGATTGCGACGGCAACTGACTCAATTCCCCTCTTGCAGCCAAGGCTCGTTTGGTGCATGTGCGCCTCATCTCCATGGCCATGACGGGCTTCTTTTACACCTTCAAGCGCCCGAGGACTGCCCCTATGATGAGCATGTTGAAGTATGATCCTATCGGTATGGATTTCTCCAATTGATCTCTCTGCTACCTCCTGTGCTGACATGGGAACCTAGTCCGCAAGAAGGTCCTGTTCCTCGAGACGAAGAAGAGGAAATGATGCCTTTTTCGATCCTGCTCCATGATACCCACGATTCGTCGGACCCATCTCGAGAGAACCGACCTGCCTAGAGGGGCCACAGAGAGAGAGAGAGAGAGAGAGAGTAAAAAGAAACACCTTCCCGCCCATCGCGGCCGGCACCATTTGTAACACCAGATGAAAGAGCATTGTTGGAGTTCGGGCCCTTGGATCACCTCGCTTCTCGAGATGCGACTGTACATGTACATCATAAACCACAACTTCACGTTACGGCATGACTGAAATGGATGACATGTCTTTGAAGCACACAATTTGGGTCCTGGAGTGTCGTGCAGATTGTATTGTGGCTAAAACTATCTCGACACGGCTGACATTGGTAAGTAGCTAGACTTGATTTTTCACATCTTCATCAGGTGTCTCCGCCTCTAGATGACCAAATACTCCGTTTCAGTCTTGCTTCGTTCCATCATCATATCGAATCTCATCGCCATAACAATGACATGTCGGGACCGTTGTGGCCGCCCAGATGATGAATGTGGTTTTCATCCGCCTGCTCCGATAATCGATGCATAAACATGTTGAAGTTCCGGTAACACTGGTAAACCGACGCGGTTGTCTGTGGCCCGTAATCATAGATGCATGGCCGTGGCGTCAGATAGCTTCCTTCAGTAAGAATGACAAGAATGAAACGGTCGACGATCAATGATGATGCTATCCGTGGAACACCTTTATCTCGGCTAGTAGGGCGTTGGACGCACTGCTTGCTCGTCTTTTATAAGTTGCTTTCCATGACGAGACCCTGTTTGGCAGTAGTCTCGGTCCTTGGTTGTTTGCAAAGATCAAAAGTACGGTGAAGTGGTGTACGAGTTCTGTCGCTTGGAGGGAGGGCCTGCCTCCTGCGTCGCTCTAGGGTCCATCATGCGGCGCTTGTTACTCGATATCCCCTTTGGTTAGCCATGTTCCGTTCAGCTATGTACTCACGATACGTCTGGAGATGTGGATTAGGACTGAGGGGACGCGGATTGGCCATGACGGATCATTTGATGGCAGCCTCGAAACCGGGTAGTATCGAGTGTCGGAGGCAGCGTTCGAAAGTCGGGACGCGCAATCATTTAGGGCATTGAGTCGACATCTGAGAGCATCTATAGAGTCCTGCTGCTCCTTGAGACTTGCGTCTCTCGCTTCTACGTCAAGTTCAAGATTGACGACTCGCTCTTAGAGAGCATTGCCCTGATGGCGCTTCTGGCAATAGGCTCTTTTCAATCGCTGGATCGCGTCGTCCTTGTCGTCCTTGTCGTCGAGCTGTTCGAGGTGCAGTCCCACGTCTTCAAAAGCAACACCTCCTGTTCAAACTCTTGCTCAAGGGTGTCCTGTATTTCGTCTTGCTGGGTAAGCAGAGCCTGGAGGTTTGGATGAAGACTGGTATGTATTTAGTATATGTGGATGCAGATGGCCTGTTTGAGAACGACGTACTTTGCAAAGAGACTGCGCTTGAGACGGCCCAGATCAGATTCATCGATTTGCTTCTCTGTAGTGATTATTAGCATCGACATGATTGCATCGGGTCTGTTAGGATGTTGGCAAAGATGAAAAATAATTAATTTATCTTTGGTTAAGTATAACTCGTAAAGAGCCATAGTATTAATCGCCTTCATTAATAACATAATCTATTGATATAGTCCAGATCGACAACAGAGACTCGGAAATCAAGTGTCAATGCCAATAGCAGTTCTGTGTTAACATCGTCACTTTGGGCAGAATGCCTAACGAACCCTCCATCTCAACGCCTAGGTATGCCTGACTCAATGCCATGTCGCGTCACACTGCCTGGTTTCATCGTAGTGTACCGAATAGGTCAAAAAGAGCGGCCATCATCGAGTTGGCAGCATTTGAAACGCCAATGCTAATGACGACAGGATGCACGAGAAACACCAAGACATGGATCTAAATATGGCTCGTGGCGCTTCGCTTGGGCGAAACGCACAGGCCACCGCTACTTTGCTCCCCCAGCCGCCGTCTCTGCAGACCCAGCATCAAGAGTGAAACGCACTTCCAACACCAACGACGATCCCTCTGGCGATGCAACTCTCTGCCCAGGGCTGCGGCCTGGGAATGACCAATCCAGCCGCCCATCACAGAGGAAAACTCTAGGGCCGGCAATGTCCCTGCATCAGTCACCCTCTGGCGCGTGACGACCAACAGGCGTCTCCGTCGTGAAAAGGCCCTTGTGGCATCTCATTGGACGGACCCCTGACATAGGCGTTACCGCTCGGCGCTTCGAGGTCGGCACTCACCAATCACGGGCGTGCCCCCCGACGGCTGTTGCTATTCTGCGTGCGCTCAAGTCTCGGCCTTGTCATGGGGATCCAATGATAGCTCGTCGTCATGAGTGGGAAAGTTGGGAGCGACGTTGACTGTATCATGGGCTGGGCCACTACGCATGTGGGGAGCAAGGAAGCAGAGATGCGTGCGAGATGGGATGTATGTAAATACAAGTGGCTGTCCCAGCACGGGGCTTCGTGCGTGAGAAAAAACATCCATCCCACTTACATGGTCTTGCAGCTGGCTTCGATTCTTCAGGTTCTGTGAACCATCATTTCAGTGCCCTTCAACAGCCCAGCTCCAGCCATTGGCACTCAAGCCAGCGACTTCTACTCCTAGACGACATGTCGGCCACAACTGACCCCTTCCCGCTCGCCTCAGAGAAGCCGTATGGCGAAGACAGCGCTCCAGATGTCGATGCTGGTACTGAGGCGGGTGCATCGGGCGATAGCTCCAGCAACTCCGTCTCCATTTCCCAGGGTGGCATGATCGCCATCATCGTCGTGGTCGTCTTTGTTAGTCTCATCGGAAGTAAGTGGTTCCTACCGTGGACAGTTACGATTCACAGGCGCTGACTCTCTCGCAGTTTCAACAGCCGTCCTCTTCTTCGTCGCAAAGAAGCGTGAATGGAAGGTCAAGGAGACAATCAGAAGGTCAGCTCGCAAGGTCGTTGCTGCCATCACACCTCGAAGGTCCGAGTTTCCATCTTCAGTCAAGGACTCACACTCGCTCCGGAATCGCACACGAATTGATGATGACGTCCCCCCAACACCTGGAATTCGACCCGAGGATCTCGAGAAAGGACTGGCCAAAGCTGAAGCAAAGCGGAAGCAGAAGGGCTGGGGGCGCAAGTGAGGATAGGAAAGGAAGGATGTTGCGAGACCATCACCGTTGACAACTACAGTGGTCCAAGGCACAAGGAAAGTCGTGTCACTCGTTGGGTGGTGGGAAGAGTTGATGGGAGGACGGATAGTTGCGGTCTCAGGCGTTCTACGGCGGACAGGATCCGGGTATCATCATGTATAACTAGTAACCTCCACGCATGGGCTGTCTGATCTTTGTCTCCGGGAAGCGAGCAATAACGCCTTTTGCTTTTTTGATAATGAAATTCCAAGCGCCTGTTTTCCCCCTTACATCCGCCTGAACGTGTTGGAACTGGCGCTTCGTCGAGCACCAGATCGCTTCTCCCTGGGTGGTGGTGCTGCTTCCTCCTCTCGCTGCTTCTGCTTCTTCTTTGACTCGGGGACAAATGACACTTGCCGCTCGCCAACCACCTCTCCACGGGCCTTGCTGATCCGACCCGACTTGTGTTGTCTCGAGCCCAGTGCAGTGTCCTTGACTGTTCTGCCCTGGTTGCTGGTCGACGACACACGCATTACCACGTCGTCCTTTGACTTCCTTAGTGCCCTGATCTCATCCTCTCCCATATCGTCATCACTAGACTCTTCATCAGAGTCCTTGCCCTGATACCGGGTCGGAGCCTTGGGATCAACTGGCTGATCCACCACTGTGCTGGGGTTGAGGGCTCGGAATTCTCCGCTGGTCTCATCAATGGCAAATGCTTCATCCTCGAACAGCTTGCTGAATCGGGAATCGCCAAGAATACCAGCCTTGGTGTCGACCTCGTCTCTGTTCTCCTGCTTCTTGAGAAGCTTGTCCACCAGCCTCTGGTTGACCTTGACCTTCTTGGTGCCCCTGATTCTGCTGGCACGTTCCTTCTCCACCTTCTCCTTGATACGCTTTGTCCTCTCCTCTTCCCACACATATGGGTTGGCGATCAACCTGGCTTGCTCGTACAGCTTAGATGCCACAAAGTATCCATGCATATATGGCCGGAGCAGGTTGGTCTTTCCAATGAGATGGGCCAAGCTCAGCTGCTTGAGCTCGGGTAGCGTCAAGAACTTGTAGTTGTCGTAGGTTTCCGTGTGCACCTCTTCTGCCATCTCCTCTACCATGTTGTCCAGGAAAGAGCACCATTTAGGCGCCGGGCCAAGCTGAGGGACGAAGAATGCATGCTGTTGTTTGCCTTCGTTGGCAGTCAGGAGCATTCCCGTGTCCTTGCACCATGCAACATCATTGATGTCCACAAGAGGCTCCACGGATGTCCAGGGGTCTCCCGTCATCTCATCCCAGACCTTGATGATACGCTTGTCGGCAGATAGAATCTTCTTCTCTTGCGAAGCGGTAGTCATGTGGATGAGTTTTTGGACAGGGAAGCCGTATCCTTGATCCTTCTTCATAAGGGGTACTGGTCGTCGTAGATCGAAAATTTGCATCATGCCACTGGACGAGCCGGTGATGATGGATAGGCCTGAAGGGCTAAAGTCGAGTGCGGTGACTTCGCCCTCATGGCCTCCGAGTAGGGCAACCCTGGACTTGGAACGTGGATCCCAAAATTCCACGGTTCCTATTGAGGTTCCAAAGGCCATCAGGTCATGGGTATTTTCTGCGATTGCCGCAGTATTGACACTGCCAACCCCAATACCTCCCTGCAGACCACCACCCGTCATCTCGTCATCGCCGCCAACCTCGACTTGGTATGACTTCATGAAACGTCCCAACTCTAGGTTCATTCGGAAAACCTCGCCCTTGCCGTCAGCATCTAGGCCAACAGCCGGAACAAGAGCCTCAGTAGAGTGCCTATCGTAGACAAGATCGCGACCATATCTAGGAAGGCGGACTTCAGTGTGACAGCCCATAGGAGTATGAAATTCGAGACGGCGATCGGTCTGAAGGTGAAGAGATTTGGAGTAGTCGGATGAGAGGAGGACGAAAGAGTGGTTGAGAGAGTTGGTATGGCGGGCGAAGGACAGCGACAGCTGAGGTAGGCTGTGAACGTGGATCTGCGGCTTGTATGTGCCAGTGCTCATGATCCAGTCGCCATCCTCGCTGACCCGAATACAATTGCTTGCTTCCTCGAACTCAAAGTCCTGCAGGAGCTCGACACGGTTCTGGTACTCGGCATCGTCCTTCAAGCTTCGCTTTCTGCGCCGGGCAAGCCAGTCTGGAAGGGGACGAGCTGTAGACGCCCCCGAGATTGTGTAGACGGGAACGGTTCCCGGATTGGAAAGCTTCATGGCCGCGAACCGTGAGATGAGTCGTGCACAAAAAACTTGGTGTTGAGGGTAACAGGCAAGTTTTGCGCTTCGCGACGAGAGCGCAGGGTCTCGGAAAAAAATCAAGGTGAAGAAAAACTGCGCCCCACATACACGGTGAGCTCGGTGGCTTCGGTGAAGAAGGCCCCGCTCCCATCTCCCATCCGTGGTCGGTGGTCGGCCACCCGAGCTCCGCAAATCCCGGCCCTTCGGGATTGGCCCTTACGCCCCTGTAAGGTCAAACGCCCATGCGCTGACGTCCCCTAAGATCCAATCCCCGACCCCCTAAAACCTCCCCGGCCGGTCCCCTAATCAAGGTTGAGCCCGGCTGGTCGTTCCGCAAAGTCCCCCCATCCCAGCTGAGGCTCACTGGCCCTGGCCCTCTGCGCGACGGGCAACCTCCACCGAATTTCCATCTCCGCCATCCTGCGCCTGCGACATCATCAACATCGAGCTGACTGACAAAGCCACATCATCATCAAATCCATTCTCATGCCGATGCTACGTCGACCAGCTCCCAAGGCATAGCCTCTCTCTTCTATAGTATCGGATCCAAAATAGTCACGGCGATCGAGCGACTGTAGCTCTCCGTGGCGCCATCCCCGAGCTGCTCGGCCCAACACTCGCTCGTTGAGATGGAGTCCGGGGAGTCGACTGCTCCAACAACCATCCTTTGCACAACAATATTCAGAGGATCTCTGCGTTAGATTCCCGGTCGCAATCGTGTAACAAGACCGTGTTCGAGCCTCGAGACGAAACGACTTGCGCCTCGTCGCGGTACGCTGTCGTACCTTGAGCCGTACTTGACGGCTTGCGACTTCGGGGCGGCGAGCAAATTGCCGAGATGGAGACCGGCGAATATGAAACGAATACCCTGTCGATTGTAGGTTCTTGATGTCTTGGAGCTCATCACTTGCTAACTCTGGCGTCTGGTAGAATAATATCGCGTCCATTGCATTTCGCATCTACGAACCGTCCCCCGAGCAATCCCAGAGCTTCCAATCTTCCGCTCTTGAGATCGAGAGCATCCTCCGTGACCAAGGACGACTCGTTTCGTACGATACCAATCGACTAGCAATATGGGTTTTTCAAATCGTGAGCAAAGATGGCGCAACCGATGCCGTCAGCCCTGTCCCAGGCGCCACACTCGAAGTTTGCGGATACACACTTGGGATGGTGGAGGAGGGCACACTCGAACCCATGGCCCTGCAAAAGAGCCGCATCCCAGGAAACACTACCCAAAATGCTGCGGCGAACCCCCCCTCGGCCACTGCTACGGACTCGTCTCAGCGCAACTCTATGCTCTTGTCAACCCAAGCTATGGGCGGAACCGTGCAAGAAGGAGACTCGCAGGTATCAGCTCAACCCACTGAGCCCAAGGCAGCGCAGCCTGTGCCAAAGACTATTTACGAGAATTTCATCGTTGCAATTCTTTTTTCAGTATCATTCGCTTTTTGCAGCCGATCGATGGCTGTACCGCTCAACTACCGAACCGTCTTGATCCCTCCTTCGCTAGGCGACACGAGTGAGCAAGAAAGGGATTCTATGCCAAGAGATCCAGTTATTGGAACGTTCAAGACTTATCTCACAACTACTGGCTCCCTCATCATCAGCCTGTACTTTTCATACTGCAGGAGTATGGCATCAGTGGAAGACGCCGTTTCAACGGACCCTATTTCACCAAGCAGTGCGATCCTTGCGGCCCCTTATGGAGTTTTGGCGACGAAACAAGGTTCAAGTAACGGCGATCATCTCTCGACGGCTGACCATAGCTTATCCCAAACGCCAAACACACAAGCTTTGGCCGTTAGGACTGTTGCAGATTCCCAAGACTCCCTTTGGAAGCACTCATGCCTCAGAGCACTCCAACACTGTGGCCTCAATCCTTCCAACTTCAAAGCAGGCTCCTGGATCAATCTGCTGGTTTCGAAGCCAGTCTCTCCAGAGGTGGAAAATGACCCAAAACGGACACGCGCGACGGTGCCTTGGCCAGGGGCTCTTTGCTTCCGGAAAAAGCCACTCGAGGTTTCGGCCACTTGCCGGATAGGAGATACGATGCTGAGTGGGCATGAGGAATGCCATGACCCCTTGGGAAATGCTCGAGGATGGTTCAACTCCACTTCAGAAAGGGAAGAGAAGGTCTCAAAACGAAAGGCAGAGCGAGTGCTTGCTATCCCAAGGGAAGTCAACAGTGGCGATGCCCAACCCCAAAGAATCAACGGGCAATCGCCCTTGACACTCCGAAGACCCAGCACTGCGGCTGCTGGAGTCATGTATCCCACACCTCCTGATGCGATTCAACAGCATCTCGGTGTGACGCCTTCAATAGACGGGACAATATCAAGTCCTGGCAACCCACCTCCAACTGTTGCTGCTGTTGACATCGATACCGCAATGCCAACAGTGACGCCGATGGCCGACGCTGATCATGACGCGTGGGATGGGAATCACGAGGCGAAGAGGGATCGAAGCGACACCAATCTCCTGGGCGAGTCTGAGAATATCCTGAGCGACATGGGTGAAGATGTCTTTGGCGAGCACAACATTACAGAGGACGATTTCAACTTTTTCGATCAACCTGACGGCAACGACTTGGACATGACAATAGGAGACTTGCAGCCGAATCCCATTCCACCACCGCCTCAAAATCTACCTCCTGTGGTAGTCAAACAACCGGAGCCTCAAAAGGTCGTTGAGGACCACACTCACACTGGACCTAAACCAAAACCCGAGGTTGACGACTCTGTCTTTGCCAAGCCCGAATTGAAACATGCTCGAAGTTCGCTCAACGATGAACTCAATCATCGTGTTAAACCTGAGCGGCCCAACTCTACCAAACGAGGATCGAGCCCTTTCGACCCAGCAACGGTGTTCAAGCGCGTCAGAGCGTCGTTGAGCAGCCCTGTGCATGATTCCCGCAACCCCTCCCCGATCGCTCGCCGGAAGAGTAGTGTCTTTGACAAGGTCGAGTTTGATCCGAAGCTCCCTTTAATTAATAAAAAATACGAGCAAGGTGGTGCCTTTGACTTTTCAAGGGATCAGGAGGCAGAGAGACTGAGGCGCGACTCCAACACTCTTTCGGATGCTGAGCACCTGGAACGACATGGGAAGTTGAAGCCGAAGTTGAAGAAACTGCCGCTTCCTGCCAGCTCTTTCATCAAGGGTTTTCCCGGGATGGAAGTCTCTAGCAACACGAGCCCTACGAGGATAAACGGGAACATGTCGGTCTCCGAAGACAGCGATATTGAGTCTGATCAAGAGAACTCGAGTTCCTTGTCGGGGGGCCCTGCTTCGCCAGTCAAATCAAGTGTGAAGCGCGCGGTTGTTGACGACGATGTCCTATCCCAGGCTACATCGACGAAAGAGACGGAGCCGAGCGAAGAGACCACCGAGGAGCAACTCGCGATAGAGCTGCCAAGGTTTTCGAAACCAGAATCTCCTGAGCTGTTGATCTCTCGATTCTTCTCAGACCCAGAACCCCTGAATGTGGATGTTGGACTCTCAAACCAGGACTTTGTTGAGATTGCACAGATCATCACGGAGCAGGCGGCCACGGGGCGCTTGGAGATTGGTATCGACCACAAAGTCGACGCAACGACTGGGCTGTCAACAATAAGGGGGCACGAAGTCAATGTTGCTCGCACTTCCCTGCAGCTTCTCCACAGTGTCGTTCCCTCCAGCCTAGGAAGCGCATCACCAGTCCGGTTGAAGGGACTCCTCGACATCCCGGACCTTCCACTTGTAGGGCAACCAAGCCGTCTCCAACCTCGACCAGCTCCAGGCAGAGACCCCAACTCGGAACAAATGCGGCCCAACAACTTGTACCAGATTCCTGTACCTCATTTGGAGGTCCGAAGGTCAGAGACGAAGCTATCCGTGCTTCCCTCGTCAGTCACGTTCTGGGAAAGTCTTGGACTGGCACCCTCGTGGGGCACCAAAGACATTGCCTCGCTCTGCATCTTTCCGGGCTGGAAGGGCATGGCGGATCATGTGGGAACATTCCTCGACCGTCTGAAGAGCGTGTACGAATCTTTAAAGCTGGGCACCTTCAACAAGCTAGTGCTGTCTGGGGAGATGAAAGATGGCGTCCTGCCGTACGAGGTTGATAGGATCTCGACCTCTCCCGATGCCACTGTGACAGGCAACGGTTCTGCCCTTGTGGAAAGCATGGAAGTGCTTCGAAGTTCCTTGTCAGAGTGGAAGTCCAAGCAAAAGAACCTGGTGATTTACTTTGTCTACTCACCCGACAACCCGGCCTCTATTATCGAAGCATGTACGGCCTTCTACCGCTGCTTTGATGAGTATAGCGATTTGTTGGCAACTCGTCGGGAAACTCCACAGAACGAGTTGGTGTTGCAGCTTGTGTCCTCGGACTTGATATCATCCACGACTTCCCTCGTCGTCCCAAGCCCCGGGGAGATGATCAAGCTCTGTATGGAAACATACGACCGCTGTACTTTGTTTCTGGACCCCGAGTTCGGCGGCCCTACGCCTGCTCCAGCGATGATGCTCGAGCAGCCTCTGCCCCGCATCATTGATTTCAAGCTTGGAAGCACACCCTCTCAGTCTCTGATGCATGAGAACTCATGTCTCCATGTTGGATATGCCGAGAGCCTGGACGGGCGGTGGATTACAGCAGCATGGACCGACAACCGTGGGCAACAGCAGGCCACTGCTTCCTACTCGGTCACTAGGGCAAGGACTCCTGACCGATCCACGGCTCAACAGAAAGCAGCCATCTTGGTTGAGATTTGGGCAACAACACTAGCCATGATGTCGATCTGGAAGGTCCACTGGCGAGTGATTGTAACCAAGTCAGGACCCATGGACCAGAGAGAGGTTGAGTGGTGGCAGACAGCATCAAAGTTGGATGACAAGGCCTCCTTCACCATGGTGTTGATGACGGTCGACACCAACCCATCCCTTCAGCTCATACCACCAACAGTCAAGATTCCTCACACAGCAACCTCAGCATTCTATTCAACACCCGTCTCAACACCTCAAGCTAGTATCGTCTCGCCAGAGCAAACCACGACACCGGCAACTCCAATGCGAGACAACAATGCCCCAGGTACTACGCCTGGTGCTGAGAGTGCTGGTGAGGCGGATGGCGACTCGTTCCTCATCGACGCCACAGATCAGACTTGGGGTGCTGTAGTCGGACACAGGTTGGGCAATTCCACCACACTGCTCGAGGTTCGACCAGCACTGGTGAGCGGCTATTTGATCAAACGAACCGGAACGAGGATCGAGGACCCGCCGGTGGTGATGGAGGTCAACCTCGTGCATACGGAAGCCACTCCACGAGCGTACGAGCCCCTGCTTAGAGAGATGCTGTGCTACTTCAGGGGCTTGGGGACGTTGGCCAGGGCACGAGGTGTTGTGAACCGTGAGACGGATGTGCGACCGTGGCACATTGCGGCGGCCGAGAAAGGCGTGCGAGCGCTGCATCTATTACTATGATTCAATACAGATACAGTACAGTACAGTACAGTACAGGCATTGGGAGGCGTCACTCGATCGATAGTAGGGGTGGGGTGGTGTTTTGCTGGTGTATGGCGTTTCAAGGAAGTAGTTCTGGTGCATACATATATACAATTGGATAGGTAACCTGTCATGAAATGAAGGTCGAATGTATCATTTTCACTCTTCGTGGCCGGGATTCAAAGGAGTGTGTATGTATTGATGAATATGTACTAATGACCGTAACCTCCGATATAAACCACCCAGTTGACACCGATCGTAATTATGCGAGCAAAAGAATGATGAAATAAGACACGAAGACCGCACCAAAGAAACAACCAGATTCCGCCTTGCAAAATGTCATCCGTCCATCACATATACCTGCCATGTCCTCCAAAAATATATAGTATCATGATGATCCAAGCAAGATCTCACGTGTAGATAGATACATGAGAAAAGTGCCAGAGAGATACCATCAGGGAAAAAACGGTGACTGTTGATCCCCACGTCGCTCCTCTGTGAAGAGCTTCTGCACTTTGGCTCGAGGCTTCCTGGAACCTCGAATCGTAATATGTTGGTCAAGTTGACGAGCTCCAGCCCCTGCACATGGCGACAGCATTTCATAGTTGGGAAATGGTTATAATGCGCAAGTCGAGGGAGCATTCGGGAATGGTGTAAACCCTTGACAGGTATGCCAAGTGATGAATCCCCCTTTCGAAGAGCTCAGCATTGCTCCCCCCCCCCCCCGATGTCATATGCCGTCGACTCCATAGGATTTCGCCCAAGAAATCCTGCCAAGGAATCTCGTCAGTTTGGCGCAAGGGAAACGTCATGTCATCGTTTCGGCGCACCTCTGGGCCATGGATGGGATTTCATCTATCCCTCAGATTGGAAATCTGCTGAACGTATGGATTAGTTGGTGTGGTGTCGGGAACCAGGAGCCGGGTCGTTGCCGTCTCCCTGCTGCGGATACAGCTTCTGCCAGAGCTCCCAGCCCATGATGAGCCCGGCGTCGGACCCGGGGGATTCGGAGAGCGGGTAGATGGCGACATTCTCCCGCGTCTCTTGGAAGCGGAAGGGGCCGTGGCCTGCAATGTGGACTGTGACCCAGCGGCTCGGGGCAGGTCCCCCGTCTCGAGTCCACTCCTCCCCGTAGTTTCCGGGCTGGAATGGTAACAGATCGTCAAGAGAAAACCCAAGGCTCGCTGCGAAGCTGAGGGTTATGTAACTCCGCCGCATAGTAGGGTTCAATCGAGCGTTGGTGTATGTCCCTTCCTGATTCAGTCCCCTGATCTTGATGGTCTGAGGCTGAGCCGAGTTGGAGTTATGCTGGAGCTGCTGCTCCCAGGTCTGTCGGCTGAACGTATTTGGAGTGTTTGGCGTCTGTACAGAGAAGCTGTCGACATGATACTGGTTCTGGGTGACTCCCCAGGCCTGTTGGCCAAACGTATTTGGGGTGTTGGGTGTCTGCACAGGGTATTGGTGCTGGCCCTGTGTGTTCCAACTCCCAGTTGGTGGAGAGTTGGGGTAGGCGCCAGTATAAGCAACGCCAAAGTCGAAATCGGAGGTTCCTTGATTGGAACCATTTGGCGCATAGCCATAGTCGTCTATATCTTTAGGGTCCATGATGGTAAAGGCTCCAGATGTAGAACCTTGTTCATGGTTTAGAAAACGTGTGTTGGGATCCAGGAGGTTGGAAACCGGACTGGGGATTGATTGACGCCCAACTGCTGGAGGGTCAAGTGTCCCGGCCAAAGAAGCTCCGTAGAGTGTGGTAGGCAAGGGAGTTGAGTTGATGGTAGAAGGTGAAGGTGTATCCAAGTTGTGCGTGCTGGCTATTGCTGGCTGGCTGGCCAAGACCTGACTGGGCGAAGGGTACCCAAACTGGCGAGGCTTCTTGGAGTTGAAGTCTATATCCAGATCCTTGGTAAACTGGCCGTCGAATAGTCCTCTGAGTAGCCTGGACTGTTTCTTTCTGGTTGGGTCGCGCCACCGCCTCATCTCCGTCGCGGTCCGTTGCGTTGCGTACTAGGGGCAGCCTGGTTATGATACGAGTGCATGGTAGACCCAACAGCCCAAGTGTCTAGTTGCATTCCCAGGTAACGATTGAAAAAAGGAAAGTCGATCTCTCGGCCCCAATAGACGGGGCGAGTAGTTCTGTTTTTGAAAGCACCAGCCGGGCAAACATGCAGAGGGGAAGCAGTAGAGGACGGCAGTGACAATTGGACAGGACAGCCTTGTTTTATCAGCTCCCCTCTCTCTCGGAGAGCCTCATTGTTTCCCTACACAATTCTGGAGGCAGCGTCTGTGTATAATTCCCAATGGGAGACTCCTGCAAGGTGGGCCAGGCAGCCTGGGGAGGGTAAGCAACAGTCTCCCCAGGCCAGTCCTGAGGGCTCGCCTTGGGGTGACTTGGCCATATAGTTGACAGCTTCAGGCTCAATTTCCGTGAGCACTCGTGCTTTGAGCGTCCACGTGTCGGGCTTCGCTCGTCAAAAGCAAAGTTGCGTGGTTGCGAGAGTCGGCAGTTGCATATCGATAGCTCGGAATCACACTGACAGGTCACTTAACGGTCAGGACAGGATATGTGATAGGCCGTGACCCCCCACGGGGGTTTTGTAAATTCCATTTCGAATGTCTTGGATCCAATCCCATGACGTCGCCTTGCAGACGGGGAGGCCTCTAGGAATTGCACATTGGGACACCATGATGCCACACCTCGAGCAGAAATGACAATGGGCAGAGTTACGGGCCGAGGAAGGGGAATTGACGTGGCCCGGTTAAGAATTGACTCGATTTTCCCTCGGAATGGACGAGCATGTGTGGTGAGAATCATCGTCAGCCGCAGCCTGATGAGCAGAAGTGAGGCGGGTAGGAATGAGCAATCAGAAGAGCCCCTGAGAAACATTTTTCTTCTGCCCAATAAATCATATAATACACTTACTTCCCTCTTTCCACCCCCTCGATGGCGTTCACTCAATGTTAAAAAAGGGGTCATCATCCGGCCGGAAATCCACCTCCGGCGCTTTCATCAAGTCCCTATGCGTCTCATGGATGTGGCCTTGAGAGCAACGTGTCGCTCGCTTACCACCGTCAGCCTGACTAGATTACGGACTCTGGTATGTCTATATTTTTCCTCCTCAAACCCGGAACATATGGGACATCGGAAAGTACAGTGTCGGTTAACAAGTGCAACTGCAGATTCACCCATCCCGCAATGTCAAGCCTTGAAACAGACATTATCCTCACGGAGCTGTCGATACCATCCACCTCTGCTAGTCTTTGCAGGGGGAAGAGGCATGCCTCTATTCACAAGTCGGCCACCTCCATCCGTGCCAGAGCCTCATTCTGTGGCCAATTCGAAGGCCATTATATGTCGATCACCTTGTTAGAGGAAGTCCTTGGGTCTCAGATTCCTCGGGGACGTCCTGACTTCTGCCTCATAGCACGAGTTACTTGGCATTTCCCCATCTCTGATCAAGGCTCCAAGACGAGCCACCTGCGAGTCGTGCCTGAGCTAAGTCACGATGTCGTCTTTGGGCATGGTGCGACATGCGGTAGTTGGAGCCATGCTCCGGTTAGCCAGCAACCGCTGTGTCACAATTCCTCTAATGACGCCTTCCAGGAAGGATGGCGCAGACTCTTTGCTGTTGTTGAGGGTCTGGCGAGACTCGATGATTCCAAGCTGTGCAAGAAGCTGGCGGATGACTCCTTCATCAGGCTCTTTGCCTCGAATTGCGGTTTCGAGCTCCAGGGGGAACTCGCTGTCAAGGACTTTGCCAGTGAACTCCGTCGGCGCATCGAAGCCACTAGACGTGGTCATCAACCCGCGGGTGATAGCCCTCCCCTTCGCGCCAGGACTTCAACTCCAAACACATTATTACCCTCCGAGGAGACTGATGGCTCAGTCAGCTCCGGGTTCGACGAGTCCGACCTGGTATACGAGGGGTCTACGACTTCCAATGACTTGATTGTCGAGAGGAGTCTTGACCGACCACCACCGTTCCTTGGTGGTATTAGCCAGATTTACAATGAAAACATCTCCAACATGCCAATACAACCCGCTCAAGTCACACGAGGTTCTTCACCGGGCAACTCTACCGACAGCTGGACATTTGTTGAGAACCCGCCACGGTCCCCACAAGCTACGATAGAAGACGACCGAGCAGAGACGGCAAATGACCAGCCCGTGCCTCAGGTATCCGACTTTGACACGCACCCAGGCCACAAAGCATGGGTGTGGGATAAGGATAGACAACGATGGCGCCGGCGGGGACGGAGTGGATTAGAGGAGACGGACTGGTTCCCAGAGTCGTTTGCATAGGTTTTCCTTTGTAACTCTTTATATCCAGGATGCGAACGGGGTACATGATGTGACAGGCGAGAATAGCAGGACAAGGTTAAAAAAATTATATGGAGGCTTTGGGGTCGTGTAGTTTGTTCTTTGTTTTTGTTCTTGGTTATTTACCTATCCAGTAACTGTAATCATTTCTCAAGATTCGATAAATTGCAAGGGTGATAGAATAGACACAGCATGGGGTGATTTAGCTCAAACTTAGACCTATCCTTTATTAATGTTTGTATTCATTGAGACGGAAACAGTGTCCATTCATAGGTATGCATCTATCGGAACGTGATACCCAGGCAAGCTAGACCCGCTTATGACGCCTCTGTTTTTAGCAACATTGCCTCCCGCTTATCCTACTGTACTTATCCATGCTGGCAAACCATTTCCTATGACTCACATCTAGAGTCATCTTTGTTTTAAATATTTGGAGCCTGCGAGGCTGAATGGTCTAGAGCCTACAGCCTGTAGGGATCAGTAATGTTGAAAAGAGGGGCCTTTTTTCCATACCTTGCTACCGCTAGCTAATACCATTACCCCTCATTGGTCCGCCATAAAATAAATACCTTTGCTAATAAATAACTAGTAAAGGTACTTATTCTATAGCGACCTTCTATGATGAGAGAGTGAGGTTATCGCCATAAAGCTATAGGCCTCGTAGCTAATTACCTTTATAATTTATAACTTAATAATAATATTAAAATAGCTACTTTTTAAACTACTTTTTTAATAATAATAATGCCTCGCTATAATAAAGACCCTCCTCGCTTTAATCCTTCCCTTTAAATACTTTATATATATAAAAACTAGCCTGTTTTTAAGCCCTAAGATAAGCTATAAGAGCTTCTGCTAGAAGACTATTATCCTTATTACTGCCTTATTAACCTAGATTAATAGCTGCCGCCACCGAGGGCTATAAGCTTAAGGTATAAGGAAAAGGACCTCTTATGAGATAACTAGGTCGGGCTTAAGAAGATAAGCGAGTGGACTAGCTAGAAGACCGCTAAAATTGCTACCTTAGTCTTATTTATAACCTAGCAAGTTTAATATGCCCTTAAGAGACCTCTAATACTATAGAAGTCTAAGCCTAGACTTATTAGCTATTGCCTTAGCCTAGAGGAGCTTAAGACTCTTAATAACTTTCTTTATAAAGATTAAAGCTATTATAAGATCTTATAAGAAGACCTCTAAGGCGCTATACCTAGCTATATTAATATTAGCCTTTTAGTTATTTTAACTAGGTTAAATTCCCTTAGTTACTTTCGTTATTAACTTAGAAAGAAGCCTTATATAAGCTTAGAGATTTATACTATTTATATAAAGATAAGTAAAGAAATCCTTACTTATTAGCCTAATATTAATAATTAAATTAAAGGTAATATTATCTTTATAAATAAAAAGACCTTTTATAATATTAATAAAGGCATAAAAGGCTTTATAATAAGGCATAGTGAGTTTACCTATAAATACTATTACTAGCGCTAATATAATAATATCACTAATTTCTAAGGCTTTCTTTATAGTTATAACTAAGGACTAGGCTTTATTTTCCTTATTAGTATTAATAATAATATATTAAGCTATACCTATAGTCTATTATATCTCCTTAAGGGCTTCTTTAAGCATATATAATCTCTTAGCCGCTTATATATTAAAGCTATATAGGATAATTTAAGTATATATAAGGCGGGCTATATAAAAGATCACATTTAGGCTTAGGGTATTAACCTAATAAATTAGGCTCCTTAAAGCCTTAATCTTAATCCTATTAAGAATATATAGTCTTATATAGAGATTTAGATTAATAATAACTATAATATAAAGGATCTCATAAGAGAAAGAGAAAAAAGAGCGATAGTTATAGCTTAGGTAGCTATGCCAGCGGATTACCTTAAGAAGCTAGTTATCGCGGCGAGGGAGAGGTTTATGAAGTATATTCTAAAAGAAGGTTAGCCACTAGATAATTAGGGCAGTATTAATACCTTAAATTAATTGATTTTCCCTAGGAAATTAGCTTCCTTTGAAGTACCTTTACTTATGATAAAATCGCCACACCATGTGGGTCATGTATACGAAATAACATTACTGATCCTTACAGGCTGTAGGACTAGTGGTTGATAAAATATAACGGTTGCCTCAGTCAGAAAAAAAAAGTTTATCACATCCTACAACTAGACGATTTTTCGCGAAAAAATGCTCCTCGAGCAATGCAACAAACCAACAGCAAAGATACAACCATGGAAAAGAAGTCTCTGGTGAGCCTCCCAGATGATCTCATACTCGACATTGTCGAATACCTCGACACGGCCCGCGACGTCGCCCACGTCGGGGCCTTGAGTCGACGCACACAGGGTCTCATCCACCAGGACGGATGGCGCACCTTTGTCAAGACCCGGTTCCCGTCTCTCGACGTGCCGGCTGGTCTGGGTACCTCGTGGGGCATGCTTGCGGATCGCGCAACCTACCTGGACAAGTGCTGGGAGAAGCGCGGTTTCTGGATGAATGTGCTGTATGAGAAGAAGCAGCAGCCGGGGAGATTTCAGCGAAGAGTCAGTGGAGGTCAGTCTGTGCTTTTCCACTCCGTACTCGATGCCCGGCTTTCGTCGTCTCATCAAGAGGAAATCGTTGCCGCGGGCGTGGGCGAGAACCTCATGGTACGGGTGAAGCCGGTGGACAAACGACAGCCAGATGTGTGGCACCAGCTTCAGGGGCAGGCCCTTGGCTACCGAGCTGGAACCGGTGATGTGACGGCAGTTTCGGTGATAGAAGACGAGGAAACTGCGGGCGTCGTGGTTGGGAGGGCCAACGGGGATATACAAATCCTCTCAGCCAAGGACAACTTTACAACTCCTTTGAGAAACCTCAAGCCAGCAGATGACACCATACTCAACCATGCGTCCGATCCCATGAGAAAGTCCCCTGGACAGCTCGCAGTATCATCTCTGCAGTGGCATCCTCAAAGCAACCTCCTAGCGAGCGGGAAAGGCTCCGTCCTCACCATCCACGACCTAAACACCGAGGAAACAAGCCCAGCGGCGTACCACGACTTTTCCCAAGCGAGTCCCAACGACGAGGCGTCACTCTTGCGCAGTGCCAAGTTCATGAGCAAGGATGTCATAGCCTGCGCTCTTGGTGGCAGTCGAAATCCTCTCCGCTGGGGACAACTCACGCCGACGGGGATACACTTTAGCAACGCCGCCAGCAACCCGAGGCCGCTCGATGATGCTGCCGCTCTCACCGAGGTGAGACTGGGTGAAAAGACGACGATCCGAGCTATAGAACCTGTCAGGGGTGGAGGCAACGAGAATCTCCTGTTGAGTGCGTGGGATGATGGGACATATAGGTGAGGATATTCTCTGATATACACCTCGAATCTAGTTGCTAACCCCTCATCAGACTCTTTGATATCCGCACCCCCTCGGCCCAGGACGCCGTCTACCGGGACCGTTTCCAGCCCTACGAGGCCGGCAGCTCCCTCGTCGTCTACGGCACGGAGCGTTTCATCGCCGGCAGCAACACGGCCCCGGACATTCGGCTCTTTGACTTTCGGTACCCCAAGCCGTACCACCACACCACGGCTCTCCCTTGCTCGGCCCAGTGGCCTTTTCCCAGCCAAAAGGACGACCACAAGATGTGGAGGTCAGGCTGGGCCCCGGACTGTCAGCAGTGCCATCCTGCGGACGGGACGGCGTGTCCGTGGCACGGCCTGTCGAGGCGGAACTACTGGAGACCTGATGCCACGCTGCACATCGGGAGTCCGACACTGGACAGGATCTACTGTCTCGCCAAGGCGTCTGATCTATCAGAGACGGTCTACTGCGGTCTCCGCGGCGCCATCCTCGAGATGAACCTCCACCTCACCTCGGACGCAGCCTACGAGCAAGGCCCCCGCACGACGCCGGCAGGATGGAGGATGGGGAGGCCGGGCGGCAAGATCTCGCTGATAGAAACGGGCGTGAGCCTCTGCCAGGCAAAGGAGTGGTCCCTCGACAGCCGGGGCGTCCCGGAGCTGATCGTCCAGCGGCCACAGCCTCAAGGAGAGGGGTCGTCGGATCAGATGAAGAGGCATAGACTTGACTCGGCGTTTCATAGACTACAGGATTTTCAACAGGCACAGGGATGAGATACACACGGCGTGAACTAGTTTTTGTGAAAAAGAACGGAGTTGGGCGGGCATTTCTTGTGCATAGATTCTTGGATGAAAAGAGTTGCGGCAAACTCTATAGCGCGCTTGCGTCTAAAAACAACGGCAACAGTTCTAAAAAGCAAATCATACATGGACCATCTAGCTCTATAGCTTCGACTCTGGCACAATCAGCGAGAGTCTCTCCTTCAGCGTAGTCTCGGCCTCCTTCTCGATCCTGCTGACGAGTTCATCGCAGGTAGGGATATCATGAATCAGACCAATGACCTGTCCTGTAGTCCAGACCTATAAATCAAGTCAGCAAACTGTTCTTTCTTGTCAGAAGAAGAAAACTTACTCCGTGCTCTGTATCTCCATTGATAAACACCTCCTTGCCTCTCTTGCCGCTCACATACGGCGCAATCTCTGAAAACTCCCCCGTCTTGCTCTCCCGCTCAATCTTGAGGGCATCCTCGGCGACCTTGTTCTTGTACAGACGGCTCGTGTTCTTCCATCGACGCAGCAGCAGCGTCGTGTCCGTCTCCTGGGCCCGCACAATCTCCTCCTTGACTTTGATATGGACGGGCGCCTCCTGTGTGCACATGAATCGCGTCCCCATGTTGACGCCGCTCGCGCCGAGGACCAGCGCGGCGGCGAGGCCGTGACCATCCGCGAAGCCTCCGCTCGCGATGAAGGGCACCTTGAGGGTCTGACGGGCCTTGCTCAGGAGGATAAAGTTTGTTATGTCGCTCTCGCCGACGTGGCCGGCGCACTCGAAACCGTCGATGCTGAGAAAGTCGACGCCGAGCTTGACGGCGCTCTGGGCGTGGCGGATGGTGGTGCACTTGTGCAGGACGGTGACGCCGGCCTTTTTGAGCTGCGAGATGACGGGGCCGGGGGAGTTGCCCGCCGTCTCGACGATGTTGACGCCCTCGTCGATGATGGCCTGCGCGTAGGCTCCGTAGTCGGGGGGAACCATGGCGGGGAGGAGGGTGATGTTGACGCCAAAGGGCTTGCCCGTGAGGGTGCGGCAGCGACGGATCTCGTCGCGGAGGGCTGCCGGCGTCGGGAAGATGAGGGCCGTGATGATGCCCAGACCGCCAGCGTTGGACACGGCAGAGGCCAGGTCCGCCGTGCCCACGTGCATCATGCCGCCCTGGACGACGGGGACTGAGAGGCGTCAGTAAGAGATGGACATGGTGTTTCAGCGTGATACGAACCTCTGATGCCCAGGCGGCGGGTAAGTTCAGTCGCAAACGGCATGGCGGGATATTCAAGATGACGTTGCAGTACAAAAGGACAAGAACAGAAAAGAGAAGATCTAGATCTATAAAATCAAGTCTATAGGAAAACAAGAGGAGACGTATGTATTAAAAACCAAGAAACAAGAGACCGAGGCTGATGTTTCCAGAAAACAACCTCGACACCTCGGGATGCCGAGGCACAATACAACGTCTCCGCTTATCACCACCTTGTCACTTGTCAACTCCGCCCTCCACTCTCGGCTCTTCTCCCCACACACTCGCTCACATGCTCCTCCATCTCCGTACTTCCTTTGTGGGGAGATGGAGACGGGGATCCATCCCCCCCGGCGTGCACGTACCAACACCATGAACCTCATCACATGATGGACTTTAACAACACCTCTCCTGTTGATACTGAGAGAGACTTGGCGATGTCTTGGGAAACAAAACTACGTCAACTGACTCCATTTTCACGCCGTGTCACGAGTACAAGTCTCACATCATATACCTAGATTGGATATCCACACTTGGTCTCACATCAAGCATCGCGTTCAGTTTAAACACATAAATATCAATTGTTCCTTGTTGTCTCCCAACTACCCTACCCATCTCATCCACAAAGCACCCAACTAGCAAACCATACCCAGTCTCATCATGTTGATTCGTCATCAAGGTGACTCGATCCATGTCCGTCCAAAACTCCTAGTGTACACCAATCCAATAATCCCATGTCGTAAGCCATCATGACCTCAAATCACAAATAAACCCACCCAAATTTTGCTGTGAGCCTCGACAGGTGTCCTTATCCGCACCGCACCTGTCATCATTGCTCCCTTCAAGCCAGACGCCAAGAAATTCCAAGGGTTTTACTCCCAGTAGCCCTGCTATTGCTGTCCTCAACGAAACCGCACACCGGTAGCCTCCATACTGCTGAGGCTCATCAAACCGGAGGAGTTCTCTCTCGCGGCTTATCAATCAAGTCCGCGTAAGCGTCAAGACTGGATCCCATCACCTTGACAATTTCAAAAATGTGCGTTCCCTTAAACGTCTCAGCCCAGAGCCGGACCACCGCGCTGGCCAGCTGTCGAAGTTTGGCGCTATCGCTCGTTGCCGCCTCGTTCGGTCCGTGTCCCGAGTTGGGTCCAGCTAGTGAAGGGTCGATCGGAACCGCAAATTCGGTCTCGTCCAGCATCCGCCGTACCATCTCCAGGAGGTTCTTCTCCTCTGGCGACGCTGTAGCGTCGTTGGGTCCAATCGCCGCGATGGTCAGGAGCCACTTGGCCACTAGAATAGCACATTCAAAGTTGCATACTGTCAAACCATGGGTTAGCAGACTGATGAAACAAGAGGCGCGTTGATGTCATGACTCACGTGAGTGTTGAATACTCCATTCGGCCGACTTTGTCCTGGCCACATAGTTGACGCCCGCCTTCACCAACATCGACAGCGCATGGATCGCTTGGAACACTGCCCGGTGCAGTCTTAGACTTCGGACTAGCAAGGGGGTCCTGCTCAGGGCCGACGCCACCAAAAGCGGATCCCGGGTCTCGAGCGCGGTAGACGGAGTCACATCGGTGTACAGCCGAATGTACGCTTGTCGGAGCAGCGCTGTCGCCGTGAAGTCCAGTGTTCCGCCCTCGATCGAGTCCGACACGCTGTAGTGACCCGATTCGGCTGCCCTGAGCTGATGCTGGTCCTCAAAGCTGGTCTGCCACACCCGCAGCGCCTGCGACACCTCCTCCACATCTTGGGGCTTCATCGTTCGGTGAATATTGTATGGAAGGCCAGTCGCGAACGACGTCTGCTTCAACAGATAGATGTGCTGGATCAGTGCGTGGATCAGAACGTAGCTTCCGAATGACGACAAGTGTTGTGGGAGCCCTTGGTTCGTCCGTCCAAACAGTCGCGAAAAGGCGTCGTGCAACGTGAGCTCGATCATAGGCGTCGACTGGCGCATTTCTTGCCATTGCCAAGCCGACTCCGCCCTCCAGAGCTTACCCCTTTGCGGAAGTAAAAGGTTCAGCTCTGATGTCAGTAACAGAGGAGGCATGTTGTAGGCGATACTGCAGAGGTTGAAGAAGCAGTAAGCAACAAGCTTTGTCCGCGTAGCAGTTTCAAGTCGAATCCAAGTCTCCCAGTCATTGACAGCACTCTGGTTTACTTCGGCCACGAGTCCTTCTTCCCGAATCAGGATGGCTAGGTTGCTCTGCAGCGACAATGCCTCGTGGAGAATCGTCGGTACGCCCCAGAGGCCGACAGCGAAAAGAAGCAAGACTGCCTGGATTGTCTCGATTCTGGCCTGGGGAGTGTTGGGAGAACTGCACATGATTAGAATACATCTCTTGCTCGACAAACAAAAACCACTTACTAAGGCTCTCGATGCGTATCCTGAGTTGCCGGACGCTCCGACTGGGCAGATGCAAACGAATGGCGGTATGTGGCACTCGGCGAGGGTCTAGTAGAATGAGGACTATAAGCCGCTGCAGTTGGCAACAAAGCATGAACCTCGGAGATGCGCCTCCGTCGAATCTGCTCCATTGCTACCGCCTTGGCGGCATACCACAGTGCATAGCCTCGGTTCTTCTCAAAGCGGTATTGCGCTCCCACGGCCAAAATGGCGAGCAGCAACTCGGGAGCAGCTTCGGCGGGAGAGAAGGTCGGAAGGTGCAAGAAGGGCAAGTGTTCGTGAAGACCACTAATGTAGCCCTCCAGGAATCTCGTCAAAGTATGCCGGGACGGGAATACAAAGTCATTCGGGAGAACGGCAGAAAACTCATCCAGTCTGTTCTTGATCACGGTATGATCGGCAACAGAAATGCGTAGCGCTGATGCCCGAGCTGATTCATCAAGTCCTCGGCCTGCAGGGTCCGCCGTGTCTCGCGCATCGGCCGGCATGTTCGGAAAGCGTCCTGGAAACAGTGCCGACTTTGACGATCGACGCTGAGCTGCGCCTCCTTGGCTTCGGGACCACATCATCTGCTGCTCGGTTTCGAAATTGGGTGGTAGGAAATGTGAAGAAGAGGCGAACTCGTCCAGGAAAGGGTTGTAGTCGTCATAGGAGCCATTGGGAGGCTGTTGGGGCACATACCCAGATCCTAGAGGTTGGTCTTCTCGAGGTCGATCAGTCGTATATGCCACGATAGTGTCGCCATAGCTGCTCTTTCTTCGAGAATCGGGGGAATGTGGTGGAGGCGCTCCATTAGTCGGCCCCTGGACAGCGTTGCCTGAGCTTGCGAGGGCGGCGTCGGACAAGAGATCGAGATTACACGCTCCGGGTCTGGCCTGTGCGCGCGGATCCTGGGGACCCTGAGGAGGCCCCTGAGGGGGAACTGGACCATGGTGGAATTGCTGTGGTTGAGGCAACGGCTGTTGAGGTGGTGCAGGTCGAACTGTGTTGTGATGTTGCAAGGCTATGGCCTCGGTGCTGATCTGACCCTCAGATACAGAGCTCTTGTGAGATGCAGTGGAAGTATTTGATGACAACTTCCTGGGACGGTTATTATCCTTGCTACCTTCATTGAGGTGCACGAGCTTCTCGTGTCTGACGAGAAGGTCCCTGATGTCCATGTAAGCATATGTGTGGAAGACTTGGGTGATGATCAGGAGTGAAGCGTGGTTAGGATGAGACATGAACGACAACAGAAAGTGAAAGAGAACAAGCAGGGGGACAACGTTAGGTAATTGTGTGATAAGTGATGAGTGAGTGGCCAGGTGGGACGGGCTGAGGAACGGTGGGATATAGCGGAACTAGAGCATGGCATAACGTACCTTCGTCCGAAGGTCTTTCCGCAGCGATCCCAACCACATGAAAATGGCTTCTCCTTGGTGTGAGTACGTTCATGCCGTTGGACATGTTCAACGCGTCTACAGTCAAAAGGGCCCGGTCAGCATATTCAGCATCCAGACGAGGATCCAGTTCATGGCAACTGACCTGAACCGCTTGCTGCAGTACTTGCAGGGCAGCGTCTTGGGCTTTGGCTGGCGAACTTCGGTGGGCTCTGGGGCGACGAGAGGCGCCGGGGGACCAGGAAGGGGACGAGGAGGAGGAGGTCCCTCCATAGACTGAATGGCAAGCATGGTGAACGCGGTTGCTAAGAAGGCAAGGCCTCAGAGCAGTCGGCTCGTTCACGTAAGTCAAGATATCAAATTGTGGGGAGAA
Source organism: Fusarium piperis (assembly GCA_027886205.1). NCBI lineage: Eukaryota > Fungi > Ascomycota > Sordariomycetes > Hypocreales > Nectriaceae > Fusarium > Fusarium piperis. The sequence continues at coordinate 141,714 of RZGM01000008.1, forward strand.
GAGATGAGGAGAAATGGAAGAGATGGAAGAGAGGGAAAAGGCGAGACAGATTTGGAGCTGGGGAGATGCAGGCAAAGATGGCGGATTGCGGGGTGCGTTAAGGGCAGAGCATGGCATGTGGAGAGAAATAGACGGTGGCCCGTGAGCGCGAGAAGGAGGGATAGGGATGGCAAGGTAGACAATGAATGGGATGGGATCGCCTTCCGCGGACGGGGGAGCGTCGGGGGTTACGGGGGGGCAGACAGAGAGAGGAGAGCACGGCCGCCAAGGTCGTGGAGGTCCTCCGTATTGTAGAGATAATGGGCACAGGCAAGCCTCAAAACACCCCTTAGCGCTTCCCCTCTCCTGTGCTATTTCGGCTGTTCCCCCTCTTAGGCTGCGAGGTACAGGAGGTGTGTACCCCCAGACGTGGTCGACTCTAGGCGTGGTGACGGAGGTGGAGGAACTGAATCTAGCGGGCGAGGGCTCGGCTGATACTCCGAGTCGCCAGGTCTTTATCGGCGTGGCTTCCGAGTTATCAGACGCTCCAGCTATGGCTGCTGGATGCCCTGAAGATAAAGGCCACAGTGTTTCCGAGGTCGATATAGGTCTTGTGTCGAGTGTTGGGAGGCGGTAGGCTCACGCAAATGTGTGGATGTAGATGTGGATGAAAGAGGGGAGAGACCCAGAGGAGCAGAAAATATTTGAGAGGGACACAAGGCGAATGCAGGACCAGCAGGGGACCCTCTCTCCGCGGAGGAGGAAATGGAGAAGCGAAGTGGATGGCCGTGTCAAGGTTTACGGTCCAGGTCTCGCTTTAGCACCCGACGAACTGGCTCAGGATCGGGCTAGATGGAGAGGACGTGGATGTATGATAAGTGGGATGGGATGGAACCCGGGGAAAAGAACCTGGGGATTCGTGAAAACCTGGGGCGAACAAGGAGGCTTCTGGGCAACAACTGCAACTGGAATCTTGGGGTGGCAGAAGCCGAGTGAGAGTTGACGAGAGCCGGGTCAAATAAACGTGAGTGGCTACCTGGGCACTGAGAGGAGGGATGAATGTCTCTCCTCGCCAAGCTCACGGCGAGGGAGTGGGCGGTGGTGTATACCGAGTGAGCTGAGTGACGAGTAAGATGGCTTGCCACGTCGGTGCGCCCAGTGTCTGGAGTGACCAAGTTCCCTTCCGTGACACGGGGGTGTCTGTAAATCAAGCCGTGAAAAACGAGGGCAAAGAGGGGAAGAGAGGAGACAAAATGGGAGCCCGAGATAAGTTCCTAAGCAGGAATGGTGTGGCAAGGTACAAGAGTCGTGCCGTCAGAACTGTGCACAGTAAGAGAGGTGTCGAGGATGGAGTTTGCTGCCAAGTTAGGCAAGGTATGACGGCGTAGCGCGGGCGCAAGGGCCAGGGCGGGGAAATTGGAGGTGGAAGGAGGGACGAGACCCCCAAGGTACATGCGCCTTCTCCGGGGGGTTAGGCGATGTAGCGGTATCTAGCGGTTCAAGTAGGGCGAGATTGAGTCGGCAGACAGCCAGCGGTTACTCGAGCTAAACATACGTAAATGAATGCAGCAGTTGTGAGCACGAGATATTAATTCCCGTCATAAAAAGAAAGTGTGGGGAGGGAATAACCACGAGTGTGAGTGGGCGAATGCATCAATCTGGGGGAATGCGTCTCCAAGGAGCCACTGGATCTGCGTGAAAGCCAGCCACAAAAGATGTGGAGGGACAAAGGGAAAGGAGGAAAAAGAAACGTGAGCATGAAGGATTCCCCAGCACGGCAATCATTGCTCCGCTCCATAGGCGCGGCAAGCAGAGGAGATATGATATCTGCTATCAAAAGAAAAGAAGCAGCCGGTGAAAATCTGACAGAGCCGGTCAGAGCCATTTCGTTCCGTCGCGGAGATGACGGAACAGAGAGTGCGGAGTGACTAGTTGGTCGGAGAATCTCAGGACTGCGGCCTACGCCAGCGAGTTGACAACCTACGTACCGTAATACCTTGCCGACCTGAACCTTGAGGCAACGTAAGTAAAATGGCAAAGCCAAGCTTGTGGCGGAGTCAAGGGCTTGTCTCTGGGTCTAGGCCGCTGGGGGTTGGGGGTGTGCTCAACACCCAGGGAAAAAATCCCGGGGCGAAGGCCACAGAGGCACATGCAACGACAAGAAATCTGGGCAGTCCTGGGCAGTCCTGGGCATGTGTCGATTCGTGCATCTCTGGCAGCCACAGCACGCAGGGGGACGGTACAAAGTCGATGTTTCCAAGGCAAAGAAGCAAAGATGGTATTAAACAGCTGATGATTCGTGGCAACCATTCCAGCTGAAGAGTTGTTAGCTGTAGTTGTTGCTGTAGCCGTAGCTGCACAGTAACGGCGGGATTTGTAACAGTTGCCGGCCCGACGACCGTTCCTTGGTGTTGTCCAGGGCCGCTCTTGCCGTTTCACCCTTCCCCAGCCTGTCCCCCCATCTGGCACAGCACAGCACAGCAGGCAGGCAGGCAGGTCAAGGTGAGGGAAGTACCTCTATTGTACCGAAAATGCCCCCATGGGGCAAGTGCATCTGGGGTTGAATCTCCGCATTCTGGTTTGGAGACTTTGCCCAGAATGTCCCACTTGGCCTCCTGGGTCCCCCATGCAAGCAGGATTTTTTTACGTGTCCCTGTCGAGACCCCGGCCAATGAGACACTTGGCAATAGGCCCATCGTCAGGCTACCTGGTTACGGCAGGTACTTACCGACAATGGCAGTCGCCTTACCCTGCCATTTCTGAAGTCAGGGCACTGAGTTCGCTGGAGAGACCGCTGCTTTCCCCTGGACGCCATGACGCTCTTTCCTAAGCTTAGTCTTCCCGCCCAACCGCGCTCACCTTCCGTCCCCACTTCTTTCTTTCGCTCCTGCCAACTGAGAGAGCCATCCTTCGGCCTTGTCACCACCACACCATTACGAATCCATCCATCTCGGCTTCTCCCTCTCCTCAACTTCTAGTTCAGCCTATCGACTTCAAATCATCCAATCTCCTTCAGTTCCGATCCGTTGTCCAGCCCTAGGCCAAACCCGAAGTTCTACATGCATCGTCATCCGTTACAGTACCTAGCAAAACAGACAGACAGGCCCTTTCTCCTGACCAAGATGCTACATCGCCCAACCTGATGACCCCAGGTATGACTTGATGACTGGCGTCAAGCCATGGCATCTTCGTTTCCTGATCGTCATCGTCTTCCTTGCATTATCGTCTCTCTTATTCAACCCCCTGCTTCACATACACTTATACAGGTGAAACTGTTTGCAACCTCATCCTCCCGTGCAGCTTAAACATCAACGACTTTCACAACTTCTCTGTCCAATCACGTAAAGTTCCATCCCCTCCCCACAGCCGCTCTTTGCGCCGTTGCCTCGAGACTTTGCAACCATGTGGATGCCCGGGGCCGGAAGATGGGAATGCAAGCCGCTTTTCGTTGAGAGTGGAAAGCGGGGGTGAGTCCGATGCGGAGCAAAGGAGCATGAGCAACGCCATGGACATGGACTAGCCCCCGTCAACGACGCAGTATGAAAAGACACAAGGGTCAAAGGAAATCGAAAACGGTCTGAGGGCAACGCGCTCGTACTGCACTTTCGTCGGCACAATAAGAGCCATTAACACGAGCCAAAGGAGCGAGAAGGACTCAAGACAGACCCTCCACGACGTCGATCCCATGCTTGCCCCTTTCAGCGGTCAGGACTCAGGAGAATATTCGAGGCAATGGAGGTATCAAGGGATGGCCAAGATCTCTTGTCGACTCAAGATGATGACAATTTGCTCTGGTGGAACAGGATACAGGCCAGGCTCGCATCCGGTCAGAAGGCAAACACCTTGAGCGACAAGAACAAGCAAGACTCCAGCTCCTCCATATGCTCGCCTCTGCCCGCCTCCACCTGCGGCCTCCCTCGCCTCCACGCAGCTGCAACACCACCACTAGAAACGGCGGCAGTCAGCCTCCACGCCAAGGTCCAGGGTCCCTGTCAACGGCCACCCTCTGATGCTTGCCTTTATGTTGGGGGCCTCTTGTGCCGACTTTGTTGAATCAACGACGTAGTCCAGACAGAGAGGTTGCCGGTCTCCAGACAGCCTCGTTTAGCTGGGCACGACTACGGACGCAGTGTCAACGGTCCTTGTCTGGCGTACTAGGCAGTCGAATGTTTACCTGCCTCGATCTGGTCTCAGCTCAGCGAACCCATGGAGTTTTAGGTTCGTTCAGGGCTCGCTTAAGACATCTCATGGGGGCAAAACCTTCCGGATTCAACAGAGGTGGGAAATAAAAGTGTTCGCTGATGGACGAGCCAGGCGAGCTCAGTGACCCTTGTCAAGTGGTTGTGGAGGTGCGGAGACCCCCATGGCCGGTGCGTGTGGGGTAGATTTTGGATCTGGCCCCCGGACTGGTCTTGCAGGCATCTCGGGCTCAACCATGAGTCTCTGCATCGTATGAGCTCATCGTCTTTTCGCGCGCCATGCCATGTCATGCCCGCCGGCGACGATGCAGATGCAGAGAGTGTGCGAGCGTGTGTGCGTTCTGTTCTGATCTCTTGGGACCCTAATGCGGCCCTGCCCTGCACCAAAGATTGGTCGCCGAAGAGAAGACGATGGGTGACAAGGGCGCCATTATCCGCGGCACCACTAGCACGGCTGAAGCTCTACCTCCTGCGCAGTACCTGCCCCGCGTTCCAGGTGCAAGGCTTCATCTCCCCATGGGGTCGTCCTGAGTGCAAGCCGAGCCCACCCTCTCTCTCCATGCCGGAAAGGAGCCGACGGATAGGCACTGCTCTCGGGGCAATTCCTCTGGTCAAGAACACACAGGCTGCCAGAATGACTCGCTTATCCCGCAACAAACACCCGTCGTGTAACAAGCCCCCCAACGACTTCCGAGTGTCCAACCACCGGCTCCCTCTCCGGGCCGTTGTTATCACGTCAATGCACATATCCCGAGATGAGATGAAAGAGGTTGCTGGCTTGCTCAAGGTTTCAAGCTCCACGTCTTCGGATCTGGGGTCCCCAGATGATTCCGACGAGATGACATCCGATCCCGGGGTAATAAGGGTGTGGGGGGGGTTGAGTTGGCAGCCCCCAGATTTGCCCGGATGTCGAATCGTCTCACCGTTGTTTTTGAGGCAGTTGTGCCGGAGGGGTTGTTTGTCAAAGGCTCGGGATCTCGGTTTGTTGTCCGGGACATGATAGACTACCTCGGCCACCATGCCACTTGTGCCGCATTCAGTCAGGGCCACAGGACGGAATCAACTCGATGGTCGGTCAGATCTCCTCGGCTGCTGACCTATCATGGCAATCCGACGGGGAGTCCTGGCGGCTGAGAGGGGGCAGGGCTACCGTATTAGGCCAGCTTGATCTCACATCAACGGTACATGTGTATTACCTATCGCTGAAGCACATGCAGGCTCTCAAGGGCCAGCAGGGGGAATCAGCATCGAGGTCGCGAATCAGATTCCCTCAAGCATTCTAGGTTGCCTCATTCGCCCGAGACCCGTTGCGGGAGTTGCACCGCACCCCTCCCGGCACCAATCTTCATGCCCAGACCCGCCGTCTTGTTCAGGCACCAAGCCAGATATGACATCAAAACGTTTCCTTCTCGCTCTGCTTGGACCTTGGGCTTGGGGGTCTCAGCCCTGAAGCGAGAAGCCAACCTGACCGCTCTCGCTGCCCAGGCGGACCAGGCGTTGTCTCATACCCTCTGCCCTCCGTCTCTGGGCGTCCTCAAGTGGCCCAAAGGCGCACTTGTCAACCCAGCTGCCAACCCCGTGCTGCAAGACGTTCCTCGCCCGCAGAGTGCTGCCTTGTACATGGCCCACGGAGCCGTGCAGTGTCATGCGTTCTTTACTGCTGCTATATACGCCACGGTGCAGGATGTTGTTGTTGTAGAAGACGATGTCACCAGGCTGTAATTCGACGATAAGCTGGCCTGGCAGTGACTTGGCAAAGGGATCGGCGTCTCGCTCGACGTCTGTCCTGGCGCGTCTGTGAGAGCCGGGCACGACGATCAGAGAATCATCTTCCCAGAGGGCAAAGTTGTACTGAGCGTGATACGCGTGCTTCCCGAGGCGTTCCATCTCCTCTTGGGGCATAGCCTCGGCCGGGATGTCATCGCGATGCCACCTCAACTCAAAGTCCTTGTCGGGTCTCACCAGCATGTTGAAGAGCTCCATGACCAGCTGCTCATCCTCGCACTGGAGCAGCTGCTTGACGATTCCGATGACGGGGTCGGAAAAGTACAGCTCGGTGAAGAGCTCGTGGCCTGGTAGGTCGGGCTTCATAAGGTGCTGGACGCCCCAGATTCCGTGCTCGCGGGCCTGGCTAGCATCCCACGGGGGGAACTGCTTGCCCACGGTCCGGACGTGCGGCCATCCCCCGGTGCGCGCCAAGTCGGTGGCCTTGGAGCTGGCCTCGCGCAGAGCGTCAAGCTTGTCCTTGTCGACGATGGACTTGATGACGACGAAGCCATCCTGGTTCAGTTGGTCAAGATATGGCGAGGCTGGCATGATTGATTGATTACGCGCCGGCCACCAATGTGGGGTTTCGTACGTTATGTTGGAGGTGTCTGTCTGTCTGAGACCCGCGGGCCGATGATATAGGGCAAATCTCTGAGCCTCGTGGCTTGCAGCAGCAGCAACAGGAGGAGGGGCAGGAGTAGCTCGGTCCAAGGGGGAGAGCTATGACCAGAATGATGAGATCTGGGGTTTCTCAGACGAGGAGGACCCTTGCTGTGTCTGCGGGTGGGTATTTGCAGATGTTTGTCGACTGTTTCTAAAGCTCGGGGACACGGCTTTTTTTGTGTTGTCCTGTGTATGCAAGAATCCATGAGATGTGGGGAAGACTACGGTCATATTCGCTCACGACTTGCTACATCTCACTCGTCTCACAAGTGGAGGAGATACGCGCTGTAACGTAGCAGCTGGGGAGTCGGAACGGTTTGAATCGGTACAGTACATGTGAATCTCGGATCTCAACTTTCAAGTTGCTAACCTAGATAGTTGTCATCATCGTCACTCATTATCAAAAGCGCCCCGAGCTAGTGGCCCATTGCTTGTTTCAACCTCAGTCTATCCTCGTCTGATTCTGACCCTTCAACTACACGCCTCGGCAGACCACTTGACAGCAAATCCCCTCACCGTCTTCTGCACGTCCAGGTCACCAGGGTCGTTCTCGAACAGCGGCTTATCCAAGCGGCGCTCGGCAATCTGCTCCACCTCAAAGCCCTGCTCGCGCGCGACATCGAAGAAGCGCTCATCGAGCTCCTTCTTCCACGGCCGATACGATGTGAAAAAGACATAGGCAACGCTATCGCGCGAAATCCGCATTGTCTCTCGGATCGTCTTGACTAGGGCGCCATGTTCGCTATGCCGAAAGAGAAGATCTGCCAGAATGAGAATGTCGAACCGATCTTTGGGATCTTCTGGCTGGGTTGGGTTGAGGTGAGCGAGTAGAGGAAGGGGGTCAGCGCCCCAGACGAACCCAACGGCGTCAACAACATCAGCGATGTGTCCCTTGGGCTCGACTGTCTCGTCACACTCGTCGATGTTCTTCTGCATGATCTTGATGATGTCCGGGTCCGGGAAATCAGTCACGACGACCTTGCGAGCGCCGAGGATGGCAGCAACGAGACTGGGCAAGCCAGCGGCAGCCCCGAGCTCGAGGACAGTTTTTCCATGGACACGAGAAGGATCATCCTCGAAGAAGTCGGCGACCATCTTTGCACCGTTCCAGAGATGGTGAGCCTCTGTAGGGCTGGCACCGACGAGGTGCAGCGTTATAGGCTTGCCGCTCTGCATTGTGAAGACCTGGGACGTAGGCGGTGGCGTAGGGGGGTAGTAGTCCTCCGGGTCGTCCATGAGGCCGTCGAAGCCGTAGTCCACCTCGTTGGTCATTGTGACGTGTGTGTGGTTTCGAGTGATGCCCAAGATGTGAGTGTGTGTGTAGTGAGCGTTTTTGGTGACAAGAGATGAGATACAAGTAACGTGACTCGAGTGTTGCTAGCTTTGCAACAGCTGTTTATCGTCTATACCTGCGTCTTGAAGCTTGAATTCGCCCAAGAAGCCCTGTATATCGCCCTTTGCTTTGGTGTTTGATGTCGTGAAAGAGTTTTGACCAGAGTGGGCCGAATGTGCGTTGCGCTCCCACAGTGCGTGCGCCATGAAAATGGCAGAAAATCCACCTCTGAGCCCAGTCGTCGACGCCAGATAAATAAGTATCAAGAATACCCAACGCCCACGATGAATACCGTCCATAAAAATATGGCATAAACCACCAGGTAATACTCCTGTAAACACTCCCCCCTATCCAAAACGCTGCCGCGCCAACTCCTTGAGCATCCCAATCGTCCCCTCCTCCCTCTCCCTCCAGGCCCTCCTCTTTTCCTCAATCTCCTCCCTCTTTGCGCGCTCAATCTCCTCCCTGCGAATCTCCCTCTCCGTCTTGCGCCGCTGCTCCCTCTGCTTGGCCTGCTTGTACTCATCGAGAGAGTCCCCTCCCCCCATGAGCTCGCGCTCGCTGCTCGCCTCCATGGCGCCGGGGCTCTTGTCCCGGAACGAGCGCATCTTTTCCGACACGGCTGCGCGCTTCTCGAGCATTCGCTCGCGTGTCCCTGGTTCGGCGCGAGGGACGAGCTCGTCGAGGCGTTCGCGCTGGACTGCTCGGTCGGCTTTGCGTGCGGCTCGGAGATCTGCCATCGAGGCTTGCTTGTCTTCCTCTGCTAGTTCAGCACGGAGGGAGAGGTCCTGCAGCGTTGGTATACCCGGTCCAGAGCGGCGCGTGGGATCTGATGTTGGGAGGGTAGGGCCATAGTCGTCGTCGTCTTCTTCGCTGCCATCATCCCTCCCCTTGGCATCATCATCCACTCTTTCATCCCTACGCGCAGCAGTCGAGTGACTAGCGCGGGGAGCACCTTGGTTCTGGGCAGTAATCCGAGCAAACATGTCAGGATCATACCATCCTTCAGCCAGCTCTCCCCGATTCCACTTCCCGACGAAGCTCTTCCACCTCCCCCTGACCTCGCGCTCATCCATCTCCTGGATGTCTTTCTGCTTCTGAAGATCAAGGTAATCGGCAAACAGCGGCCTGAACGCGCTCAGATCCCCCTTGGACAGCTGCCTCGCGTCGAACGGGAGATTCACCACCGGCGCGCGATGCTCCCGGTGTCTGTGCCTGGACGATGAGTGATGGTGGCCACTTGGCTCGGCCGAGTGTCTTTCCTGGCGCGAGGACGACGTCCTTGGGCGCTTGTGAGCCGGCGATCGAGAGCGCGAACGCGAGTCTCGGCTTTTTCTGTCTCGTCTGTCGCGAGAGCCATGTTCGCGACGCGGCGACCTTTGGCGGATTCGACTTTGATGATCCATTCCAAGTTCTTTTTCAGAACAGTGGTGTTTCTTTCTCTCCAGAGGTTGATGATGCGTAAGTATGGGGCTCTTGAAGTAATGTAATCCGTGGTTTAGTGTGTGTCGATAAAGAGGCTCCGAGTTCGTCGACTTTGAGATTTTGGAGTCTAGAACACGACCTGCACAGTGCGCTCCACTTTTCTTCATTTTGGCTTCATTCTGCCATGGGCAAAAACTCAAGGGGCAAACACCAATAACAATAAAAAGCTCAAAGAGGAGTTTCTCAATATTTCTCTATCGGCCTCTGCTACCAAGGTCTGTCTGCATCTGCATCTTTTGTCCTTTTTAGTCGCTCAGCGACATTCTTCCTTCGTCATCCCAAAGGTCTAGGGGTATCATTGAATCACGGGCTTACAAACCATGGAATAGCTCCTATAACATCCGGCTTCATTCTCCTTCATCTTTTTGTGCAACTTCCCCTCTCTCCCAACAAATATGGGTCGTATATCCTTTATTTTAATGGCCCAGATCCCATATAGGTGCTGCTCTTATACCTCAACACCTCCTTCTGCCACCACCTCGGAATTGTTGTGTATCACGCAGCCGAGGCATTGGCAATCATCTCCGCAAGGGCAACTTGATTGCTCGCCTGCACACGAGTCTCCAAATGGATAACTGACGAAAAAGAAGTCGTTGGCCGATAGAGCCTGTTCCTCGCTGACCCCTGAAGCCGCCTCGGAAGGCGTTTGTGGTGCAACTGGCGATACCGTCCCTTCAGCAGGTCCGACAGCAGGCACCGTCGTTGCACCGGAACCGTTCGTCGTCGGCATCTCGGCGTTTCCGTGTCCGTTAACATGAGTATAGCCGGCGCTGCTGTGGGTCTGTGTTCGTTGAGGATCTTCCATCATGCTCTGCCAAGCAGATCGGACGTAGTCCTGGGTCGCTTCGTTGTATGGATGGGCCGCACATCCGATACACTGGCAAGATGCGCCGCAACTGCACTGGTGAGAAGTGCCCGCGGCCGAATGAGGCGTTCCTGGAGGAGGGTATGGCATGCCGTAGGGAGACGGCATGCTACCTTGGCCCGCAAACGTCATCGATGCCATCACCTGCCTCCACTGCTCGGGTTGCAAAGGCTGCAAGTAGGAGCCGTACTGTGGCGGGTAGGTGAATACAGTGGTTTGGGGATAGTAGGCATACATGCCGTTCGGCATCATAATAGGCGTCGGCGGGAATGGTGATATGGCCATGCCATTCGGCGTTGAAACGTCGGGTGTAGGGATTGTGTCTGATTTTTGGTCCGGTTTGGGAGAGTTGATGCTGGACGAACAACAACTCTTGGGCTTCGTCTTGGTTGGAGGACTCGGCATCGAAGGAAGTATGCTAGGGGCAGAAGAGTCATCATCAGCGTTACCACCACCGCAACACGAACCGCCCTTGGCCACAGGTTCCCTCGTTTCTTCCGGCATATGTGGAGTCGCCATGGGAACACCATGTGAAGCCATGACCGGCTTAGGGCCATCCGGGCTCATCATGGGAGGCGGCATATGTGGTTGAAACATGGGGTACATGACGGGCCCAAATGGACTTTCCGCCGGTGTCATACCCATGGCTCCGTAGGGAGACATCTCGGGAAGGGGTACAGCGGGTTTCTGAGATATGCCGTCATAGGCAGGCATGATATTAAGCATGCCAGGGTCCATCCTTTGGAGTGCAGCTGGGTCAACAGATGGTCGTCGACTAGAGGCGCTGCTCCTAGAGCTCGTCTTCTGCACTCGGTAACTTGAACTTGTTGTCTTGCTGGAAGGACTTTGAGATGTTGATTCGCTTGCCGAGTCGCCATTCTCGGGCTTCCCAGTGGGTGATTCGGCGCTTTTGCTGGAACCGCAGCGACACGGCTGCTTCTTGGGGATCGCGGCTGTGACTCTGCCGCAGGAGCATGGACGAGACGCAGGGTGAGGACAAGTACTCAGGGGACGGCCTGGTTTGCGAACAGGCACCATCAATCGCTCGTTTGCGTGGGTGCATTTGGTCGAACGATGGCCGCGGATGCATGGCTCGCTGCAACAGTCAGTCAATGAGTCTGCACTTTTACATGAACAGGGGTCAATTGAGGTATGTCGGGCAGTGCGAAAAGACTTACCAGGCCATCTTCTGGCCGTTGATGAGAGGCATGGCGAGTTGGTGGTCGGGAGATCTGTGCAACGGGTGACGAGAGGTGGAGCAAGACGGTCGGCTTCGATCACTGTGACGGGCTCAGAGCCGCACCTCGAGTCGAGGCCTAGGAGAGGAGCGCAAATCGCGCCCGAATCGACATCAAGGCAGAGGGATACAAGGCGAGGCGGCGTCGATATCTCGGCGGTACTCGACGGGGAGACGAGGGGGTTCGGAAGCTTGCGCGACGAGCGAGGGACAGCGGAAGATGGGGTCTCGAGTTCCGCGGCGGATGAGCAAGTCGTAGCGGGAGGAGCGACGAGGGTCGGGAATCGAAGTCAACGGGGCAATTCAAGAAGCGCAAGCGCAGAGAATTGAAAGAGAACCAAGCAAATGATGGAACAAGAAGAAATTCTCTCTTTTTTTTTTCTTGCCTCCCCTTCAAGATGTCGGTTGTTGGATGGAAGCGAAGCGGAAAGGTAAAGCAAAGCAGGTGCGATCCAGTCCGACCCAGTCTCCAGGGACCCCAAGTCAGCAGCAAAGCAGGCGTCGTCCGCGCGCGCGCCGTGAACGAGAGGGAAGACGGACAAGCCTCCAAAAGTCCAAAGGGTCGCTGGCCGGCACAAGCATCCATTCACCCCCCACCACCTATGCGGGGGCTACAGTAGCAAGCGCCCCCCTAAGAGGTCGCCTAAGCCAAGCTAGGCACTTGGCTCGCACATTCACCATCGCTCTCACACACCTTCAGTGGACAGGGGCCCTTAAAGTGTCTGCTTCCGTCTGTCTTGATGACCCGGGGTAAACCATCAGGGCCGAGTCATGATGGCCAAAGTGTCGTTATTGTCATACGATGGATGAGAACACTCTTGACTCGGGGGATATCACCACACGACTGAGCATTATGGACACAACCTGGGGGGCATCCATCCATCCAGGTTTTGGGCGATGGATGGCTAGACCATGGGGTGTCGCAACGCTCTCAGCTCGGCCCCGTTTTCCCTCCAAGAGGTGGCCCAACCTCCGGCCGCCGAGACGGAGGCGGGTACGGCCGGGGCATCGGAGGATCGACCTCGGCCGGCCGGCCTCACCTCATCTTCAAGCACGGACAGCGTCACAAGCAAGAAAACAAGTCCAAAATCTCACATTAACCTCACATCAAGACCAAAGCTTCTCTTGTTCCCCTCGAGCTGTTGGCCTTGTCTTCTCGCTTTCTCTCTTCTTCTCTCCACTCATGGAACCGCACTTTTTCTCCAGCACAGCACAACCCGGCCGAGTGAGCAAGTTTCCATTGGCCGAACGCCCGTGGGCGCATCAACACCACCACCCGCCATCCAAGGATGGATCCGAAGCAGCTCCTCCTCCACTGTTGGGGGCTCCTCAACCAGTATCGATTGTTCATCTTGCTTTCCTCATCCATGTCTCTCTCGAGTCCTTGCACGGTATTCGCTTCCATGGTTGGCTTGGCTAATTTACACGAGTTGAGATTTCCGTGGCCGACTACCAAGAGAGGCACGGTCCGCGGGCTACCAGTACGATGAGATCCACTAGATCCGTGGGACGCCTTGTCCATCCCGTGCGACTTGCCCAACTCTGGATGGACCAACGGCGTTGCTTTCTCTTGTAAGCACGGCTCTCCGAGATGTGCAACTTGCCTGTGTTCTCACATCTCCGTTACATTTCCTCTCCCTTCCCTTCCCATCCATGTCAGCCTCCCGTAAGATCCCAGTGCATGTCATGTCATGCCTCCGGCTGCTTTGACTGCCGATCTACTACATATCACATGCCTCCATGGACCTGCTTCCTCTGGCATAGCCTCGTCTCTCGAATAGGTGGCAACGAAATCACAGAATACATCTTTACTCGGGGAACAACAACGCATTGTCCTACGAGAAGGCCCTGTCGAGATATCCGTGGAGACACCACGCCATGTGCACTAAGCTTCATCAGCCACTGGGAACTATTCCCTCGTTGGGTCATAGAACCCGCCACATAGAACCATGTCCATCGTGCTATCCACTGCCGCAACTGGTCACAGTTATGTAACAAACTATGGTGAACAGCTATAGAGCTGGCTACCCAAGCAGCCCAAATTAGTACGATAAGAGTAAACATATTCTCTTCAATTCCACAGTCTCTTTACAGACATGTTTCTCAGGCTGCTTCTGACGTCAAGCCTTAGTTAGTCTCGCCAAGGGCTCAGGCCGTTGAATTGCGCCATCTCACCATGGCATCAACCATCCCAGACATTACTGGCCCATGGACGCGCCGGCTTGCCGTCAAAGGTCTATAATAGAACACAAGGAAATTTCATTTTCCCATCGGAAAGTCAGCATCTTGTGTCTTTTGGGTGGTGGTCAAAGGCGGCCATGCGAGCTTCCTCTTGAACCATCCACACCTTCTTCCTCCTCGCTCGGGGGCAGGACACGTAAATTACAAGTTTTAACCAAATAACAAGTTTAAAGCAAAAGCACAAAAAATAAAAAGAGAGGTTTATAGGTGGGTAGTTTTTAGGTAGCGCCTGGTCAGAGGTGGATTTAGGTATGCGGAGAGAAGAGAGTTTTATAGGAGCGGAATTGAAGAGGTTTACCACTTGACCAGGACGCACGCTGAGCACTGGCATGTGCCTTTAGGGTGGGAGAGAGAGGATTAACCTTGGTTATAAACCTCTCAGCTGAGCTTATGGGACTGAAAAAAAAAGAGTGGTTTTTAGGTTTGCGGAGAGAAGAGAGAGTTTATAGGAGCGGAATTGAAGAAGAGTTAACCACTCGACTAGGGGAGCACTCGTGTGTGCTTTTAGGGTGGGGGGATAAGGGGTAACCTTGGTTATATATTAATACTAACTCGCAAGTCTCATGCTAACGCCTTCTCGAGCTGCCTCGTCGGTAGCACCATCTTCTTGGTTCTTCATGGTTCCTTGTCCGAGTCGTCAGAGTCCGCAAACATGTCCACCGCTCTCATCCGTTTCCTAGACGGCCCTCCAACTCGCGGTGGCTCTTCTTTGGATTTTGGCTCCTCAACAGCAGATGGCAGGGGTCCTGTTCCCCCAGCGTCATCCTCTTCCATCGGCTCCCCTATCACATCGTCCTCCTCAATAGGCTCGCCTTCGATATCGTCTTCGTTGATGGGCTCCCCGTCAATATCGTCCTCTTCTATCGGCTCTCCCTCGACGTCATCCTCTTCTACTGGCTCTCCAGCAACGTCATCGTTGTCGATTGGCTCACCAGGAACATCTACTTCCTCAGCAGAAACGGGCAATGCTCGTTCCATTTCGCCTTGCGGCGCCTCCACTGCCTTCCACTTGCCCTTCTTCTCCTCCTCGGTACCATCCTTGTCGGCGGTGTTCAACGATGGAGGGTTCTCGAAACTGCGCACAAAGAGCTCTTGGCTTTCCGCCGGAAACACACACCAGCCCTCCCAGAGATTGAGGACCAGGCTGATGCTTCGCTTCCACTTCTCGGCGCGGAGACGACCCCATTTAAGCCGCTCAGCCATGAGTCCCAGCGTCTCAAAGATCTTGCGGTCTTTGAGCGCCGTCTCGAAAAGTTGCCGAAACCGCCAGGCATGGCGCACTCCACTTGTTGAGGAGGAGGATAGGATATCACTGACGACATATAAGCCCACCAGACTAGCAGCGCTAATGTCGGGGCCCTCGTTACTAGGCGCCTCTTCCGAACCTGTGGCTTGCTGCGTCTCCTTAGTATCAGGCTTCCTGTCCGAATTTGCCCCTGTCAGAGCAAAGGGCTTCTCGACGTTGGACACGATCATGTCCACAACTTCATCAACCCCGCGACTGGCATGCGTTATCGCAAAGGTCGTCACTCTTGCCACGTCGCCCTTTCTCAGTCTGCCTATTGTCGTCGGTAATCGCGCGAGAAGGTGAGTGAGCTTGGCCTTCTCCAGCGGGTTGAGAAAGGTGTTCTCCGATTCTCCCTCCGGGTTTTCTCGTTTGTTCTCGTCATCAAAGTCCTCTTCGTCTGATGAGTTGTACTCCGAGTCAGACACAAACTCGTCAAGTTTCGTCGTGTACTCGTAGCTCAGGTTCTTCTCCGGGGCCTTCCATGCGTGTGTACCATCAAAGAGAGGTACATATCTCCCTTTTTTCTGCGACTGCTGAGATCCTGTGATGACCTCCCATAACCTCCATCGATACCAGACACCCCCTTGACTTCTGGCATCCCAAATCCATGCCCACTTCTCCTCCCGCTGAACCTCGGATCGTGACATTAGCAGCGCCTCAAACTCCGGTCCGTGCTCGAGGACTCCCTCTATGACCTTGCTTATCAGCTGAATGGTTCTTACATCCTGCGGCGGCTTCACCGGGACGTGTAAAAGGTTGGCCCGGCTCACACCCGCGCCAGGAGCGCCGTATGATGTAGGAGGCGCAAAGCCCCTGTGGAAGCCATGCTGCGCGGGTGCGCTGTGTGGCCCTGAAGCCTGCTCCACCGGTTTCGCGCCGAACGGTTGTGAAGCAGAAGACGATGATCCAAGAGCGGGTAGGGCAGCTGAGGTTGCCACGGCTGAGGAGAGATGACGGTGGAGGGAGAGGTAGTATCCGTAGCCCAGGTAGCGGTTCTGCAGGGTATTGACGGCGGCATCGATCTCGTTCGCGGGCGTGTCCTGTGATAAAGTCACGATAGAAACTGTGTTTTTTCGCTCCGAACTCCCGGATCCGGCTGGAGGCACAATCTTGACATGCTCCACCGTTAGGTTCTCTGGGATCAGCGCCTTGATCATGGCTGGCGAGGTTCCAGGTGGCATATTGGACAGTCGCAGCGTGGGCTTCGCAACGGCCCTCTCTTCCGCCCTATCGGTCGCGTCGCCCGTGTCTTCATCGTCGCTTGTGTTAAAGGCCCTCGATGCGGATAGCGCGCTGCTTCCACTACCAGAACCTTCCTCGAAGCCCAGGACTCCCTTCTCCCGCGGCGCCCGCGCGAAATCCTGGAACGATCGCTTCTTCCCAAACGAAGATGGAGGCGGGCCCAGGCTCCCGGGTCCGCTCTTCAGTCCCGACGTCCCAAAGTGTCGCCTTCCAACGCCAGATCCGGGAGGAGGCGGTCCCCCAAAGCCAGGCCGTGGGCGTGAGGGCCCTGAGCTATGAGGGCCGTGGCCATCGTAGTCGTCATCGCGGTCAAAGCTCTTTACAAATTCGTCGTATACGGCGGCGGTTTCGGCGGCCTCTCGTTGTCGTTTGGCTTCGGCCTCGGCTTTCTGTCTCTCAAAGGCGGACTGCTTGGCTGGTTTCTGAAGCTTGGCCTCCAGGTCGGGGAACTCGGATAAGCCTTTTCCGGCGGACATGATGGATCCCACGACGCGTATTTATATTTCAGATCATCGTTTGGGTTCGTGTGTGTATAATCGGGGTAAGATGAGAAAAGTGCATACGGATAGTTCTAAGCTCATGCGCCCAACCCGTCGCGATTGCGGCGTCTCAAGTAGCTAGTTGTTGCATAAGCCCCGCTACAGTCATGTAGGTCTGAATCAAGCCCACCCTACACCACGAATCAAGAAATAAACCAGAAACCTGAACATGAAGAAAGGTGGTTGACACCTCTCGAGTGCTATAGCTAAATGTATATATAGTATGGCAGAGGAGTGAGGAGATATCTTGGTGAAATAATACTTTGAATGTCCTTTACCTGTTATTTTGCTCTAACTTATTATTACTACTTTGAAGGGATGGCAAGTTGACGCCTTATGCTGATGTCTCATTTTCCTTAACCCAGGTGCACGCACCTCCTCATTTTGATCAGGCTGTCCAGTAAAACAACAGTTTATTCTCGACTATTAACGCTTCATCTGTACACTATCCAATCTAAATGATCTAGGCCATCTAATGTTCTATCATAGCTTAGCCTTTGGCTCTCCAATCGGAGCCCGCCCCTTGGCCAGCTCGTCACACAAGACAAGGGGGCGACCACCCCGACTGCCATCCTCGGTGATCAGACCCTTATAAACACCATCCGTCTCCCTTCCCACACCATCATTCTCCATCTCCCTCCATCGCCACTTGTCTCCGAGCTTTCCGCCCTGTCCCTGCAAGACGTCCACGATCTTATCGCCCAGGTTAGGGAGGAACTTGAATCCGTGTCCGCTGTCGCCCGTCGCCACGAAGAGGCCCTTCCAGCCCGGGTGGTAGTCGATAAGCCACTCGCCGTCGCGTGTATCCGAGTACCAGCAGATCCGAGCCTCCTTCCATGGCCTGTTCTCCAGACCACGGACGGGGGTCAGATCCTTCAGCGCTCGGCGAAGATCTCGGTCGGCCTCGGTAGGCAGAGGGTTCGAAGCGTCGTTACGGGCCGTGTATGGCTGCGATGCGATAAAAGGCTCTCGCCTATCCGTGGACAACGGAGGCAGAGCCTTGGTGATCTTGACGGGGTTGATGTATCCAAAGGTATGGCGAGCGATCTTGAGGACCTGGTTCTGCGGTGGGATCACGAACAGGCCAGTGCTTAGGTTCAACACCACCGGGTAGTTGTCCAAGGCCTTCTGCTCCTCGGCTGTGATGTCCATGTACACGACGGCATGCCCAGTGGCTTCCGTCCTGCCTCGCAGATCGACGAGGGAGCCGGACCAGGCGCCCGCAGCCACCATCACCACCTCGGCATTGAGGACCCTCGAATCGCTCAGCTTGGCGCCGACGACCCGGTCGCCCTCTGTCACAAGCTCCGTCACCTTGCCGTCGACGAACTGAATCCGTCCAGTGGCATTGGCTCTCTTGTACAGCCACTGCATACCCTTTCCGGCGTCGGCCCAGCCAGAGTTGCCGTTAAAGTAGCCCCAATCGCCGGGATAACCGTCTGTTCCGAGCTTCTCCTGCAAGGCCTTTGTGCTCTCCAGTCTCTCAATCTTGTCCGTGGGCAGACCCGTGGCTTGGGCGATGGACTCGACGTTCTTCCAGCTCTCCTTGGTATAGTCCATGCCGGACTTCTTGAGGTTAAAGTCCTTGGGCGGGTGGCTTGCGCAGAGGACGAAGCCCGACTCGGAATACCTTCCCTGGCCACCAACCTCGTCATCACCCTGCTGCCGCCATTGTTCCTGGGCCTCGGCGGCAAGCGCGGCGTAGTGAGGGTCTGAGTAATCGGCTCGAACGATGCGAGAGGAATCTACACTGGCGGCATCCTCCGGAGGGAATTGGCCTGCGCAGTTGTCCACAACGGTGATGGAGGTGTTGGAGTAGAATGGACGCTGGGTGAGGGCATAGGCGGTGCCGAGGCCGAAGACGCCGGAGCCAACGATGAGTATGGAGGAGGGAGGGCGAGCCATTGTGACGGACGAGGGCGATCTACGTGTCAATGGGGAAGACGACAAGCTTTCTCTAGAAGTCTAGAAGAACAATTCCTTATTATCTACGTGGGCGTTCCCGAGGAGGCGGTCGAAGCGAGCCGATAAAAGGCGAAGACTTTTCCTGTTCCCACCTCCCGATCACGGCGGTGGCCGACGGGGAGGCGTGACGATGGCGCTAGAATCGCACAATGTCTGCGGCTAGGGGAAGTTAGCTCTGCCGAGGATCGGGGCTAGACTCCGGGGTCTTGACCATCAAAGATAGGGGGATTGGGTGGGCACGTGATCTGGGGACGGGGCACACGATGTTTTATTTGGGAGGAGAGAGAGACACACACGCAGGGTCGCGCACACAACTTCTGGCAAGACACACTTCACTTCACGCCAGCACACACGTTCATTCATCTGGGAGAGAACCCGAGTTTAATTCCTATCTGAATACAGAACAGAGTTGCTTGTCCTCTTCAGGCTTCACCTCCAAGTCTTGTTCAGTCCGTGTCTGCGACTTGATGGGCATCTCAGCCAACGACCAGAGTCGCCAGCTTCGCTCTCCTTCTGTGTTTCACGTGTCCTGTCACCAGGATCACTTTGTTTCTTCAGCCTCCTCAGGCTCGCTTCAGCAACTCTTCACGACTTTGCTGCTTCCTCCCCTCCACTCAACGTGTCCCTTTGATAATTAATGGCGCTCAAGTCAACTGAGCGCATGCGCCGCAGGACCGGCGCGAGCAATCTATGATGTGTCGCGGGATGAGTAGTCTTATCTTTTTCCCCTTGAACCGGAATCCCTCGCAAAAATGCCCTTCCTGGCCTTCCTCGCCAACGCCGATGCAATGCAGGAAAACAATTCAAAAATGATACAAACGCAACTCCACCGCTCGGCCTGGTTATCGAAACCAAGCAGAGCGGGGAGTAATGAAAAAAGCAATCGTGGTATCGTGACGGGTTGTCTATCATACACGTCGGTAATGTGGTATAGTGGTGATCCGAGACTGTGACATCTCGAAGAGGTGTTGATGCTTTAGACCTTGCGGAAATCTATAATGCCAGAGTCAGCAAATGCCACATCCAAGAGAAAAACATGATACGAACCTTGCAACACAGGATAGATCATCTCGAAGGCCTGGTAGATCTCCTCTCGGACCTTGGCGCCTGTCAAGACGATCTTGCCGCTGACGAAGATGAGCAGCACAATCTTGGGCTTAATCATACGGTAGATAAGACCAGGGAACAACTCGGGTTCGTAAGAACTGAAGTTGTGATGGCGCGAAGCCAGACCCTCGAGACGAATGGGGAACTTGATGTCGCAGGAGCCGACAATGTTCTGGATCTTGAAGTCGGTGAACTTGGCGTTGAAGCCGAGCTTCTGGATAATACGGGCGTACTTCCGTGACGCGAGCTTCGAGTCATCCTCCGACTTGGCACCGGTGACGACCATCTTGCCAGAGGCAAAGATCAGGGCCGTGGTCTTGGGCTCGCGGATTCGCATGATGACAGCGGCGAAACGCTGGCCAGGTAGGTTAGCGACATGTCGCAACTCTATGCAAACACAGAACCTATTGTACCTTAGGGTTGTACTCTGCATTTCTCGCATGCAGGGCGATGGTCTTGAGGTCAAGGCGGCAGTCAAGGTTGACAGTGGCCACGATGTTCCTTGAAGTTTGCGAGATAAGCCTCACTGAGCAGAAAAATGTCACTCAGGAGGATACATACTGAAGAGTGGGAGTGATTCCACTAGGTCCTTGAGTGGCAGCAGGCGTCGCGGCAGGTGTCGCGGGAGTCACCCCGTTACCATTTGCCGCCTGCTGGCCGTTGGGGACAGGAAGCTGAGCTGCATTCCCGTTGCCAGCGGGTGGTGTCAACTCGTTGGTTGCCCCGGGGAACGACAACGAGCCGGGCGCAGTAAAGGCCTTGGCTTGCGCCGCGTTCGAGGGGTGTGTCTGGATGCCTTCCATGATTGGAGTCGGTATCGAGAGAGGTGTCAACGGTTCGTAAAAATCGCTGAACAGATCTGACAGACAATCCAGTTAGCACCGCACGCCGAAATGACCATAAAAAGGCGCCCTACCGACAGAGGTAGAGCGAGGCGCGATGTTGGTTGAGGGCGAACACGAGAGCGATCGCCAGAGTGATGAAGGAGGGAAGTTTGAAAATGGGAGAAGAAACGGGGTATTTATAGGTGGGGTAGGAGGCGGTGCAGTGAGTCAGAGAGGGGCAACCTACCAATCGGCGCGGGAGAGAAACAAGTGAATGTGTCCCCTACAAGAAAGCTGTCCAAGCGACTAATGTGATTGTCCTCAAAAAGTGCCAAAGGCAGAGGATCAATGCAGAACGATGTGGAGGGTGATGGTGTGAGGTTGGTTGACTTTTTGACGTGTGGTGATGTGCTCGTGAGAGTAACCAACCAACAACCAGGACTCAAGAAGACCGAGCAGGGACTTCTTTCACTTCACAGCACAACTTCTTTTTATTGTTGTCTACAACAGCGCAAACCGACTCGGCGACGTCGACGGGGGCGGCGGGGGATCGCGTTCTTCCGGTCTTGGTCGGGATCAACGAGGTCGATTGCGCGCAAGGGAGCGATGGAGGGCAAGGAACGTGTTCCAGTTCTTTTTTGCCTGGTCGCAGATATGGATGTCGGCACCAGGTCCTTTCTTCCAAACTAGAGAGCGATCACGTCTGCCTGAGGGCAAAGACGCGACGGTGAGATGACGAAATGAAGAGAGAAATAAGGGACAAGGGAGTGAGCCTTGACTTGATGATGGTCAAAGGCTGAGATGGACAAGTGTGAAGAAAATGTCCGATGACTTTTTTGGTGGTGGTGTGGTGTGTGGGGTGTGACGTCGTGGGGTAGCAGGTATTAGGTAGAGGAAAGCCGAACGTAAGTGGTTGGTACGTAAGGCCGTCGGTCGGGACTTCCGCGCAGGTCTTTCGAAACAGGCGGGCGAGGGGAGGCCCGGCTTCTTATAATTTTGGACAAAGGCCGCTCAGGCAGGACACCCCAGGCAACAGCGCTACCTGTGGCGTCGCCGCTGGCAGGCTTGGCAGACGCTAGTGCATGCGCTAAAGTCAATGCGGCCAATCAAACGCTATCGCGACGCTGATTTTATCTCCTTTTTTCCCACCCACGCACCCCAGTCTGAGCATTGAGCCCCTGAAGTGACGCTGTAACACCCTCAAAGTCGAGGTACCTAGGACCTCAAGAGGCGAGCCTCGGTTCCTTTCCATCGCATCGCATCGCACCCAATCCAGTCAATCCATGGATCCAATCCCTGCTGCGCGCGCTCGAACTCACTGCAGGCTCAGATGCGATGCACAGTGAAGGAGAGCCCCAAGAGGCCTGCGATCGCCACTGCCAGGGGGTCCCGCTGCCCAATCCATGGTGGCCAGTGCCCGCTGAACAGTGAGGTCACAAGCAACCTGGGAGCAAACAGTCCAGCCGTGGTCAGCCAGCTCCTCGTCATCCCCCCTGGACTTTCTTCTGTCCCTCCCGTCCCTCTCTCTCCCCTCCTCTTTCTCTCCCAACCAACTTACCGCCAACCCTCGCACCAATCTGCACGTTGGGCATAGAGGGCGAGACGACCTGGACGACGCAGCAAACAAGACCGATGATGGCGCGACGGAAGCGATAAAGGACGATGACCGAGCAGCGACAAGACGAGACGACAAACGAACGAGATTAGGAACCGGACATTGGCAACGACTCGTGACAGACGAAAACGACGATAAGCAACGACGGGAGCGATCACGACGGCGGAAAAGACGGACACAGCGGGCGGGCACCAAGACCACAGCGGCGAAAAAGCCTGACTTGACCTGGCTTGGCCTGGACTGGCTTGACTCGTCTCGGACTTTGGGACGGGCAGCACGCAATCCGGCCGCGAGAGAGAGCGTCACAGCGCTTATCCATGGAGCCTCAATGCCCTGTGGGCCACCGGGACGGGCTGGAAATTATGGACCAGGGCCTGACCGACGGACCATGGTTGGTTGCTTTTTGGCTTTTTTCACTCACTCATCTCAGGCTCGCCCCTCCACTCTCATGCTCATGCTGTCGCTCCTTGCGCTGGCGCCCACCCAGTGTCGCCCCCATGGGCCCCAATCGCGTGCCCCCGTCTTCGGAGCGCGCACCCACTCTTTTCAAGTTCCAGCCACCCTCGGCCCTGTCAAACCCTTTCATCGCCCCCCGTGGGACTCTCTTTTCTCATCCAACCACCCACCGACCGTCGCCAACCACCAACAGGACACCGACACCCTGAAACACGCTCTGCCCCCTTTACTGATATTTCTCTCAGTCCTAGTGCCCCCTTGGACGCGTCGTCGTTCTTGTTCGCAAAGTCGTTGCGTTGCGCCCGTGTGAGTGAGTGCTTGCTTGCTGCGACGTCCGTCTCGCAAACGTCTCATGTCAGGTCACGCCAGAGAAAGCAGCAGACAGACGGCTCGGTGCATCATTCATTTCATCTAATCTGCGCTGATGCGCAAGGCGCTCGGCCATACCGCGCAGAGTTTTCCCTGCTCGGCGGGAACCAGCAGGCTGTGGGTTTTTCCATTTTTTTTGTGCCCTTGTGGCCCCAGCCGCCGGCCGACTTTGTGAGTCATTCAACTGCAACCAACCAGAGACGGGCTGGCATGAGTCCTGTCGCAACACCAGGGAGGCTGGTTCTGTGCGGCTGTTGACTGGCTGTTTGCATCACGTACCCAGTACAAGGGCTTCGTGAGTGACCATCAGCAAGTTCTGCACCAGGCTCCGTGATGTTGATGCCTTTTCTCGTCCCAGTCATGTGTCCTGGTTTTTCTTGCTTGATTCACCGCAAGACGAACCATGCAGTAACTCGCATCTCCCACAAAGGCGATGGGGTCGAGGCTCCAGCAGCTGTGTGAATGTTGGGCCAGGCTGCATTGAGGCCACGTTTCCTCGGGGTGACCAGACGCCCGAGTGGTGACGCGAAATTTTCGATTGTCCAAGGATCGCCCAGTACCGTTACCTCTTACGAGAACGCGTCCGTGATGGGGGGGGGTTGCTGACAGAAGTACCTCACTAACAATTTCTTGATTTTGCGACCTCGGGCTTGTGTCCGCCTTTGTTTGCATCTCCACCCGTCTCCGCTCAACGCCCTGGCCTGGTTTATCAAGCAAAGATCCCTTGCGAACCAGCCTCACTTGAAATTCCCCAGGGTTTCTACCAGGGTCGCCCTGTCGTGCTAGCTCATTCTACCATTGCAATCTTGATGGATCCCCAAACGACTCCGCACACGAGGGAAAAGGTTGATCAAGAGGATGACCTCTGGAGCCAGTCCTCGCTTAGGGAAAACTTGTTCGGCCCTTGGCATCCATCCGAAGGACCACTGTTGTTGAAGCTCATCACGAACTCCCTGGGCGGCGAGCATGCATGCTGACAGTTGAGCACGAACCGAATGCGACTGTGCTGAGCGAGTTCTTTTTCCCTTGCTCACCTGCAACACTGGGCGTCGCACAAGCAAGCAAGACGCTTGTGACAGCCAACAGTGCTGTTGGCCGTGGAATGTCGCTGCGAATGCATCCATTTGCTCAGCCTCGATGTAGGTTTCTCTCTGATTCTATGCCACGGCTGCCGCGCTCCCTCATGGGCAAGCAAGGGCCACCTACGATGGTCACTCTCCACACGTTCGAGGTTCTAGATCTCAAACCATCTCCATCTGCTCGCATAGGGCGCTGGAATCCATGCGGCTCCGATACCTTATTTTTTGCCTGCCGGCTAAAAGGAACTCATCAATAACATGGGAGATGCCGCATATCACTTGTTGCCGCATGTCAATCACGTCCCGTTCATTCTCGAAAATTCTCTTCATGTTTGAGATCATGTTGTTGTTTTTCGCCAACTCCGATGCCCAACCAAATCAGAATCCCCCCTCCTCTGGCTCTGGCCATATTTACCTCTCATCCTCACACGCCGAGTATGCATCCAGGTATACAAAATCAGGTATCATACACATAAAGTAAAGAAACAAAAACAGAACAGCAGGGCTTTTTCGGCCCTTCAAGTCATGTAGTACTTGGGGCCCTCGCCTCCCTGCGGCACCTGCCAATTGATGTCCTGGTTAGGAGCCTTGATGTCGCACGTCTTGCAGTGAATGCAGCTGTTGCAGAAATGTCAGCAATGAGGTCGTCATGATGATGCGCGTCCTCTTCCCCATGTCTCAGGAGGAAGAGTACCAACACCAAGGGGCGACGCGGTTGACTCACTTTTGGGCGTTGATCTGGAACCGCACGCCGTGAGGCTTGGACTCGTCCTCGACGTACTCGTAGACGCCGGCCGGGCAGAAGCGGTTCTCGACGCCCTTGAAGGGCGGGTATGTCTCTTCGGTGTGGGCGTCCCAGTCCTTGACCTGCAGGTGAACAGGCTGGTCCTCTTCGTGGTTCGTGCCGGTGCGGGAGACGCTCGTGAGGATGTCAAAGGTGATCTTGCCGTCGGGCTTCTCGTACTCGATCTTGGGGAACTTGTCGGCGGGGAGGGTGGCGGCGTGGTCGGGGGTCTTGTGCTTAAGGGTCCAGGGGACACGGCCCTTCAAGAGGTAGGCCTCGAGGCCGGAATACATGACGCCGCCGTAGAGGCCGAGCGGGGTGTGGAAGGACGGCCGCATGTTGCGCACCTCCTTGAGCTCCTTCCAGATGGACGAATTTCGCAGGTTGTTCTCGTAGTCATACAGGAAGACTGTGCCGTCGTCCTTTTGCTCACTCAGGGCGGTCCAGGCAGCCTCGGCGGCAAGCATACCAGACTTCATGGCGTTGTGGGTGCCCTTGACCTTGGGGACATTGACGAAGCCAGCTGAGTCGCCGATGAGGGCACCGCCGGGGAATGCGACCTTGGGGATCGACTGGAAGCCACCCTCGATGAGGGCACGCGCACCGTATGAGATGCACTTGCCGCCCTCGAGGACGTTGCGGAAGAGTGGATGAAGCTTGAGCTTTTGGAACTCCTGGTAGGGCGAGAGCCAAGGGTTCTGGTAGTCTAGCGACACGACGAGACCCAGCTGCACGAGGTTGTCGCCAAAGTGGTACATGAAGGAGCCTCCGTACACGTCCTTGGGCAGAGGGTAACCCATACTGTGCACGACCAGACCCTTCTCGAACTTGGCTGGGTCAATCTCCCAAACCTCCTTGATACCCAGGCCGTAGGTCTGGTGCTGGCTGTCTCGGCGCAAGTCAAACTTGTTGATGACCTGCTTGCTCAAGCTGCCGTGGCAACCCTCGCCAAACATTGTGACTCTGGCGTGGAACTCCATACCACGCTCAAACGTCTCCTTGGGCTTGCCGTCACGGCCAATGCCAAGGTCATTGGTAGCAACGCCCTTGACAGCACCGCCGGGACCATAGACCACCTCGGAAGCAGCGAAGCCCGGGTAGACCTCGACGCCGACCTCCTCGGCACGCTCGCCCAGCCACTTGACGAATTGGTTCAAGCTGACAATGTAGTTTCCATGGTTGCTCATCTGCGGAGGCGCGGGGATAGGGATCGCGGCCGTCTTGGTGAGGAAGCGCATGCGGTCGTTGCCGGCCGGGGTCGCATACTCGAAGCGGTTGGGGTTGTCCTCGTCGAGCCAGTCGGGGATAAGCTCGTTGATGGCGGTAGGCTGGATGACGGCGCCGGAGAGGATGTGAGCACCGATGTCACCGGCCTTTTCGAGTACGAGGACACGGAAGTCCTCGTTACCGGCCTCGTTGGCGAGCTGCTTGAGGCGGATGGCAGCGCTGAGCCCCGCGGGACCGGCACCAACGATACAGACGTCGACCTCGTCGGCCTCACGCTCGATACTCGCGGGGTCAAAGTCTTCTTCGGAATCACGGAGACGAGAGGTAGTGCTAAAAGCCCTTGATGCCATTGGCACCCTCATGGCGGGCCATGCTGTGGTACTCCTCCTCGAGAGGCAGGATCTGGCCGTCGCGGGACAGAAGCTGGACCTTGCGGCGGGCCGGCATTGGGAGCGTGAGAGGACCCGCGAGCTGCGCTGGACACAGCGCGATACAGGTCTTGGAGCCGCCGACATGATGGGAGGGAGACTGGGAGGGATTGAAGACGCTGCGGGAGGAGGAGGGGATGGAGGGAAGCTTTTCAAGTCCTGGTCCTGAGGGGCAACCGGCGAGTCGAGCAGCTTTTCGCCGTTTTCCCTGCCCTACCAGCTGCAAAGAACACAAAAAGAGCCGGTAGTGGGGAACGTGCCGGTGCCGGGGGTGTGTGATGCCCGTGTCTGGTGGGAATTGACCATTAAGTGACTGGCAATTGGCTCGTCGGTGGGTGTCTAGTTAGCAGAGGGGACGATGTGAGTTGCATCACTTGATCATGACTCTCTTGCTCTCTTCAACTCTCTTGATAGAGCAGGGTCTCGGTGGGATTCTCCCGTTCAGATAAGATATTTATCCGCCTGCTCAGCATTATACCCATCCCTGGGACCGGGAAACGAGGGATTCTTACATCTGAGGGCTTCTCGTCGGCGCTCGGGATTTCATAGCCGAAAAGGGACGAGGTTAGGACCTACAAGAGACCGGAACCGAGGACGCAGGTGTTCCCATGCCATGGCTCCAGCGGTACCGGGTGACGAGCTAGAGCTCGGCTCCGGAGGGAGGTATCGGCCAGGTATTGGTCAGGTATTGATTGCAAGAATGGGGGTGGACGTTATGGTCGCTTTCACGTTTCAATCTGGGGTAGGGTTGAACCGCTAGCATGTGGAAATGTCATCATCGTCATCCATCTGAGGCACGTGCTTGGACCTACAGATGTAACACAGGCTTCACTTGGTTATATGGTGAATTTATCTCGAGTTTTCTGCTCATTCAGTAATGTTAAAGCACACGACACTATCAATTCGATATTCCATCGACCAGGATAATGCTCTAGTCCTTACGTCAATATTATACCCTCGCCCTCGGGATCCTTGTGCTTTGGCCGATTCTCAGACTCGGCTTCTTCCGGCTTCTCCCCGCGGCTTTGGCTACCGGCGCATTGCTTCGGCCTAAATAGCCTATTTCCCCGTCTCTTGCCTTGTAATGCCTTGCGACGGTTAAACAGCAGTTGAAGAAAAGCCACGGCTTCTTTGATCTGCATGCCACAACGTGTGGTGATGGTGACAGCGACCGGGAGGGGCTGGCCGATTCTGCGTGTCGTCCCTGGCAGGTGGTTTGATGTGTGAGGGTGTGTGGGAGATCTGTGCTCTGAGGAGTGGCTTGATGGGGTGGGAGATCCTGGTCGGGATTCACTAACTGAGATTGACAGCTATTCACGACCTCGAGACGCCAGGTGAAGCTGTTGAATTATTACAATATTACCCAAGGAACTTGTGTCTTAACTACTAATTTCTCTGTTACCGCACAGTATCTCAGCGCACCAAACTGTATACCTCAGCACCGGATAGCCACGGGCAGCCGCGGTTCTCACCGTCTCTTGGACGTCGTATGTGTCGTCGAGCCACTTGGACGTTTGCATGGTAGAATCCACTGGTGAGGGAAATTCACATTTTTCGGGCTTATGGCGGTGACTTGTGTTATCAAGTGATGTGGTCTTGCATCTGCGAGATATCAAAACTCGTGTCAATAAGCCCCCGGCTGGTAAATTTGAGGTTGGGGGTGTAAGTGACATGTAACCTTCACACGGCATCAACAACGCTTCTAGGGCCTAAGTCCAAGTTATGACCCTAGATCATTATCCACACGTACTTGGCCATTTAGTTATCATATCGGATACGCCATCATGGACGTGATTGCACGCCCTGGAAGTGATATTGGAAGAGGCGTCTGGCTACCCTACACAGAAAATTTGAAACCAGGGGTCACGTCGCACCTTGTCACTCACCCATGCCCTTGCAAGGAACAAGGTCAGAGCTCCATGCCCTGGCAGTCTGTGTCAACTGCTTCTCAAGCTTGACTGGTGAATATTCACTTGCCTTATCGACCCTGAAATATAGGGCACGGACAGGTTGCAAGGACACGGGAAATGAGTCCAAGATTCAGAGCCAGACAACCACTCAACGTGTGCCGGATGAAGGATCATGCTCTTGGGTTATGACATCTGAATACGTTCCAAATTCACAATAGCCCATGTATCGATCCGGACGTGAACGAGGGAGGGCTTAATTAGCGAGGCAAGGCAATCACCGTTACTACGTGAATCACTGAACATCAAGTGGACCAATGACTTATCTGAAGGATTCCCCGAGTGAATAAGATATATCAATTCACCTGTATGCTCCAATGAATGTGAAAATCCCAATAGTATAAAAATGTAACCAACCGGATACATCTCTCATTGGACACCACGTCTAGACCGAGAAGCCAACCCGCCCTCATCCCAGCAAACCCTCTCCCATCGTCCAGCCAGCTCCCGCCGTCTCGTCCAGAATGAACACAATCAGCAGCGGCACCGAATTCATCAGGGACTGTGTGAGGCTGGTCAACGAGGCCATGCCGACCATGTACACCATCCATGCCAACTACCCGATTATCGAAGTGTCTGCGAATGGCGGCATCGTCCTCTCTGACATCAAGATCCCCAATGTCAACCTCTGGGCTTTCAGCTTGACGGGCTCCGACGTGAGTGTCAACATGAGCCTGCAGGGCATCCAACGGACCCTCAGGGAACTGGCCGAGAGCGGAGCTCCCTGGGCCGACTTCCAGGCGGTCAGATACCAGTTTATGAGTACAGGTATGATGGACATTCATCTGGCCCTACCGACTGTGATCAAGTGCTGACTGTTGTTCAGAATGTATCTCGACCATTGTCGAGCCGGCCATGCTCGAGTCGACCATCCCCAACTTGATCAGTTTCCCCAGCGGCATTTCGGCCGAGGACTGGCTCAAGCAATTTCCCTCGACGCAAAAGTAAAGGATGTATAGAACGACGATGCACGATAGACATGGATGCGGAACGGCATAGAGAGATAGACTATAGACGGCCCTGATAATAATACTCTTTTTGGTGTCTTGCAGCACTAACACGGGATTGGTTGGGTACTCCCTAACATGACCTAACCGTTGAACCCCTTGACTGTCTAGTCTCCCCTGGGTAATGTTGATCTCCAAGATTTGACCAGAAAAGGCAATTTCCATATCTGTAGGGCTATCGGAGATGACCTAAAAATACCCCGAGGGACGTGCCGAGGTTGAGCTTTCTGAATGGGCCGGGTCATTGGATGGATCTGTTGAACCTTCTTTACCCCAGAAACAGAAGGCTACAAGCTCGTGGTTTGAGAGTTCTGTATATTGAGGTCAAACGTAGAGTAGATCCTCATGCTGCGATGGAGTGACCTGGTTAATAAGACTGAACCACTATAATACACGAAACAACAAGAAAACCGTCGAGAACAACAATCACAAGACGAACTGCTGTAAAGAGGCACCTGGCAGATCTGCCCCTGAAAGGTCTTGGCGACCCGGCTTTTCCCCAGATTAAGTGCCAGGGGTCAGGGGCCGCTATTGGCCACAGCTCACATCCCCAAACCGCCATGATGGATCTGAGATGCTTCTCTCCCTTCGCTGACCTCGCGGGGAAGAAACAACATCCATCTCACGATGCTTCCGGGGTAATTGACCGGCAGCAGATGACGACTCCACCGTCGCCATGCTCACCAGACCAGTCCCTCTTCTGCTGCTGGCCGCCGTAGCCGTCTCGGCCGGCTGTCCCAACTATGAGCAGTACGCCCGTCAAGGCCATGAGCCCTCTTCCGTGGGCCGCTTTCACTTTCCCTTTCAGCGTCCGAGTCAGGAGTGTCGGACATACTCCGTCCCCGCGGTCGAGCACCTCATCTACGAGGAGATGACGGAGCTCATCACCGATCCGGATCTCTTCCACCTGTTCCAGAACACGTGGCCCAACACGGTCGACACGACGATTCGATGGCGGGGTGTCGCAGCTGGCAACCCGGATGAGGAGGTTAGTTTACTTGAGAGTTGCGCGAGTTAATAATGTGCCAACACCATGAATAGCTGGCCTTCATCACGACCGGCGACATCAATGCCATGTGGCTACGCGACAGCGCCAACCAGCTCCAGTCCTACAAGTCCATCCTCTCCCCCGCCAAGCCCCCCAAGGGCGAGAACGACATCGCCTCCCTCTTCCGCGGCGCCATCAACCTCCAGGCCAGGTACATCCGCAACGCGCCCTTCTGCAACGCCTTCCACCCTCCTCCCGAGGCCAAGCTCCGCCGCGCCAAGCGATCGCTCGAGGCCCGCGACACCGTCAACCCCAAGTACGACTCCGAGGTTGTGTTTGAGTGCAAGTATGAGCTCGACTCGCTTGCCGCCTTTCTCCAGATGTCGTGGGACTACTACGAAAAGACGGACGACGGTGCCTTCTTTGGAAGGTTCGGCTGGGTAGAGGCCGTCAAGAAGCTGCTCAAGGTCGCTGAGCACATGCAGGAGGGCACCTACGACAAGGACGGGAGGGTTCAAGAGTCGGTATACAAGTGGCTACGCAACTCGGACAGCGCCTCCGAGACCGTGTCCAACCACGGACGCGGCGCGCCTGTCAAGGGCCACATTGGTCTTGTGCGCAGCTTCTTCCGGCCGTCAGACGACGCATGCATCTATCAGTACTTTATCCCCGCCAACATGATGTTTGCTCGGTACCTCGCGTCGTGCGCAAAGATCATGTCGCCCCTGGATCAGGAGGTTGCTCAGCAGATGGAGGAGCTTGCTGGGGGGATCGAGGCTGGTATTAATGAGTATGGCATTGTGAAGCACCCCAAGTTTGGCGAGATGTATGCCTATGAGGTGGACGGCTTTGGATCTTATAACCTCATGGTATATCATATATACAATCCTAAGCTAGTAGAGGATATACTGACCAGTACTCAGGACGACGCCAACTTGCCCTCCCTCCTGAGCATTCCACATATTGGTTACAAACCCGCCTCACCACACCTCTACAACAACACCCGCGCCTTTGTCCTCAGCTCGTCAAACCCATACTACGCAAGGGGTCCTATCCTCAACGCCACAGGTGGACCGCATCTCGGCCCTGGCATGGCATGGCCCATGGGTCTCATCGTGCAGCTCATGACGAGCGACGACGACGACGAGATTGTCAATGGGATCTGGCAGTTGATGAACTCGACGGCTGGGCTCGGCCTGATCCACGAGACGGTCAACAGCTATGATGAGAACCAGTGGACGAGATCATGGTGAGCATGTTGTGATGCTGTTGGTTACTGAGCTAACGTGTATGGATAGGTTCTCGTGGGCGAATGGGCTCTTTGGACAGATGATTTTGGATCTCTGGAGGCGGAAACCGATGTTGGTAGCTAGGAACTATCAGGAGTTGTAACACGACATGGTTCATCTACTATATATATACGGCCGAATTAATGATTATCCCTAATGAGAGCACCCTCACCACTCTGGTTTTGCTCTGGTTAGCAGAGTAGGCATTCATGGAGTGACAAGTCAGGTCATCAATAGAAGATTGCGGAAATTACTTCCATTCCTATGTATTCTATCATGCTCGGTCCTGAATCCATTCATCACTATTCATGTACATTCCAGTCGCTAATGCAAATCATTCTGCCACCCCTTAACTACCCATACCCCCAAAAGAACCACACCATGATACCTAACTGAGATCAAAACCAGCCCCCGACGTAACAGCATAAAGCAGCTTCTCTCGAAGCACCGCCTCGGTCTTGTATCTCGGCAACTTCAAGAGGTTGACACACGTGCTCGTGCTCGGAAGTCTTTCCTCGTCTGTCCCGCCGTCGCGGATGCTGAACTTGGGATTCAGCTGCGAGAAGCCCAACAGGGGCGCTCGTGGCGTCGAGCTGACGTACTTGAGCACGCTGCGACGCTGTGAGTCCGTGAACCCGCGCATCACCTTCCAGAACAGCTTGATCGTGTCATGCTCCTGACCATCATCGCCAATCTCGTACAGGCCGCTGTAGACGGTATTGCGGCGGAGATCATCAATATCAATCTCGGACGAGTCGCCGCCGACGAGGCGCTGCAACTCAGATTGGTTGAACATGGACAGCCATGAGGGGCGGATGATGCCTCGAAGCCCACGGAGGAATGCTGCTGTCTGCAGAGAGGGTTGCACCACCAGACGATGTCGAGCAACGTACGAAATGTACAGTAGTCGGTTGTCGTTGGTGACATGTACCTGGTCACCGTTGGCGATCAGCTTCTTGGTGATGGTCTTTACCGGCTGGCCTGGCTGAGAGACCTGGTCTTCGATGGTAAAGTCGATCCCCAGGTCTGAGATGTCTCCAGAGTAGTTCTTGAGAAGCAGCATCCCGTTGTATAGATCCTCGTCCATGTCCCGAAGGTCGTTTACGCTGCCCTTGTAGTTGTTCTCGTCGTTGGGACCAGTCGATGCCCATTTGAGAAGAAAGAAGCCGGCAAAGGCCAGGTCGACCAGAATACCCTCGTACATGCACTTGCCCACGATTCTTCCCAGAAACTCAAACCGCCTCAGTTGACTTGTCACGAACTCTCTAAAGTCAGGATCCTGCTCGGATAGTCCGCTCTCCCGCAACGACTCCCGGAGAACATCCATGGCGGTAGGGTCGGGGAACAATAGTCCCTTCTCATTCGAGGCAAACATGCCGGCTCCTTCGTGGTTGCCAAAAGCCTCTGATGTGACGCTGATGAGAAACTCCTTGGTGACGCCTCCTCCATCGATGCCTGCCTCAGGACTGCCGAACTGGTCTACAAAGGTAATCTGTATTGGGTCTTTGAAACCCTCGCCAAGCTCATAGAACTGCTTGTACGCATCTTCAAAGAGCCTCTTTCGGCGGATCTGGGCGTGATGCTTGTGGAACGGGTTGAAGTGACGAGGCATATTGCCTTCTCGATGGCCTCGATCGAGCTGAATGAACTGACGGAAGATCATGACTCGGGTTTCAAAGGGTACGGCAAATGGCATGTGTTTGAGGATCTCCAGCTTAG
Source organism: Fusarium piperis (assembly GCA_027886205.1). Lineage (NCBI taxonomy): Eukaryota > Fungi > Ascomycota > Sordariomycetes > Hypocreales > Nectriaceae > Fusarium > Fusarium piperis. Next base: position 175,376 of record RZGM01000008.1, read on the forward strand.
GTCCCATCTCTGCCAACCGCCGCTCCCTCATCGCCCGAGTTTGCTGGGCTTTCAGTTGTTCGAGTCTTACCCGCCGTGAAAGACTCTGGCCGCCGAATGTGGAGAAGACTCTGAGGGGATCCTCCTCCTCCTCATCCTCGCTATCCCCAGAATCTTCCTCGTTCTGCCGTTTCTCTTCTGCAATTACGGCGCTGATAAAGTCTTCTTTGTCAAGCTTGTCCGTCATGAGCCAATGGTTCGTTGGCAGGAACTGCTTTCTGGAGTCTCTCTCGTAAAGCATCTTCATCGCTACCGTGACGATGCTCCGTAGACTGTCCAAGCCCAACCTTGCTGGGCCTTTTAGTGAAGAAAGCGCAGCAGCATCTTGCACCGGGCGAAAAAGTGAGGCGCCCAAGTACGAGTTTACGCGAGACTTGGCAGCTGCTTCGAGTGCTTCTCTAGACTTGGAGAGTTCCTGGGCCTTGTAATGAAGGGTGAAGGCAGTGTTTTTGAGGAACATGGTAAGAAGCTTGACGTCTTCCAGTGACAAGCTGCAGGATCGGATGCGAGATGTTGACGAATTGCTCTGCAGAAACTGTGGATAGATACCACTGAAGAAGTCTTCATCGTCGCTGAGTCGCAGGATAAAGATGTATAGCTCAAGGAACAAAAGAATAATCCGCCAATCCTGCTCCTCGGTCGAGCTGCTCGAGACGCCTGATGTACTCGGCGTCACGCCCAAATATCTGCGTAGCACGTCGATAGGCTGTTCTGATCCTGTCATTAGTTTATTAAACACTGAAGTCTTCCTCATGATACCCCACAGAAACTTGACTGTTGGGACATCACCCGAGGGTGTAGGAATCTCCTCGAGAAATAGACGCATTCGAATGTCGTCGCTGCTGGTCGGAAAGCATTGAAGCAGGGTTAATATGTAACCTGCCAAGAGGCTAACACCCTGAAACTCGTGATGTGAAGATCCCGCTAGGTTGACAGAAAAGTCGCGTAGTGTCTGCGAGATGCCGTTGCTCTCCACCAAGGACGTCAATTTGGTCGCGATATATGGATCCAGTATGAGATGCTCTTCCGCGGCGTCTTCGTCACTCAACCCTTCATTTGGCGACTTTGTCGACAATCGAACGCTGATGGGGGAAGAAAGAGCAGCCAGCTGAGTGTAAAGAGTTTCTAGAATTGCAGAGCTCGTGGTGCTGGATCGGCCCAAGTCGATGAAGTGAGCCAACTGCCAGAGGAGAGCATCCTCTGAATTTTGGGCGTTAGACACAGAAGTCTGCCCTTCTATTATCGCCCTTGATAAGTCGGGGAGAGAGATATTCTTGGACAAGGCAGCAATGTTGGTCTCGAAAAAGTGCAAGTTGCTGCTCGTAAGGAAAGAAAAGGCGTATGCATGATAGACTTTCGAAACTCCTTCAAACGGGTTAGTATCACATTGCTTCAACTAGAACCTGGTGCAACATACCACTCTCAGAATCAACTCCTAGCGGCGCAGACAGAGCTTGTAGCACAATATCTGGCCACTGGCCAGGCAGCTGTTGGGCCTGACATAATTTCGCGATCACCGTGTAGTATATATCGACCGAGGGAAGAACCAGGTTCGGGGAACTGGCTATTATTCGTATCGCGAGCTTGCCAAGAAGCAGTGCATCTTCAGATAACTGTCTGTACGATGGGGTTAGAAAGCTTTCACATGATGCCTAGCCCTAGCTGTTGACATACCCTGCCGAGATGGACGTATCTAGCGCCTCAACAAGAAGTCGAACAAGTCGTTCTAGGCGAGCTGGATGGGTTCTGGATGGGACAATCGCTTCAAGATGGACAGATTCGCTATCACGTGCATAACGGATTGCTCGTCGAATGTCGTCATCTCGTCGGGACGAGAAAACGAGGAGTAGAGGAAAAGCCCGAGGAAGTCTGTCCTCGGGGCTACCAGCAGCATCTGAGGCGTAGAGTTTATCAAATGCAGCTCGCTGAGATTCACGCAACGCTGCCCTTGTTCTGTGACCCCTCCAGACCCGCTGGATCTTTACGGCCGATTTGACCTTTTGGCGCTCGGCTTGTCGTTTCTCGCGCTCGGCCTGTGCATTCGAGACTGTCTTGCTGGCGCTGGAGACGGCGGATGGACTCCATGAAGTGTTGGCAAAGGGGTTGCCGGCGGAACCGCTGAGGTTGACGTTTCGAGGGCGTCTCGAACTGCCCGTGAACGTGGAAAACATGGCTGTGGCGAGCGGCACGGCACGAGAAGGGGACGAAGCGATGTTGAGTTTCGGTTGAGGAGGTATCAAAGTCAGTCATGCGAGTGAAACATGGTCAACCGTCGTCGTCGGGCGTATCGATCGTGATGCTCCTTCTAGAAGATTCAGCTTCTAGGCTCAGTCAGCGACAGGTGCGTGCCGTCTTCGGCGTTTGGAGATGTCAGTGGGGAATTGGAGAGGTGAGGTCACCATCCTTGGGGGGCTAGCTACCTGATAAGATAAGCAGAGAGCAGCCTGGACCCAGCCGAGCCTGGGGACCAAGATGAGCAGCTGCGCAAAACGCAAATGCGGACGGGACAGGCCAGGAAACAGACCACCTGTTTGCGCCAACCAGGACGATTTTAAGTGCTGATTTAGCAAAAGCGATGTCCTTCAAGTAGAATTTACTTGCCTTCTTTGGTTCCAAGTCATGCTCTGACAGGTGATTGAGGGAGCGAGTGTGATAAGGCTCACCCATTGGCCAATGTCCAACGTCTGCCCAGCACATTGTAACCAATTCACCGATATCCGTCCAAGTTTACAAAACGGTCAACGGTCTCGTGTTTATTTGATGGACGTTTATAATCTCGCCCAAGGTTTGGCTACACAGTCAACTGGAATGTAGCTATTCGACTGCTTATCCAGCCATGGTACAGAGTACGGATACGGATACTGATACTCTGCTTGACGGATTAGAAAGCCCATGTCCCCCTGTCATGCGACTCATGAACTGCCGATAACTCCTTGACTATCCCCTAGTTAATGCGCGAAACCGCGAGGAAAGCTATGATTGGCCTGGGCATGTGCCATTCAACACTGTAGCAAAGGATCGTCATCCCGAACAGTCAAGCACAGTTGTTGGGGAGCTTGAATTCTCCGACTGAAGCATAAGTAGGTATCTTTGGCGGTGGACATAGCGGTGAAGATACCAAGCACCCATGGCACTATTCTAAGTACCTTCGTCACATGCGACGTTGCTTTTTCTTTCGGGGCCCCAGCAGAGACGAGACAGACAGACGGGTCAGCCAAGACCCAGAGTCTTTGATGAGACACGGTGCAACTCAAATGCAAACTTAGACGAGCGTCGCAATCGCAAACCCAACGTTTCCGCAGTCCTTGCTTTCCTCGCACCGTTCTGGCTGTTTGAGTCGAGGCGAACCGACAAAAAACAGCATGGGCCCGTTTATTAGCTTCAATGCAGCATGGCGTGGTCGCTGAGAGGTGTGCTTGACAGAAAATTTCAACGTCGGTTTGCCCTTTCCCACCGGAGGCGCCGCATGTACCTTGGCCACTGGCGAGATGGTGCGAGTAGGGCACGTACCCCCGCCTCCTAACTCTGAATCACGCCCCCGCTAGGCGAAAAGTGTTAGCGATGGCCCGCCTCACTACCACGCCGTTTATCAGGATCAGCGGGTAAATACCGCTACCGCCCTTCTGGCAGGTGCGAGTCTGAAAGGTTGGCACACAGACGAGGTAGACAGGCGGCGTTGGGTGGCAGGTTCACTCCACCAATCCTCCCCCTCCACCCCTCCTTCCTCCAACCGCAAGGCCAAATCAAATTAGTACGTATTACCTTACCTTAGCCTTAGGTTTTGGCAGTGCTACGGCGGTAGGTACGAGCAAAAAAATATCCATCACCACCGACGAAATTTCTCCCTCTTCCCTCCTCAACCGCAACACCAACCTTATCAAATTCAACCCCCCAAAACCCATAAAGTCGAGTCAGTCCAGAGGTACGGTCTTCGTACTAGTTCTCTGTTTCTGCTCACTTCATTTCCACCCGGAAAAAAAACACAAAAAAAAACTTGAAAAAACCCCAAAAAACACAACCCACCACCAAACCCACCCCTCATCTCTCTCTCTCTCTCTCCCACTCTCTCTTTGTCTCTCTCGCGACACCGCCCGAGTGACTCTTTTCTCCCCTGACGAAATCCTCCCTTTGAATCGGCCTCTCCCTGCTGCTCAAACCCTCAGACATTTGTCGCGGTCGCATCGCTTTGTTCGTTGCCCCGTCTCTTTGTTCGCTTAGGTCGAGTACCACGCGAACCTGACCCGCTGTCGGCTCTTTAAACAGGTGCGTTTGGACCCTCATTCCCCTCCCCCTCCTGCTCGTCAACTTTTTCTTCATTTTCCCCCTGCTTCCCCCTCTCTACTCCGTTCGCTCCTCTCTCTGGCGCTTCACCCGTCACTGACTCTGTTGCGCATTGCAGGTTCATACCAAACCTCAGATCCCGACTTCAACAATGGCCTCCAACGCTGCTCCCGGCGCTGTTGATCAGCTTGCCAACGACCTCAGCAACACCTCCCTCAATGGCAGCGGTGATGCCAAGGCTCCTGCCATCGACACTGCTGTCGCTGGCGCCGCCGACGATGGCGCCGCTCCTACTCCCAGCTCGGCTGCTCCCCACCCCCAGAACTCGGCCTCTCTGTACGTCGGCGAGCTCGATCCCGCCGTCACCGAGGCCATGCTCTTCGAGCTCTTCTCCCAGATTGGTGCCGTCGCCTCCATCCGTGTCTGCCGTGATGCCGTCACCCGCCGCTCTCTCGGCTATGCCTACGTCAACTACAACTCGACCAACGACGGCGAGAAGGCTCTCGAGGAGCTCAACTACACCCTCATCAAGGGCCGACCCTGCCGAATCATGTGGTCTCAGCGCGACCCTGCTCTGCGCAAGACTGGCCAGGGTAACGTCTTCATCAAGAACCTTGACGTCGCCATTGACAACAAGGCTCTTCACGACACCTTTGCCGCCTTTGGCAACATTCTAAGCTGCAAGGTCGCCCAGGACGAGAACGGCAACTCCAAGGGCTATGGTTTCGTTCACTACGAGACCGATGAGGCTGCTGCTCAGGCTATCAAGCACGTCAACGGCATGCTTCTCAACGAGAAGAAGGTCTATGTCGGTCACCACATCCCCAAGAAGGACCGCCAGAGCAAGTTTGAGGAGATGAAGGCCAACTTCACCAACGTCTACGTCAAGAACATCAGCCCGGAGGCCACCGAGGATGACTTCCGACAGCTGTTTGAGAAGTACGGTGACGTCACTTCCTCTTCTCTGGCTCGTGACCAGGAGGGCAAGAGCCGCGGTTTCGGCTTCGTCAACTTCACCACCCACGAGAGCGCCGCCAAGGCTGTTGATGAGCTCAACGGCAATGACTTCCGTGGTCAGGACCTGTACGTTGGCCGCGCCCAGAAGAAGCACGAGCGTGAGGAGGAGTTGCGCAAGTCTTATGAGGCTGCTCGCCTGGAGAAGGCCAACAAGTACCAGGGCGTCAACCTGTACATCAAGAACCTCGATGATGATGTCGACGACGATAAGCTCCGCCAGATGTTCTCCGAGTTCGGCCCTATCACCTCGGCTAAGGTGATGCGCGACACTCTTGTCGAGAGCGAGGACGAGAAGCCTGCCAGCGACGAGAAGGAGGAGCAGGAGGACAAGGACAAGGAGAACAAGACGGAGGAGACCAAGGAGGGCGAGGAGGGCGCCGAGAAGAAGGCCGAGAAGAAGTCTGAGAAGAAGCTCGGTAAGAGCAAGGGCTTCGGATTCGTCTGCTTCAGCAACCCCGACGATGCCACCAAGGCTGTCGCCGAGATGAACCAGCGCATGGTCAGCAACAAGCCCCTCTATGTCGCTCTGGCCCAGCGCAAGGATGTTCGCAAGAGCCAGCTTGAGGCTAGTATCCAGGCTCGCAACCAGCTTCGCATGCAGCAGGCCGCCGCCGCTGCTGGCATGCCCCAGCAGTACATGCAGCCCCCCGTCTACTTTGCTCCTGGCCAACAGCCTGGATTCATCCCCCAGGGTGGCCGCGGCATGCCCTTCCCCCAGCCCGGCATGGGAATGCCCGGTGTCCAGGGCGGCCGTCCCGGTCAGTTCCCCGGCTACCCTCAGCAGGGCGGTCGCGGAGGTGTTCCTCAGCAGATTCCTCCCAACATGTACGGCATGCCCGGCCAGTTCCCTCCCCAGTACGGCCAACCTGGCACTCCTCAGTTCATGGCTGCCATGCAGCAGGCTCAGCAGGCGGCTCTCTCTGGTGGCCGCGGTGCTCCTCAGGGTGGCCGTGGTGGCCCTCAGGGTATGCCTGGCGCTCCTCCCATGGGCGGTGCCATGCCCGGCTTCCCTCCCAACAACCGCCAGCAGGGTGCTGGCCGTGGTGGACCCAACGCTGGCCGCAACGGAAATGGTCCCCAGGCTCAGGCTGGCCGTGGTGCCGAGGGCGCCAACCCCGCCAGCGTGCTCCAGCAGCAGCTTCAGGGCGCCCAACCTGCTCAGCAGAAGCAGATTCTGGGTGAGCTGATCTTCCCCAAGATCCAGGCCATCAACTCGGAACTCGCCGGCAAGATCACTGGTATGCTCTTGGAGATGGACAACTCGGAGCTTGTCAACCTGTAAGTGAACTATTCTCTTGAGATTCTTGCATACGTTACTAACAGAGATGATAGTATTGAGGATGACGCTTCGCTTAAGGCCAAGGTCGACGAGGCCCTTGCCGTCTACGACGAGTACGTCAAGGCCCAGGGCCCCGAGAGCGGCGAGGCCAAGAAGGAGGAGGAGACCAAGGCTTAAGCCTGGACCTACCTACCTACTCACCTACGCCTCTGGCTTCTATCATTTCCTTTGTCATGGTTATCTGACTGGGCAACCCCCTCAACTGGAACGACGTGTGCCTGGACAGGCAATTTATGAACGATCAGGCAACAACAACAAACATGCTTTACGACCTTGTGTTACCCAATTCGAGGGGGCGCATTATGTACAGATAGACTTGGTTGCTATTTCTTCTCAGGAAGGGAAACTCAAAAGTTTGGGGACTCTGAGGTGGCTGGCTCTCGAGGCGAACTGCTAATTGCTTGCTTGCTCATGGCATGGCATGGCAAAGGCGGCGGCGCTCTGTCGGGAGAACCCACCAGGACGGCGTTGACGGTTTTCTGACACTCTGCCTGTTGACCTATACCCCCCACCGATGGTGCTCGTTTGCAGGCATGATCAACGCAGAGGTTTTATGCGGATAGGGTTTCTAATGAAAGAAATGTCTTGTTACTCTTGGGGATGTGATGTGATGTGATGTAAATGTGATGAGTAAAGAGGTTGATACGTGACAGATGACTGCCTAACTAAAATGTATTGATAGACTAGGACTATTCCTGACTATAAATATCCATATACATGCATGTAAACACCAAGGAGAATGAGTACCTACCTACTCCAGTAGTGCAACCAAACGCCTATTCCAGTGTGAACATGAAACTGTTTCGTTTCCAACCGACCTCGCTTGAACAGCAGTAACCAAATGACCTTGTCCTGCCTGACCGGTGGTGTGACCTTATCCTGATTGCAATAAACCAATTCGCCAACCAATGTTGTTGTTGTTGTACTCCTATATCCAGCCACATGATGCACCTCACAAGGTATTTACCACGACTGTATCGGGCCTTTCTTCAATCATGTACTTTTTGCCAGGAACACTGCCAAAGAGCGTCTCCATGACCTTGCCCTTCTGCTGCTTTCGAACCTCGCCTAGGTACGCACTCACGTCGCTCAGGCCGCGGATCTGGTCCTCGAGCGTGAGGGTGGTCGAGTTGACTCCACGGACGAGAGGAGACACGAGCTTGCTGCGGAGGGTCTCGAGGGAGGCCTTGAGGGTCAGGAGTTTGCCGTTGTGCTCGACAAGGATGCCCTTGTTGCGGACCGTCTTCTCGCGGACGTTGCGCAACAGCTGACGGTTCTGTTCAAACTTGCGGAGCTCGGCGGCGCGGGTGCCAAGAAGGCGTGTCCAGAGGCTGGAGAGCATGTCGGCATGGAGCTCCTCCTGGGCTGACGACTCGCGTACGACGGTGCGGGCGAGGTTGAGGAAGTGAAAGTCGACGGCCTCGAACAGGGCAAAGAGGGTCACGCTATGTTGCAATTCGGCTTGGATAGAGTCCTCGAGAACGGCGATGAACTCGGTAAAGAGGAGCTGGACCATGCGCTGCTCTCGCTGCGGGTTGGAGAGGCCAAAGATGTGGGTGGTGATGCGGCCGAGTGGCGTTGGTGAGCCGACGGCGTCTTCGAGGACGTGGGCGTGGGAGAGAATATTGTGGATGTTGTCGTAGGCGGAGGAGAGAGTTGAAGGGGAGGGAGACGAGTTGAGGCGGTTCAGGTGCATCTTTGCCCAGTCCATAACGTTGAGGATGCTAACAAGGGGTGAGATTGTGGTGTTAAGGGCCTATGCATGTTTGCAATCACTTACCCATCGATATCACCATCGACTCTAGCGAAAAACTTGGTCATTTCAATGGCCAACGTCTTCATAGTCTCACTGAGAGCATCCAGATCCGACACAATGCTGGCGGCGTCGCGCATATCGCTCGTGCGTACGCTCTCGCCAAGATCCCAGACAGCAACACTCGTGGCTTGTAGATCATGAACTTGGGACACGGCGTGCTCTGAGTAGTAGATGAGAGGTTCAAAGGAGCGGGCGAGCCCTGCAACTTTGACGAGGTCGCCCACAGGCCGCGGCGAGGCAGGCTGGAGCAGAGACTTGAAGAGGGAGAGAGAGAAGAAGGCAATGAGGACACTGGTGAAGGTGGTGGACCATGTCCGTGTCAAGGTCTTGTAGCGATCACGGATGAAGTTGATGGCAGCCTCGATAGGCTCAGTGCGGTGCTGTACTTCAGCGCGGACGGCGAAGCGAATGTCTATTCCATGTCAGAGAAGTGTGGTGAGAGCTGAGGCTGCCATGCCCACTCACAATTATCTGGTGGTGAGTGTTGTAGAGCCAACTCCCTTGCGGGAGTCGCCCTATCTTCGACCTTGACCTGAATCGTCCTATCTTCGTGCCTCTCGGGACTTGGACTCCGACCCTTGTCCGGGCTCTGACTTCCCTTGGGCAACTTTGTCCTGATGGCCCTCTCCAGGACCATCTCATCCTCACTATCATCATCAAACTCTGGAGAACTTTCTCTCAGAGTGCTTAGACCCCGAGGCTGCATGCCGGCGGCGAGGAAGTCATGAGGACCCCTCCAGAAGCCGCTACTCCGGTCTCCGTTGCCGAGCCTCCGCCACGCTGGAGGTGAGTATCCACCGGCGGACGCGACCTCCGAGTCCTCGAGGTCCTCTTCCGTCGCCGCCTCGCTGCGGAGGACTGAGTGGCGGGGCGACATTGTGCTTGCTGGGAGATCGAAGTCCCGTAGTGATGCGTCGAGGTTTTCTAGGTGATCCGTCATGGCTGCTGCGCTTGGGCGAGTCGTCGTCGCGGGGACGGCGTGACTCACGGCGACGGTGGTGCTCTATGTCCTGGATCTGTTTCTGTCGTTGCTTCTCCAGCAGGAGGTTCTGCTCTTGTTGCAGCTGAAGCTGGAGCTGCTGCTGAAGCTGGTGACGGCGCTGGGCGAGGACTATATCCTGGCCAGAGATGACAAGCTGCTGCTGGTCCTCGAGCACAAGCTGACTCCTCGCAAAGGGGGGTTCCGGTAGAGGCTTCTCGCCTCGGGCTGCCTGCAGAGTATTGGTGGGAGACTCGGCAAACAGAGGCTGAAAAAGCGACGACAACGACGGCAAGGGTATGCCAAGGTTGGGGAAGCGAAAGGCGACGAGGCGGGGGATGTAGATGACGGCACAGATGAGGAGCAGAAAGACGGTGATGAAGTATGTGCTGGGGGCGATGGTGATGCTGACGAGGGAGACGTTGTTGTTTACCGTCAGGAATGGAGTCATGGAGAAGATGGATGGATTGATTTGATAGTGTGATGAGGGCAGATGCTTCTCTTTCTCAAGCAAGATGAACGTTTTTGATCAAGTAGACTCGACTCTTGTGATATTGGGATGGATTGATTGACTGATTTTGGGGTAATAGTTGATCAGGTACGGAGTAGAGAACAAATAGAGGCTTAGAAAGAAGGTTGGCAACTATGCAATGCAAGGTTGGATGGATGATGGGACGGAATGGATTGGATGGAGGTCTGTTGCTGGGCGGGCGCGGGCAGGGCTTGCATAGACATGTAAGATGACAATGCGATGCGAGCCCGAGTGCCTTAGTAGGCAAGATAAGGCGAGGTAGGTAGGTAGGTACTGTAGATGCAAGGTAGAGAGGCCCGTCAACTTGACCGGCAGCTCAAGATGGAAAAGGAGAGGGAGGGAAAGCGTCGAGAAAGGAAAGAGGAGGGAAGAAGATGAAACATACTCATCCATTCTCATTCATCGCCCGGCTTTTCTCAACAGCCGATAAACCTACCTCCCCTTCCCGTCCCTCCCTCCTTCCTCAGCACAGCAACAACAGCACTTGCCCACCGAAATCAGAGAGGTTGGGGCCCTTGCTACCACTGCGTCACAGCCAATCATGCCCCGCCAACCGTGCAGAACGAGACCGTTTCAGCGACCCCGCGCTAAACCCGTTTCAGAGGGGGACCACTTTACGCGACACGTCTTTCCGGTGGGAGTGGCCTGACGCGCAAGGCATCTCTTGGTCACATGAGCTCCATTTGTTTACTGTTCGTTGTCATGGAAGATGAGGGGGGGGGGGGCTGTGACATATGCGTGATTCACCACGGAAATGGTCAGCGAGAATACCGCGATGAACGCGCGAATATTCCACGAAAAGGATGCGCTTTTATATATTATTAGGCAACACCCGCGAAACCGTGTCTCTCTTTTGTTGTTTTGTTATTCTCTCGTCGTGATCTTGTCGGCTCTTGATACGCTGGCGTCGGTGGCGGGGCATGCCTGGTATTGGTTCCCCCTCCGTGCAAAATGTGGGGCTATCCCGGACCCGAGCCGGCTCGCCCCGTCCCAGCATTCATTCATCAGATAACCATTGAAGAAACTTATAATATCGTGATTTCTTTACGAGGTCGAGTTGGCCTAATGCTTCGGCTCTGCTTTGATATTTTGAATCACTACATGATTAACATTCATTTTGCGCTCGGCTTTTCAAACAGCCAATGTGACTCCCGCCTCCTTCATCCAAGACATGCTTTGCCAACCCCCCAATGCATATACAAAAATGACAAGCAACATGATATCAAGTCGTCCCGTCTAAAATAGGCAAACAACACCCCCAACTCCGTGTAATGCCAGCATCACGTCCGCATCACAAGGCGTCGACCTCGACGTTTGGATTCTTCTCTTCAATGTCCAGCTCGCAGCACAGCCGGCCCAGGAACTCGACGCTCCGCATCGACGCCTTCAGCCGCATGCCCCAGCCGATGCACTCTATCACGGGCTGCGCGCACTGCGTGAACAGCTCAATCACCGTCTCCGGCGCCATCGGCTTGCTCGAGTTGAGCGCGCTCTGCAGGTTCAGCCCGTCCTCCACCTCCACCACCGACGGTCGCTCCGTCCCTGACCACGGCAGAGGGAACTCCTCGCACAGCATGTTGACCGCCAGCGACTCGGCCAGGCTCGCGTCAAACTCCTCCGACCCCGTGAGGTTCTTCCACGACTGAGCAAAGCACACGGGGATACTGTTGCTCCAGAGCCGGGGCCCGTTGGCCCGTTTGTGTACGTTGTACATGGCTGTCCCCTCCTCTATCAGACCCCACCACACCACCAGCTCCGTGCCCGTGTCATCGTCACCAAAGAACAAGACTCCGTAGATGGGGTTCTGCGTCGGCTTCTCTGCCAGCTCTCCGGACACGACGTATCGCTGGGACCCCGTGTACGCCGCTCGTTGCTTGAGCTCACGGTCCTTGAGCATCAGGTTGGCCTTGAACGGGAAGCTCCCTCTGAGGCGAAGCTCTGGCTCTGCCGACTCTGACTCGAGTAGAATCGTCTCCATCTTGAACTCGGGCTTGTACTCTATGGAATGTATTACTGCCGAACAAGTTAGTCTCGCCATCTTCAACCGGGGACGCATCTGGGACAGCTGCCTACAATCTCCTGTATCCAGATACCCCGACTTTTTACGGTCATGCTCTATCACCATGATGACGCTCATGGGGTCTCTCCGGTAGACGTTCTCAGCGTACGGGCTCTCACGCAGCACAATGGCCGGCCGCGACAGCGTACCAGGCGATAAGCTGCAGTCGAGGACGGCCAGCCACCGCTCGCCGACGTCTCTGAGCTCCTTCTTGTTCCAGTTCCATCGCGTCACCTTGCACGGGCACTTCCAGATGCGCAGCACGAGCCCTTGATCCGTCAGCCTTATTCCAAAGCGCCCCGAGTCCTCCTGTCCTGCGTACGTGCGGAGGTTGAAGTTGGCCGGGCTATCTGCCAAAAAGTGCATCCGGTGCAGCGTCTCCTCGGGCTTCTGCGACAGGGGCCACCTCCACACCAGGATGGACTGGTCGCCCGACTTCTTGAGCACCTCTTCCTGCAGCCGGAGAAAAGCCTTGTTGCCCTCTCCATACAGAATTGGCATGTTGATGCCAAAAATCCCCATCAGTGAATACGCCATGTCCTCGGGTCTGGTCGTCTCCCTATGCGCCATCCAGCCCATCCTTGTGGCCACGTTTTCGCGCTGCAGTAGTGTCGTTATTTTGCGATCCTTTGAGTCCGGTCGTAATAGAAATGACTCCTCGATTCCTGTCACCTCGCTGATTGTCGCGGCCAGCGAATGTCGATCGCCAAGCGGTGTCCAGTTCTGGTCGACAAACTCAACCTCGTTTGGGGCCAGCAGCTCCTGGAGTGTCCAGCCTCGGTTGAACCAGCGGCTCTGCTTGAGGGCTGCGGCCGTTCCCGTGGGGCCAATGGAAGCATCCGAGAGGTGGGCGAAGCACACTGAAGACTCCTTGTACCAGCGAAACATGGAGTTGATGGCCTCTGAGAGCTCAGCGCTGCTGGACTTGTCGATGCAGCATGTGTCGATCCAGATGTGGTCATAGCCGCGGGCGAGAGCCTTCTCGCACGCCTGAGAGATCTTGCGGTAACCTTTGCCATTCCTCTGGTGAATCTCGTTCATGCGCGCCGGGCTCTGGACGTCGTCGAATAGCACCTCGTCGCTACCCCATGTATGCGACAGGATGGCGTACTTTTCAGGGCCGGCGCCAAACGTCTCAAGCTGCAAGGTCCTGGTGTTGAGGAGTCTCATGCTGGCGACTCGAAGAGGACAGATTGATCAATCGCATGAGGTCCAGGAGATGCAGTTGTCGTCGTGAGGGTGCGGTTTCATGGTCTCCGTTTCAGCCTCGCGGTGGCCCAGGCGAGGCGAGGTCAAAGCCGCAAGCGAGTCAGGTTGGCCGCAATAGGCCTTGAGCCTGGGAGACGGGGACGGGGACCAATGAGACGCCTCAGAGGGCCTGTGGCAAAACCCTGCCCGCAGCAATGTGGCCTCTACTGCGCCGTGCAGTTAGGGTCACTCACCAGGCATCTCCATTCATCCAATCCTGCTCACAAATCCTTCCGTGAACTGAACCCCATCGCAAGCCATAAGCGTAGTCGAAATAAGGTAGACGTGCGTCTGAGAAACGAGGCACGTGATGCAACCTGAGACAGGCCAATCCAGCGCCATGCAGTCGTAGCTCTTGATGCCATCTCACTCATCCCTCACTATCAAGCCGCCACGGCATTAAACTTGAAACAACCAACGTGCCCTGGTCCCCGCCATGTTGCACCTGCATACATATCGATGTATACATATACAGAACTGGTAGCCAAAGTCATAATCATAACCATAGTCGTAATACCTAGCACTACCTGGTCGTCTGTCCATCCATACTAAAAACTCCATGCGTTGAATTCTAGTGAGTGACCGTGATACCCAACAAAGCTCATCTACTCAACCACCATCAGTCCCGTTCACCTTCAACCCAAAAAAGAATCCTACTCCAAGTCAAAGCCTGTTTCTGTGCAGCTCGCACCATGCTGAAAAGAGAACCACAGCTGCATAACACAACACCTGTCCTACCATGCATGTGCATCATCCAGTCTATCCCCGACTTGTTGTCACAACCTGAGAACTCCATTGGCTCATGCCTTATTGAAACAGGCCCTCTAATCGATCCTAGCATTTGATAGACTTTTCGCTGCAGGGTTTTTGAGAATATTGACCTGCTTCACGCCTCGGTACTTGCCCTGCTTACGGAGCCGCTTCCTCGCCACCATGACGGGCACCGAGCTCTTGGTCACTAGGTAGTTGGAAAATGATCCCAGAATGACACTGCCCATTGTTAGCGATGCGTGTATCTTGTCAGCATGAGAACCACTTACCCCTTGAGCGCGCTTCTTCCTCGGCTTCCTATCACGACCAATGTCGGGCTGACAAGGTCGATCACCTCGGTAATCAGATGCTTTGGGTTCTTGCAATGCAGCACCTCCACAATGACCCGCACCTGGAGGCTCGTCTTTCGTAGCAATTTAACCACCCTGTCCGAGATATCCTTGACTGCTCGGCGCCGGTCTTCCTCTGCCCTGCTGCGCTCTCCTCGGCTCGATGGCGCAGGGGAGGTGTTGGGCGTGTTGTTCTTCGAGTCTCGAATGGATGCTCGCATAAATTCTGGCAATGCTGTCATTGCCGAGGCCGGGGTCTTGCTATTGGCAACGGTGTTGATAGCAGCCGCCTGCTCTCTCATGGCCTTTGGGTCATCCGGTACTTGGTTTGCATCACCAATCCCCTGCTCCTCATCAACACAGTAGATGGCCATGAGCGTGTCGCCATCTCGCAGCACCGTACCGATTGCCCACTCGAGCGCATGTGTGGATTCATCGCTCATATCTGTAGCCACCAGGTACTTTCTGAGCCGATGATGCTCATCCTCGGCTTGCTGAACAATCTTGTTGTACTCTCCACGGTAAATCATGCGAATCGCACGGTGGGACTCTGGTGTCGAAATTATTGTAGACATAGAAACGGTGAGGTTCTGGGCCGTTTTGATGTCGTCTCTGTCAGCCTCCTCATCAGAGTCAATAATGGAAGCAGCTGCTGATGCTGTTCCCGTATTGTAGCTCGTGTTGGGGTGTACAGAGGTCCTACTATGCTTCACGTTGTCGCCAAACGGACTGGTGACCTTGATCTCTGGCTCCGACAGTAGGGAGCGATATGTGTATGCTGGCTGCCCTGAGGCAACCTTGGTTCCTAGTTACCATGTTAGTGCCGATCGTAGTAAAGAATGAGGTCGTAGACGTACTCTCTTCATCAGCCGCAGCAAGAAGGCTCTGGGATTTTCGACCATCACCAGTAGAACCCTCACTGGTCTCGCCCTTGGCATCGGGGTTGAGTGTCCGAGGTGCCTTCTTACGACCTCGGTCTTCGTCATCAGAGGAAAACGTGTCGTCGTCTTCACTAGATTCCAGGTGTTCACCACCAGGACCCAAGTAATCCTTGACTAATCTGCCACTCTGGCTGTCATCTTGAACACGTAACGGGAGAGTAGACAGAGTGCCTCCCGAACTCGCCAGGTTTGCATCTGTTAACCGGCGATAGGCGTTGTTGAGATTAAAGATCTGGCCATCATCAAGCATAGCTGTGCCGGGAGCAAGCACTGTACCGGGCGACCTCGACCTTGAACCCAAGCGGTTGTGAGGAGACATGGATTTGGGGCCGCCAATAGCGCCTCCGAGGGAGCGCCTGTGTTCACGATCGACTCCGCGGAGTGTGTCCCCGAGAGAAGTCCCTTGGGTGTTTCTCTTGGGAAGCGCCTGACCCGTGTTGCGTGTGATGATGTCGGAAAACTGGTATTCAGAGACAGGATCATTACGCCCTCCAACTGCTCGAGGCCCAAACTCGACGGGATTCGATGCGGCATCACTGAAGCTGCGAGTGTGTCCGACAGTGCTGGGTGCGAGGCTGGCATATTTAGAAACGGGAGAGCTTGGAGTTGTGCTGGTGCCAGGGAGCTTTGATGGGCCAGATGGAGGAGTGTCCAGATCCAACATGCTTCGAATCTTGGGTGGGGGAGGGGACGTGGTGTCAAGCATACTTCGCACGACTTGGCGAGGAGAGCTCGGAGCAGGCTGATCATCGATATCCAGCATGCTTCGAACGGGCGATCGCGGGGTAGTATAAGGAGAAGCAGATCGCATTCGGTCGTGGGAAGTCTGAGCTGGTTGGGGATTTCCGAGCAGCGCAAGAACCTCCTGCCGTTCCATATCGAGCATGGCTTCTATGCTCATGGGTTGTTGGTTCCGCGACATGATGGCGGTTGATCGGTAGTGCCGCAGTTGGGTTAAGACTGGTCTGGCAGATGGTTGGAGATGGGGGCAGATGCGCAAGCGAGAAGAGGTCGAATCGCAGTATCGATTGACGACAGAAACCAGACGGGTAGCAACAAGGAGAGGCTACAGAAGCTGTACTGAAAAGACTTCGGAATGCGCACACACCGCGACAGTTTAGTGGGGGAATTTGTGCAAGGAGCGCTGGGGTGTCGTTGTAGGCCAAGAGAGCATTGCGCGGTGGCTGAGAGAGATGGACGATTCGTGTGGCCTGGTGCCTTTCAAAACATGTTGCAGCAGCAGCCCAACAGCGTTGACAATTCTCGGTCAAAGTAGATAGATATTGGGACGCGGTGAAAGATGTTGTCGGGTTTCGGGGGCCGTACGTCAGAGCGACTCGGTGAAGTAGCCCGGTTAGTGGAGGCGGGAGGTAGGGTTTCCCTTTCTCGGATTCAGCAAGGTCGCGGGGGGAAGTAAAAAAAAAAAACCAGAGATGAAGAAGAAAGGGTTGGGTTGACGTGGCGAGAAGATCGTGTGACTGACTGACAGACTTGCTTGTTTGGGTGATAGAAGAAGAATAAGAAGAGGAGAGAGTTGGGAGGGATCCAGGTTCCGGGGAAGGAATGCAGAGACGAGACGTACCTACTGCGTAAGTTGGACGGGACGTGGAGTCGAGAACGGTTTGAGGCAAGAGCGAAAGGCTGCCCTGCCTGCCTCTGCCCGGTGTGAGTGTGGGTGGCCGCCCAAACCGCCCAAAACCGCCCACACGCACAGGGAAGGAACCTACCTAGTGTGGGAGGTGACACTGGCGCTGGCGCTGGTGCTGGACTGACCGAGTTACCGTGAGCGGAGAACGGAGCGGAGTGCAGCCCATGACAGTGGGGAAGGAGGGGCACTTGCTTGATGATGGGAACTCGCATCGACCCTTCCTTGACTCTTCTTTTGCTGGCTCCCTAGGAGCTGGGATTGCTCTTTACGGTAATGATGCGCGTAAGCATCGGTTAAGGTGTTTTGGAGTGGCACCCCGTCGTTACTTTGCGGAGTGAGTTTAATTCTAGGGAGATGGGAACCGAGATTATAGGCGCCCAAAGGTGTTGTCGCTCAGAAACCCAACATGAATGTCGCTTCTCTATTATTTTCTTTTCCTCGCTAACCCAAGAACGAAAGAAAAAAAAGTCTTCTCATCATCTGTTGGTGGCCTCCGACTCCGTCTTCAGCCCTGGCCCGAGCTCATCGAGTGATTGTGTCGTCATGTGAAAGCATCGTCTGCGCCGCCTGTAAATTGTCGGTTTCGTCATTGGACAATGGCTTCTCGTCTGTCTTTGCCCCGACACCTTCGGTAGTTTTGATCTAGGGCTTTTTAGCATTAGATACCTAGCTCTTTTCGCCGGGGATAGACTTTAAGAGTCATTCATTCACTTATATCCTGGTCGGCAAACAAGGCTCTTCAACCCCGTCCTGGAACGGCGTTTAAACAAGATTTTGTAGTCCGAAACCTTCCGTCTAGGATCTAATTCCGAAACCATTCTACACAAGGCTCACCCTGTTGCTGAAACATAGATCAGATCAGAACATATTGTTTAATTCTGACCGTCACGAGACCTGCATAGCTCTCCACATGATTGCTCCCCAAAAGAAAACGCGTCTCGCTCATGAGTCAGCCATTGTCGTCGTCTGCCCCTCCGCAGCCGCAACCGCAACCTCGGAAGCGTTTAAACCTCCCCCGATGTCCCCCGATCGCATTTCCGCTAGCATAGCCGTGCCAAGTGCATGAACGCATCCTTTCGGCTCTTCGCATGCAACAATGCTATGTTCCGGCCCGGAGAAGGGTTTCTCCAAGGCAGAGGTCGGTTGGACTTTTGGTGCTATGCCTATCCATCTCCCATGATACATAGCATCAAGTGGTGTAAGTGAAGAGGCGCCTCGCATGAGCCCCTCCTCTCACATGGCCTGGCCAGCGTAGAAAGATGAGTCTTTGCGTCAAAGGCTGGATATGTTACATATTTGGCACATCTACTGTACAACCTAAACAGGACGGTTACTCCAAAAACCTGTGCCCGCTCTACATTTTCTTCTTCGTCTTGAGTTTGTTGGACCCAATGTTGGCTCGGGCTGACGTGCCCAGCTTGTGCACCTGCTTCCGCTTCTCCCACACGCTCGACCGTCCCTCCACGACGGCGATGATCTCCTCTGCTATCCGGTGGGGGAACTGCTTGCGTCCGCTGCCCTTGGAAGGCTTCTTGTTGATCACATCCAGGATCCAGTTGAAGGCGACACGTCGTCGTTGTCGCACGCCAAGGGGCACTGGAAGCTCCAGAGCTCGGCCACCGCCGCCGGCGCCCGCCACGTTGCGGATCTTGAGGAGCGGTGCCACCGAGTCGATGGCCACAGTAATGTACAGGATTGGGTTGAGGGGGAGGTGTTCAGCCGGAGGGGTTCCGGGCAGGAGGGGGTATTTCGGGCTGTAGATCGGAGGTGGCGCGGTTCGGAGGTTGTTCATGACTGTGGCCATGTTCTGGTTTGCTTGTTAGCCGTGTCGCCGACCGAACCCTTTCATGTGTGTGTAAACCTACCCGCTGTGCAACGCTCAGCTTGCCATCCCGCATCAACAGGCGGGTGATCTGCTCGAGCACAGGATGGTATCGCTTTTTCAAGTTGAAGCCTTGTGGCCACGGCCGCTGGGGCATGCCAAACTTGTGTCCAGGATTCTCAACCTCGACATTGTCGGTTTGGGCCAATTCGGCATTCTCAGCTGCAGCAACGAGAGCTTCCGCCTTCTCGGCTGAGGGGATGGTGCCCTCCCGGTAGAGAATATCCTCCTGGGCCGGGGTCAATCCACCCTCAACTGAGCTCGATACCGTACGCCCGCCGTAGAATAGCTGTTCGAGAATCGCATCGTCCAAGACCTCCTCGGAGCTGGTCAAACCAATAGTCTGCAATGTCCCGCCATCAGTTGCCAAGACCGGTACATCGTCTCAATTCAATTCCTACCTCGGCGTCTTCCTTCCCTGTCAAGGCCTCGGAGGCACTGACATCCTTCGAAACAGGCTCGGATTGGGACTCGTCGGGCTTCGTGGCGTTGTCAATCGCTTTCGGAGGGTTGTCGTTCCCCTCGTTCGAGTACCACCGGTTCCGGGGAAGAGTATTGACGAACGGCCCAGGCCGGGGGGCAGCAGGTCTCGATCGAATTGCGAGAGCTCTGCATGCGCCCCAAACCCTTGATCTTGGAGACATGACTGAGCTCCGCGTTGCTAGCAACGTTCGTGGAGCAAGGTACTTATACAGCCTCTTGGCTCTTGTGATCAATGGGCAAATTCGCGATGCAAAATTCCCCGTCAATCGAGTTGTGCGGAAAATCAATAATCCGCAAGTTGTCGTTGGTAGCTGACTAACTCCCCTAGACCACTCCAAGCATACGACAAGGAGGGATGGAAGCTTGGGTATTTACGGGATTTACAAGGAAACACTGGGGCAATACGATAAATAGTTGGATATAGTATAACTACAGGTTGCAAGGGGATTAAATGTTAAACATCGGGCCCTCTCACTGTATCTTATTACTGTAATTGGCCAGAATTTGCCACGGCGGGACCATACAATGACCATCAGAGATGTATTTTTGGTAAGGGGTTAATGGTGAGAGTACATCATCTGAGGTGACTGCGCTGTATCAGAGTTAAGTACCTTGTTTAACATTTAATCCCCTTGCAACCTGTATATCTTTAGACACCTTCATATTAGCTCCCACTTATCCCCCACCACCTACTGCGTAATTCTACAACACCCCCATATCATTGGGATCCAACAAAGCCTACAGTATCTAGAAATGCTAGAGTTTCACGTGCTTTTCGCATTTGCTTAGTTTCATATGTAATACTACAGGTTTTCTCAACACCGCCAAGACTCACTCATCTTCTGTACACACCTGTCTCACTGCCACTCTGCCGCACCATGCCCCTACTGCATCAAGGTGTCAGAACCAGTGCTTTTTCTTCAGATGATCGCCATCAAGTACCGAATTGCCGTAATCGGAGACCGTGAGGGCTGGGGGTGTCGTCACCTAATCGCTTCAACTGCAGCTTCATGTGATCAACTGTGCTCACTTCCACCCCAATCAACCGTGGCTGCGCCGAGGGTGGGGGTTCAACGACGTCCTGATAGTAACCATACACTCCTCTTGAGTTACCTACCCAGGTCCTTGTCATTGCGCTGACAATGGAGGCTGACGGTGATAAGAGGATGATGGAGGCGTTTCCCCGCTCATCAAGAGTTGCCTCGATTCGACTTTCACACCACTGATGCAACCTTGTGTCCGGCTCAACACCAAATGATCCCTGTTTCCATGTCTGTCTGTCACCGTGCTCCCTTGAACAATTCAAGCCACAGTTCAAACTCCCGGCATCGCACAGTCAATTTTGCCCAACTCCTCGGAAACCTGCGTTCAGCAGACCTAGAATTTTGAACCCTAAGCAACTAACCCTCCTGAGTAAAAGAAAACCAAAGGCCACCGACCAAATCCATCACGCCCATATCACACCAAGTGCTGCAGGAAATGCCATGGTATAGATGTACACCTAACCATATTCAGCAGCATCCATAAAATACAACTCGCAACCACCGTGGAGATCCGCCTCCCAGATCTGCCGGCTGCGTAGTGCCCATTCCTTTTCGCGATGCCCAGTTCCAGTTCCAACTCCTGTTACATACCTCGCCAGAGCAACAAACGCGATTCAGCAAAAGAATATCGCGAAATCCAGACCCAAGCACAAAAAGATAACTCCCCCAATCGTGAATAGAGAAGAGCCCAACCATCCTGGTTTACAGGTTGGATTGCTGCAGTTGGTTGAGCTTGTGAGCAGTGCCCTCATCGAGTGTCTACCAGCTCCAGGACTGAGTGGGAGAATTGGTGTTCGATCCAGTCAACCACTTGACAGCACACTCGGCGGCATCCTCCCTTGCGTTGTTGAGGTTCTTGCCATCATACCAGAAACGAGCGTTGAGTGTCTTGCCGTGAACTGTGACCCTGCTTGACCACGCAGTGCGACCGCCTTGAGATTCAAGTCAGCGACCCTCAGTCGGCAAACGTCAGTTGCAGGGAACCTACCTCGACGATCTGACACGATCTGGAAAACAGGGGGACGCATCTGGGCATCACGACAGAAATCTAGAAGATTTTAGTTCAGAAAGCCCATGAATTTAAGGTTGAGAGCAAGACTTACGGTCGAGCTGGTCCTGCCAGGGACCGGTGGGGTTGAGGGATTGAACTTCCATTGTTGCCGGAGAGAGAATACGAAGGTAGACAAGAGAAACCAGGCTGGAATCTTGGCTATTCTATCAAGACCTATGGAGGGTGGGAATTCGGATTTGCTGATGCTTAAGATGGCCAGAAGATAGCAGTGGAAATAGCAGATCCTCGGTACCGAACGCTGGGGAATACGATTGAAACTGATGGTTGAGTTTGAAGATTATATCGGGTGCGGGTGGTGGGTTATATATCCAGTCAACTGGAAACTGGTTGCAGCAACGTGTTTGGGAGACGCCGGGGTGGGTCTTGGAGATATGACAACGACGAGAGAAATCCTGGAAGAGGCGGCCAAGGTTTGGCAGCCAACTGGGCGTAGTATATCCGAGGAAGCCTCAAAGGTAAGACGAATGCAAGCAAATAGGGCGGGCCTAGGATGTCGGGCGGATGATGTGGCAGAAGAGGATTAGATACCGTCAAACGGGGAGGGGGCGAAGCGGTGATGTGGACTTGACGCAGACACGGAGATGTTTGTGCGAAGTTGCAGGACGGCTAGATGTTTGAAGCGTCTAGCGGCAGACTGCATCCAGAGAACAGGAAACACAATTAATCTGAGAAGTACACGGGTAAAGGATAGGAGAGGAGGGGAAGAGAGAAGGGAGGACGAGATGAAATAGGACGAGGAAATAGGAGAATGTGAGCCACAACTAAGTGAGCCCAAGTCTCGACGGAGGCGTGGGAGGGATTGACAAGCGAATCCTCACAGAAGGAACGAAGTTTCTGCTGGCAAGCAAACTACGGACAAGCCTACGTCGGTACGGCCTGCGGCCCTGCAACTTGGTAAACGGGGGGGCTCCAAATCAACATTGCTTTTTCTGCCCCTTGAGGAGAGAGAGTGGGATCTGGCGCATCGGGTTAAGCTCACCAGCAGGGAAGCAAATCGACTCGGGAGTGACAGACAAGAGAAGGGCGGGTGTGAGCCGAGTTGCTTGGACCTCAGCGTGGGCCGTGCCGGGGCCGGTCAGTCCCTAGTAAGGCGGCAACGGGTATGGGGGACGGGGACGGAGACGGGAGCGGGTGAGGATAGGCGATGTGCTGTTTGTGTTTGCGCAAGGATTCGGTCACGACCACCATGATGAGGCTCGACACGACAAGGACAGGCGAGGGTTTGTGAATCTGCGATTGAGTCCAGGACAGGCAGAAAGAGGGACACGGCGTGCAGCAGCAGCAACAGCAGCAATGCAGAAGAGAGCCATCCATGGGGGGGCGTGTACTCCAAGCCATCCCCAAGGGCGTCTGTGGGTGTTGCTCGTGGCCATGGAGCACTGCCAAGTACAAGCGTGCAAGGGGACGGTTGATGGATGGAACCTAGGTCACGAGGGCGCATGCGGCAACATAGGTTTGATTTGGAAAAGGCTGGGCGACTCTGGCACGCTGGTGCAGCTCCGTCAGATGCGAAAAAGCAATGCTGGGGACATGGTGCTCGATGGTGCATGCCCAGTCCAGGCAAGGTTTGGGGGCTATTACCTTAGCAGCACATGAGGAGTGGCAGTAGGTAATGTAATTGAGGAGAGAAGAGAAAAAAAAACAAAGTGAGGCTGACCACAAAAGAATGAAAGAGAAGCAAAAAGGAGCATGGGCACGAGGAATGAGGGCAGCGTGGGAGATGAACGCTTCGTAATATCCAAGAGAGGTGCCCCTTGGCTGCGACTCGAGGCGAAAAGAGAAGATAACTGACCATCTCCCAGTCCACTGTAGCGGGTTCCGGGCAATGATGTGCAGGATGATGAGGTGTCGTGCCTCAGACGATGCAATGTCGTACGCGAACATGGACTGCAGATGTCTGCAGGCACAGGATCAGGATAAGAATCAGGATCAGGCACGGCTGAGGGAGAAATGAGGTTATCCGTGAGGCGTAGCGCAGCAGCAGCCCTGGATTTCAGGTCGAGATTACCATGGCCACGTCAAGCGAGCAGCTGAGGCGATGCCAGCTCAGGGCAGAGCAGGGGAGGCATTGACACCCATGGAGCCCCGACCAGGGAGGACTCGGTCCCGTCCAGTTAGCACATGGCCGATTAGCCCAAAAAGCCATGATAGAACCCTTGGTCTCAAACATGAATAAATGGGAACCAGGGGGAAATCGCTTGAAGATGTGGAGAGACAAGAGACAGAGCAGACCGACAAGGAGGCGACAACTTGCAAGGGGCTCCCTGTGCTTGAGACACGATTGGGTCCTTCGTCTTTCCTTTCTTCTTCTGCTCTCTCCTCGATGTTGTCTCCTCCGTTGCCCATGTCTGGGATTGGGGGATCGCAAAATTTGGTGTCGTTTTTCTTTTTGATGTGGAGTCGACAAGATCATCTCGACTGGGATTTGCGACGAATCCCAGAAGACCATCCACTCACGAATGCCGGGAAGGAGCCCGGATCTGTGCGTGTGGGGGAGAGGGGAGAGCTCAGCGTGCACCGACCACCCGCTGTCATGGGTGGGTAGATAGGTAGGCAGGTACCTAGAAGGTGCCTGCCTGCCCTGTTGACCCTGGGCTGTGGGAGTCTTTCAGGCGCCAAGGCAGGCCTCTTCTGCTGATCAACTACCTAACCTCCGCCAGCTCCATGATGTCGGCTTCAAACAAAGCAACAACTCGAATCTTCCCCAAGACTGGTAACAAGGTGGCGTCCCTAGGTGCGTCGCTACTGCTCCTGCTCCTACCTAGGCCCGGGCCTTAAGCGTTCTGTCAATACCAAGATCCTGCGCTGCAGCCAACATCGGGTCCAGGGATAGGACGGATGCTGGGGTTTGGGGATCAGGGGTGCTGAGCTCCCGTCGGGAGTCCCAACCAACTGAATGTCGACTTCTCCAGTATCAAAATGGGTGTAGATGAGGGAGCGGACTCAGCCATGATGGAGAGCTATGCGCGGTAGTTCAGGTGAGCTAGCCAGCCCTCGCCGTCATATTCCCAGAGTTGCTGGCTTGTGTTAAGCGCGCTTTGCGACTGATAATACGACCCTAACAGAATGATACCCTACGCAGCACCGCACCGTACCCATATCCCCGATGACCCCATGGTCTGCCTTACACGGAGCGTGCTTTCGCCAGGTCTGGTTGCCCGATAGAGTGGACCTGGGCCTCAACTTGGGGACTTGTTGAACAGGGCTGGCTGGCCTGAATCTGCGTTGAATCTGTTGGCGTCTGTCATGTACGGAGGCCTTGCCGCAGCAATCCGTTAGGCTGGAATGGACCCAATACACCGCATGTCCCGGCTTGTGGTCGCTATTATCGCCGATGCTGGGCCTCGTTGCTTTTTCCCGGCCGGTGTCGAGATTTTTCCCTCCTCCTCTTCTGTCCCCCGCCCTCCTCTTGTTCGCTCTTCCGGCTGGTTGCTCAAGGCTGCCGGTCTAGCTAGCCGATCAATGACCAAGATCCCGGCTCGACACGCATGGCTGGGAGCGTCACAGGCGCCTGATCCGCCAGTGTCAGAGCAAGCAACGTTGATCCTGCTTGCATCCAAGTCTGACATGACATGGTATTTGCATCCAATGTCCCAGTGTGTCGGGAGATGCCAGAGAGACCCGCAGCACGAAGGCACCGCCCAAGTCAATAACTGCCGAACCCACTACCTCCGTCTGCTCGGGATTCCTGGGCCTCTTCCAGGTTTGGGGTCGAAGACAGGTCGGGCCCCTGCATATGGCAGCCTGCTAGTCCTGTGTGTGCGGGTTGAGAAGTCGAGGCTTACTTAGTCGAAGGACGCCAGGCGAATATATTGACTACAGATGCGGGCGTCTGTTGCACGCCGAGGTAAAGGCTCCTTGGCTGAGCCATGCATCCAGTCTCGGTTTGCTCGGCACATGGCAGCATCAGTCGGTTCCCACGAGCAAACTGGCAAGCATCGTCGCCTTGCGCATCGAGCGTGCGTGAATGCACCTGCTGCAGACTGAAAAGTTCACGCCATCCTTGGCTGCCTTGGATATGCAAGACGACGATTTGTTACTATACATACGACGATAGCCTTCTTTTCTCATCCTGTTGTCTCTTGGGCGTGAAAACAAGGCCAAAACGTTTCTGGAAGCCGACAGATTGGTTATCCGTCAAAAGGACGAGCCGAACCGATTCAGGGTTGCAGTTACATGACCCCATGCCCGCTTAGGTTTAGAATCAAACTTCAAGGCGACCCATCATCAGCCTTGGGCCCTGACCGGTCTGTCAACTCCCACCTCGACGAGACGACGTGGGAGGCAGACCGGCCAAGGAGCTTCGTCATATTTCACCGTGGACGTCTCAGCGTAGCCTGGATCAGGGCATTCCGATCCACCGTGGACGCGCGCCAGATCAGCCATGCAGGACAAGGGATGCTTGATGAAAACCCCCAAGCATCGCTGGCCAACAGCAACTCCTTGGGTCGAGATGATGAGACCAACTTTCCCAATCTGACCGCTGGAGATTGGCCGCACCTATCATGGGCTTTCTTTTTCTGGAACTCAACTTATAGCCCCCAAGACATTTCATCCGCCGCTCAACCGTTTGCTCAGCTGGCCTCGTGGGCCTCCGAGACAGGCCCAGCCTTTTTTCACCGGTCTGGAGAATGGCGTAGATCCCCACGTCAGGCTTTGCATCGTGACCTTCCGAATCTTCGCCCTCCTTGCGTGCCCTGCGCCTCGCCGTTTTCGACCACGACATGAGGGTTGACGAAGAGGTGTGACATGGCCAGACCGTTGAGCGGCTAGTTTCCCCTGCGGTCGGCCGTCCTCGTCCACCTAGTGTTTGTGACAGCCGCTTTCTAGACCGAGCGAGTCTGAGGTTTGCTGCAGCCGTTTGGTTGGGTTGCCAAAGCTGACACCTATCTCTGACAACTGTATCCGTATCGCTTCCAACTCCTTGCTTCAGACACGAGCGCGCACACACGCCCACCCACCCACTCGCGGGAGAAGCAAGGCGCGAGTCTACCATGTACGCCTTCAATGCCTACATGGCGGTACCGGAGGGAGGTCCTCGGTCATTACGACAAGCAGGATTTCGAATTGATGAGCAAATCAGTTTGTGATGGAGCCGAGACACGCCGGCAAGGTCTGCTGCTTTGCAACCCTCCGACACGGCGCTTGCAACGTTGACGCGCGGGAGCGTCCGGATTAACAAACTACCCCCAAGCCGGGCCCAACCAAAACGGTTCCGATGTTTCATTGAATCGCTCGGCAAAGATCCATAGATGGATGGATGGATGCTGGAATCAGATTTTTTCTCTCCCGGAGCAGCAGCAGGAACGCAAGCTATCACGCAGCACAAGACAGCACATCACATCACATCACATCACACACAGCAGCACAGCCCATCCGGCGGTGAATAATACCATCTTGAGTCCTCTGCTGCATGGAGTAGATGCCGGGTAACACCGGTGCAGGCGTCCATGATCCTTTTCCCTGACTCGGTCAACGGGTAATACATCCATAGCATTACCGCCGCAGCAGCAAAAGGAATTGTTGTCAAGGGGCGGTCAACTAATATAGATGCGAAAGTGAGGCTTATGCGATCCTGGAGACGAAGCAGGGAAGGGAAGACACCTTGACGCGGTTGGCGATGCAACTAGAACGTCCGAGTCCCGCAATTACGATCCTCAATGCTCGATCTCACGGTTTTAGGTACAGACTCATCCTAGTTGTAGGCTTTAGCATATACCGACAGCCTTTTCCTCCGAGGACTTCTGTTCTAGTTTTTTTTTTTTTCTTTTTAAAAAAAAATAAAAATAAACATGGTGCAGTCTCAGCATACGGTGTATTTTTCTGGGGCGCCTCAACATCTGCGCGCGGATACATACGCGGAGATAGACTCAGGATGCAGGTGAGCAATCCTTGACCATAGCTCAGATGTGGGTTTTAACATGCTTCATGTTGATGCATTTTACAGGTCATTAGTTATGTTACTGATCAGTTCGATAGCACTACGTTATTGTGACATATCTCGGTTCATCAGAATTCGGAAATCGGGTTTTTTTCCGTCAGCCTTTCACCCACCCAACATCGGTTATCTTTGTTGGTCTTAACTACGAGTCTCGACATCCGAAGCACAACAAGCCCGTCTCTTCTTCTCGCGAGATCGGCTACCTAGTGGGATGAACCAATATCCTAGTTCGACTGCCTCGCGATCATGGTTCCATGAGTTCCGGGAGTCGCCCCATTGCTATTGCTCGGCCCGACAACTAAACCCTGCTGAGAACCTGGATACCACTCAAGAGTCTTCGATACTACATCCAGTGCCTGGTATCGTGATGCCTGTTCCACATGCATTGGACGACTGCTGCTAAACAGGCAGACGGACTGCTTGGCTCTCTCTGAATTTGAAGCCGATCCGAAGAGAAGTGCCCAAGCATCGTGTCTTGGTAGCTGTTTCAAGGGTGTCAGGAAAACAAACTAGAGATCAACATTGTAGATGTCATGTTCGCCAAGAACAATCTCCCCAAACATACGTCACGGCAGCTCAACATCACAACGGCCATCCCGTGTCTTGGGTAGGAACTGTGCCGATCTCCCCACACTACTCTCCACAACTCCGGGTTTCTGGACGACTTTGGCCAACGTTAATTGAAAAGTTAACCTAGCGTGAAGGACCCAGCTGCTCAGGTGCCCGTCCATCGCCGTAGTATCGCCGGACACGCCATGGAAAGTTGGAGAGAGCATCTCGAGACCGGGGAACGATGTTACCCTAATGAGCTTCCCCTCATCAAGTTTTCTCGTGTTCTCGCTTCGGCGAGTACGTGGGTCGCGATGGATGAAATAGTATATAGTCAATGGCTCCTCTATGAGGGCCATTGTCTCTCTCATCGCTTCAATGGCACATTGAACGAGGCATTCAGCAATGAAACCCACACTCCTCTTGGCTGCTGGCTCCTTGGCTTGGGCAAAGCCGTCCGGCTACAAGATCGACTACAAACGCGCACCCCCAAACTTGTCAACGCTCGCCAACTACAGTCTGTTTGAGACATGGCGTCCTCGAGCGCATGTGCTCCCTCCCTTCGGACAGATCGGAGACCCTTGCATGCACTACACCGACCCGAAGACGGGACTGTTCCACGTCGGCTGGCTTCACCTTGGTGCCGCGGGGGCCACAACGGATGATCTGGTGACGTATCATGATCTCAACCCGGATGGGGCTCCCTTCATTCGTGCAGGCGGCACAAATGACCCCATTGCCGTCTTTGACGGGTCGGTTATCCCCAGCGGTATTGACGGTCAACCAACGCTCCTTTACACGTCGGTCTCGTACCTACCTATCCAATGGACCATCAACTACACCCGGGGCAGCGAGACACAGTCACTTGCCGTCTCAAAGGACGGTGGCCGGAATTTCACAAAGTTGCAACAAGGTCCGGTGATCCCATCACCCCCTTTTGCGCTCAATGTGACAGCCTTCCGAGACCCCTTCGTTTTCCAGAACTCTCGCCTCGACTCGCTCCTGGACAGCGAGCCTGGAACGTGGTACAACGTCATCTCTGGCGGTGTGCACGGAAAGGGGCCCAGTGTATTCCTCTACCGCCAGCATGACCCAGAGTTTCAGTACTGGGAGTACCTGGGCCAGTGGTGGCACGAGAAGGCCAACTCCACCTGGGGTGAGGGACTCTGGGCCGGACGATACGGTTTCAACTTTGAGGTTGGCAACGTTTTCAGCTTGGATGAGGAAGGATACAACTCCGAGGGCGAGGTCTTTGCTACCTTTGGTGCTGAGTGGTCCCTCGAACCAATCGTGCCTGAGGTGTCAGACTTTCGAGAGATGCTCTGGGCAGCAGGCAACGTCTCTCTTGAGGACGGCGATGTCAAGTTTTCTCCTACCATGGTAGGAAAGCTAGACTGGGGGCACTCTGCTTATGCCGCTGCTGGCAAGGTTCTGCCGTCATCTTCAAAAGCTTCATCCAAGAGTGGTGCACCTGACAGGTTCATCAGCTACGTGTGGTTGACTGGGGACTACTACGGCACACTCAAGCAGTTTCCAACTCGGCAGCAGAATTGGACCGGCTCGCTTCTTCTGCCAAGGGAATTGAGTGTTGGGAAAGTCAGCAACGTGGTTGATAACGAGCTCGCACGGGAGAAGGGTTCATGGCGCGTGGCCAAGAACGAGTCGGGAGTTGTGGAACTTGATACGCTGAAGCAGGTCATCGCTCGCGAAACACTGTCCAAACTTACCAAGAAGGAGTCCTTTGCTGAGAAAGGCCGAACTATCAAGAAGCCTGGATCTACGGCCTTTGGGCGACATCCCAAGTCCAAGTTCTACGTTCTCAAGACCTCCATCTCGTTCCCAAGCTCGGCTCGTAACTCGGATCTCAAGGCAGGCTTCCAGATTTTGGCTTCAGAGCACGAGTCTACCACCATCTACTATCAGTTCTCAAACGAGACCGTTATTATCGACCGGAGCAAGACAAGCGCGGCGGCGCGCACCACTAGCGACATTGACTCGCGAAATGAAGCGGGACGGCTGCGACTGTTTGACGTTGTTGAAAAAGACGAGGAGCGGATAGAGACTCTAGACCTTACTATTGTGGTGGATAATTCTATTGTCGAGGTCCAC
Organism: Fusarium piperis; assembly: GCA_027886205.1. Lineage (NCBI taxonomy): Eukaryota > Fungi > Ascomycota > Sordariomycetes > Hypocreales > Nectriaceae > Fusarium > Fusarium piperis. The sequence continues at coordinate 205,454 of RZGM01000008.1, forward strand.
GCGAATGATAGGTTTTCGTTGGGCACCTGGGCTCGGTAAGTTTGCTGAAATGTTTGGCAGAGGCTATACTAACTTTGATAGTTCCTGGTACGCTGATTCGACTGAAATCCGTTTCTTCCACGATGGAGAGGGCGAAGTTACATTTGGAGATGTGTCTATATATGAAGGGCTCTTTGATGCTTGGCCTGAAAGGAAGCGGTAGGCTATATATATAATGACACAAGACCTACGAGTTACCATATACATTGCTTAGGATCTTTAGCTACATATAACGTAAACATCTAGGATTCTATATATTCAGATCCAGTACATCGCTCCAAGTTCTAGGCCTTCGTTCTCGGAAGAACCATTCTCTTCTTTCCATGCCATGACCCGTCAAGCAGAAAACTCCTTATTACGCCGATACATATACAAACTTAACCCCAGACATCCTCGAGCCACTTGCTCCCCTTCTTGGCCGACTCAGCCCAGCTCCGGGCCTCGGCGTCAGTCCAGCCGTTCTGCTGCTTCATCGACTCCTCAACCACGCTGCCCACCGCGCGGGTCATTGACGCCCTGCCGCAGATGTACATGTTGGCGCCGCCCTAGAGCAGCTCGCACACGTCCTTCTTCATCTCGCTGACCTTGTCCTGCACGTATGCCTTGGGGTGGCTGTTGGACCGCGGGAAGGCGGGGACAATCTCCGGGAGGCCATCCAGCTCCTTGGCTACTGAAGCGAGTTCCTCGCGGTAGAGGTAGTCTTGGTCTGGGGAACGGCAGCCAAAGAAGAGAATCATGCGGCCGATGGGCTTCCCAACGGCCTTGAGACGGGCGCGCTCGAGGATGAAGCCACGGAAGGGAGCCATGCCGGTGCCGGCGCCGATCATGACTAGGGGAGTCGTGTCGAGGGTGGGGAGCTTGAAGTTTGACCGGCGGATGCAGGCAAAGACCTTGTGACCCTTGAGGGCATCGCCAGGACCTGAGAGGGCATAGCTGGAGCACTAGGGCCAACCTCTAGCTGAGAGGCGTCGCCGCTGAGGTAGCTTGTGGTGACGCCGCGGATGGCCTTTGTTGGGTCGGCTAGGAGGGGGGAGTTGTCGGCGCCGACGGTGATGGCGATCTTGCGGGCCGAGACGGCGCTGGATGAGGAGATGGAGTAGTATCGGGGCTGGGTAGTCGGGAGAGTCTCGACGACGTAGGACGGGGGGGTTGGTCCAGACAGAACCAGAGCAGCCAGTGCTAGGAGACGGCCCAGAGTGATGTGATCTTGCCAATGAACTCGACACAGGCTTGCTTGTCTTTTCCCAGAGTCGTGAGACGGCTGGCAACTTCTGGCGAAGGAGAAAAGCGAGCTAGGGCGCCGACTGTCTCTTGAGAGACAGGGGCAGACACTTTGAGGTAGTGGCGGAAGAGAGCCAGCAATGAGGTAGGGCTGGGGATCTTGATGGGCTCGCCCTCTTCCAGGGCTTGGATAAGAAGAGGCGTCTCTGCTCTCTGCTCCAGTCCAAGTGCCTTGAGGAGGAGCTGCACCTCGTGACCAGGGTTGGTGGGATACACAGCGAGGTGATCGCCAGTCCGGTAGCGGAGCTCAGCCTGGTCGCTGAGGTCGAGCTCCATGTGGATGCAGTTCCTGCCAGGGGACGTGTAGAGCTCACGCGACCCTTTGCACGGCCAGGGCTCGGATGGGGGAGTACTGCTTGACGATCTTGGCAGGGCCGGTGCGGTTCTGGATGGGCTCGCCGAGGCTGAGGGAGGTCGGCGCAGAGGGTCTGGAGGCCGAAGCGGAGGTGACACTCCTTGGAGAGTCTGTTGGCAAACATTTCTGCTGTGCCAGACTGTGAACCCCAGAAGATGACGACATCCTTGCCCTGTATGCATTGTTAGTATTGATGTTTCAAGAGACAGGGGGGGTTCGACTTACACTGTCTTCCATCTTCTTGGCAATATCACGAGTTGCCTTGGGTCTCGATGCCGCACCATCCTTGGACCCCATGCGTTCGTACTAGATGTAATCGTACGGGTCTGGTCTGTCCCATGCGATGCCGCGGAGGAGATAGGCCGCCGAGGCCACGCCGACCGCAGTCAGGGCAGCCATGTCGGCGACAGTCTAGGATGGACGCAGCTGGGACAGGGCGTTGGCAGGAAAGACGGTGGACATGATTGAAAGAAGTACAATTTTGTCCTAGAGTAGAAGGAGTCTAGTGCTGAAGAGAGTCGAGTCGAGAAGATGAGGCTCGATATTCATATCCCAAGACGATGCCCCACGATTTCGCCTCTCTCTTCAAAGATAAAGAAAAAGTCCGAGGATTCTCTCATGGTGAAAAGGGATCCCTGGAAATGTCAAAAAGGCACATCTCGAGTTTCCAATCTCCAAGTTGGTAAAGTAGTGAATGTTGTTAGGTGTTGGTTGATGGGGTGTGATTGACCGGAACTTTTGCCCTCTTGGTCATTGTCGTCGCCACTGAGAAGCTTCCCAAGAGGGGAATTTCCTTATTGGGAAGCTATCTCCTCAGCCGTGACACCGGCCGGTGGAAGCGAGCGTGAACTAGTCCACAACTTTAACGTGGAGGAATCTAGATCAAGTCTAGATCTGTGGGGGAAGGATCAAATCCATTTCGTCTATACATAGCCCAGTTCCTTCAGGACCTCAAGCTCAAGATTCTCCTTGTCATGCTTGGTAAACCTCCTGGGAACTTGAGCACCAGTTTTGCGAACCCAACCTTGACGGGGGTCTGAAGATTTCTCCATCTGTTCCATGTCTATCCACTTTGCCCGAAATCGAATGCCGACATTTCGCGTCATGCGTCTTTTCTTCGATTCATGGATAATCCTGACCGCCGTTATGAGTTTTGCGTGGCACTCGGCTGGAGGTAACAAATGGGACGTCCGTTGCTTAAACAGGGTATACCAGCTCAAGGACAGGTTCGAGGAACCGAGACTTGTATCCTTGTGGGCATATTCGTAGGCAAATGGGTAGAGCCCCGCCATTTCCCAGTCAATGATAGCAACCAGCTCGTACCGCGGGGCCTTTTCCTCAGGTGAAGATATTTTCCTGGCGAGGATGTTGCGGGGCTCGACATCGTTATGGCAAAAGACGACGTGATGCTGGAGGTCATCAAGGTCTGATCGAGACAGTTCAATCCGGCCTATGTCTTCGTATGTTGACTCAAGCACGATTCCGCCGTTGATCTCCAGCAACTTGCAGCTCGGCGATCTCTGGTTGCTCGCTTGGAGGATTCCGTCCAAAAACTGCTTGACGTCTGGGAAATACCCGAGCTCTGGACCACCGATCGAAATCTTGACGGGCTGGCAAGCATCATTGTTCGAGACACAAGGGGTTCCTGTTAAGCTTTGGAAAATGGTGCCGAGGTCGAGTCTTTGGAGCTTCTCCATTGCATGAACAACTGAATCCATAAACTCCAGCTGATGAGTTTGGCCAAGTGTGTCCCACACGTCTTCAAGCGGAATCGTTCCTGTGCAATATGCCGTAATACAGTATTCAACCGGTCTTCCATCTGCAGTAGTCGTGGTGCTGACATGCAAGACTGACGGAACGACATCATTCAATTGAGCGTGCGCTAAACGCTGGAGGGCTACCACGGTGGCCAGGCGACCTCTCGATGCCTCTAGCCGGACAACAAGTTCCTTTGGGTAGCCCGGAAGAGGCGCGATCTCGGATTGAACGCTAAATGTACAGGTATTGAATGTGTTTGAGATGATACAGCAGCTGGTCGGCTTGAGATGGATCGTACCCGGGAAGATTTCAGAGAGAATCTTGTCATCTGGGACGAGATATCGTCGTTCAACTGAAGCCATCTCGCGATATGAAAGAAGTTGCTCAGATGTAGCGTAACAAACCCAGGAGAACCTAGGTGGAAGAAGCTGTGGTGGATTTGACACAAGTGCACAGATCAGTCTTTGAGGCGTCACAGACATGGTGCCTTGTAGCTGGCTTCCAATTGGACCGTGCCTACTCCTCCCGTGTCAATGATGGCCGTTGGAGGACATGTCATGAGCATCATGAGTCGAGGCCCAGCACGTAGTGGCCGGTTAGCATATTGGGCGGGCACCCCGTAGTAAGAAGTCATGAGGCATGCGTAGAGACGGATGTTGTAGAGCAGTGATGGACAACTAGTAGACAGCAGGAGAACAACAGGTCAACATGTTCATTTCTCACCGAATTGTCCAGTGTCCGTTTATCTATCAAGAGACTCAGCATCGTCAAACCCCATACCCAGAGTCATCTGATGAAATACGCTGGGGAACAGGATGCCAGCCTTCGGTAACTTTTTCTCGAAGTAATCACTCCCAAAGCCACGGACGACGAATCCGATTGACGAATTGGGCAGCTTCCTGGTCTAGAAAAATGCGGAGAAGACGTCGGCTAGCCAATCCCGTTTCAAGGACTGGAGACGGTGCAAAGATAGCAGTAGGATTTCCTACAGAAGTCATGATTCAAAGTCGCTCGCTCATGAGCAGTCCGGCCCTTCTTTCCAATCATGTCTGGGGTATATGCCTAGTTGTCGAGTTATGGAGGAGAGTGCGGAGGTGAGTGGAGGCTCATCGTGGAGGCTTGACAGGGGGGTCATGCAGCCTATGCTCATGCCCGGATCAAGTAGGAGACGCCGAAACTCGTTCGTGCATACTTGCTTATCTTGGTAATAGAGACAAAGTCTCCTCCTCCACCGGCCCCACCACATCTCGAAGCTCTCTCAGTTCGTCCACGTCGACGAGATTTCAACTCAATATCAACACCTACTCATTGGTCGGCCTTTCCACCGAGGAGGATGAGACTTGTCGATCTTGTGACTTCTCGCTTCAAGCCACAGGCCGGGTCACCGCTTAGACGTAGGGTAAAGCCTTCAGTTATGTAGCTAGATACACGGGTTTGGAGCTCCGATGGTGGATGCCAACTCGGCGATGCGAATCCCGATACTCAAGGTATAAGTCTAAAGAGCTCGCTCGTCACGCTTCTCAACTGGACAGCTCATCTCATATTTGTCTACAGCTCAATCTCGATACTGACGGTGTTGTTTATCTGCAGAAAAAAAAAGTATACCCGTTTGTGTACCTGTCCTCCCGCAAAGTTACTTAGACCTGCACTCTTCTCCTGATTCTCCCCTCCTCTCCCCTCCTCTTCACGTTTAACAATGCCCCCCAAGCTCCAGGTTGCTGTTGCTGGCCTCGGCCGCATGGGCGCTCGTCATGCCCTCAACTTCCACAACAGAACCCCCCGCGCTGAGCTCGTTGCTGCCTTCACTCCCGTTCAGAAGGAAGTCGAGTGGGCTCACGTTCACCTCAAGGGCGTCACCATTTACACCGACTATGACGAGATGCTCAAGCACCCCGGCCTGCAGGCTGTCGTTGTCGCCACCATCACCACCGCCCACGCCGAGGAGGCCATCAAGGCCATTGAGGCCGAGAAACACGTCCTGTGCGAGAAGCCTCTGAGCACAAGCGTAGAGATTGTCAGTTCCCCGCCTGTGTCTTATGAGATTTAGCTAACCCCCTCTCAGTCCCAATCCGTTGTCGATGCTGCCTCCAAAAAGCCTCACCTCAAGGTCATGTGCGGCTTCTCCCGCCGCTTCGACGCCTCTTACCGTGACGCCTTTGAACGAATGGACGCCGGTGCCATTGGTCGCCCCTCAGTCTTCCGCTCTCAGACCTGCGACAAGCTCGACCCCTCTGGCTTCTTCGTGGCCTACGCCGAGTTCAGCGGCGGCATCTTTGTCGACTGCAACATCCACGATATCGACCTCGCCCTGTGGTACTTTGGCCAGGACTCGATCGTCAAGAGCGTCGTGGCCACCGGCATCACAGCGGTGCAGCCCGAGCTGCGCAAGCACAAGGACGTGGACAACGGCGTGGGCATCGTCGAGTTCTGGGGAGGCAAGGTTGCCTACTTCTACTCCTCCCGCATGATGGCTGCTGGTCAGCACGACATGACCGAGGTGATCGGAACCGAGGGCAAGCTGGCCATCAACGCCAACCCCGTGGGCAACCTCGTCGAGGTGCACGAGGCTGCCGGCGTGCGACGACAGATACCTGGCGACTACTACGGCCGCTTCGAGCACGCCTTTGTCACCGAGGCCAACGAGTTCACCGCCGCCTGCCTCGACAACAACCGCCTGCCCTTCAAGCTGAGCGGTGCCGTCCAGGCCGTCAAGATCGGATGCGCCCTCCAGGAGTCGCTCAACTCGGGCCTGAAGATCAACTTTGATGAGACGGGCCGACGCGTCGAGGCTACTAAGCTATAAGGGGTAGATAAAATGATTGGGCGTTATAAAGCATGAGCTAGAGAATAATAGACCAAGGATATTTAACAGCACCATACAGTATCTCATTTGTGACATAACACTAGTGAAACCTGCAACTTATAGCTTCCAGAGTCTAGCTCTTGTCACTGCATCTCAACGAGTGAGCCCAATTAAGGCCCATGATTATAGTCTTGTCAAGTGATACGAAAATGTCGAAATGTTGTGAGATGGATTCAAATGGGTCTGAGAATTAGCCAATGCCCCTCTTGGTGCGGTAGATGTCGATCATCTCATTACTAAAGGATCTCGAAGCAACCGTGGCTGCAATAATTACAAACAGAGAAACAATTCTAGAGTCATCATATTAACTCTTAATAGGCCGTGAATTTAAAAAGGGAACTCCCTCGCGGACAGGCCAAACAGACCCCTGTGAAACCGGCAGTGCTCGACGACAGCTCCCCCGAAACCCCTAGCCATCACTAGCTCTCCCGTGATGTCATCCAAGGGACTTTTCTTAATGATTAGCTAAATATTATTATTCTAGAAGGGCCTCGAAGGGAGGACCCGGCGTCGAGAGATCTGGGGGTGCAGGGTATATCGGATTAGTGAGATCATATGGAGCTCACCCTCATCCTCAGGAGTTGATCTCTCGTTGTCGTGCTATTTTGGGAGTTTGGCAGAGCGTTACCGCCTGGGCAATCATATTTTGTCATCTATTAATCTGGCTTTCATCCGAAAGGGGAACTCTTCGAGTATTCATCATGCACGTGCCAATGTGGTCAACTTGAAGAGATATTGTATGTGATGAGCGAACCACCAGATACAATGAGGTTGCCGCAAATCCCCAGTGATATGACGGCTTGATGATGAATTACATTGTCCGGTATTTCCTTGACGCACTTGGGATGACTCTGCGCTTTGTTAGTCGGCAAACCAAGAGGCGAGAGCAAGCCGCGGAATTGACCCAGGGTTGTGGCCTCAACGCTCCCCTCGAGATTCTATAACCACCCCAAATCTTCACCTTTTAAAGTAACAGGCTGTCACTAGTTGAGAATTTAAAATGATAGATATTTAATCTCAATAATGGGGTGCCTATTTACTTCCTTTTTGTTGTTTTGACACTCTTCCCAGCCAGTCGTGAGAGCAGTCCTGAATTCTGGGCTACATGTACCAACTCCCAGGGCCACTCTTCTTCATATATATAATTGGTGTCTGAACTGCATTTATCTATCATTTAGTGAAGCTGTTTTATTCAACTCCAGCACCCACCCTGCACCCCCGTTGTTCAAACGAGAAGTCGTCGACGAGGGACTCGACGCCCATGTTGGGGGCCAGCCGGGAGTGATAAGGTACTTGAAGAGTACACTGCAAGAAGGTGGTTGGGAATTGTACCGGTCATTGTGTTGCAGCTGTTAGATGTCAGGGCCTGTAATGTTGGCTCAATTGTGTGCTTTAGTCCCATCTGCTGTCAATGTCAAAGCAACGAGACCACAAATGAAGGCATCAAGGAGGAACATGCCACTGAGACTCTTCATATTTCACATTTATTAATTCAAATAGTGTGAGATGAATTGATCAATTGGAATGGAGGGAACTAACATTGAGTCCCCTGAAAAGGAGAGCCGCCATCAGGTCTCTTATCCCACATTGAGCTAACATATACTTTGGCGTAATAAGGTGTAGTAAAGTTGACTTATTAAGGAACCGGCACGTTATCTGACCCTTGATACCCGATATGAGTATTTTTTGTATCATAGAAAGACGTACCAAAATGAAATTAGGAGCTTGTCATGAGTAGGAAATTGTCCCAAGACTCCCAGTTGTGTTGGTGAAAGCGACAATCCGCTCCCTCATCGACCTCAACAACCAGGCATTGATCCACCACTGTTTGTTGTTTTTCTTCTTCATTGAACATGCCATATTTATATACTCGCTTAAGCATGCCACTGCTTTATTCTATACCCCACGATCGTCCATTTTGAGATCTCGGAGGGGGGTGGATGCTCGTACGATGTTGATAACTCTAACTCGGGGAACCCTGGCGATTAGATAGCATCTGCCGAGAGAATGGGGGCAGACTAAAGATAAACTTGCCTGCATGACTCACGTCTATTATCGCAAGAGAAGGGTTGCGTATGAATACTCTGACAATCCAGTATCACGGCCCTGAGTTGTTGGACAGCAAAACTAAGATGCAACGATCGAGAGAGGTCAATTTCGTAGGGAAATCGTAGATTTTCTACCTGAAGGGTCTCAGTGACATGGCAAGGGTGTATTTGTTGTCAAGAGCCAGGGAATAGGGAACCAATTCATCAAGTCGGCAGCGCCGTACATCATCAATTTGCATCCCAACAGACAACTTGGGGCTTTTCAAGGGCCAAAGAACAGTTACAACCGACTTAGAAGGTTTCTTAGTTGTCAATGCCTAATTTGTCCCTACTGGGCCATATCCATCAGTCAACCCTCAACTCTTGATACTCAAGGATGCCGAGGCAACCATAGTTCCAGACATGACAAACGGCATCAGTCCTCAGGCAGATAGGGGTAGAACAGACCAAGGAACCGCTTTAGAGTACGTCAGCATGCGGCTGATCTGCATCCAACGCTAGCGACGCTGCAAGGCGCTCTCTGCGAACCCTGCAGAGTCATGATTCAGACGCTGTAAGCTCTAGCAAGTGTTACTCGACTTCTTAAGGCCGATCGTGTCTACTGAGCAACCTTGTTGGCGGGAGATGCCGTGGTTCGTTCCTGGCGAGCCTCCTGAGACTCCGGACGAAAGGAGATGAACCTGTTGATAATAATAATGCCCCCGTTATGCGGCGATGAGGTGATGTGATCTCCTTGAACGTTGTAACACTGCAACCCTGGCGCTCAGAGGCGACGCGTGGGTCATCTTCCAGAATGGGAGCGAGATATGCAAGGCACGTAGTCTATCACCAACAGGCAACACGTGGTTTCGAGCCGAGACCCGAAGTCGACGATCCCGTCTCTAGTTTGTCTGTGTTGCTCTCAGGTCAGGGGCCCGATGTAACCTCGAGCAAGCCACGGAAGACTAGCCGGGTGGAATCTTTTATCAACTCCCCTGAGAGAGAAATGCCCGGCCCTGCGCTAATATAGACAGGGCTGGTTGTCTGTTCTGGCGCGTCTGAGAAACGCCGGGAATAGGTCCTGTATTCCGAGACACAAAACCCCCAGCTAGAACAAAAAGGAGAAGAGTTTAACTTTCTGATCTAGGGCTACGCTACGGAAGCGCCTCTTAGCCTAGACGCCCCCATCAGTCAGTCGTCAGCTAGCCTTATCGTGCTTTGTCTCTTGTGGTTGATGATAAGGGACGCCCCGTCGTTTTGTTCATGGTTCAACGGTGACGGCGTCCTTTGAGGCTCTGCTCGTGGTAATTGAGGTGTTGTTATCTCGCTTTTGAGGGATTCTTTCGCCAAGATGCGGTTCCGCATTGAGATGGCGTCCCTGGGCATGGGTTACGCTCTGAAGACTGGAGCAGCAACAGAGCCAATTCCTGCTAGACTCCAGCAGTACATGTTGAATATCTAGATTGCTAGAAAATGCCATCAATGGCGACTTAGTCTAATTAATTATAGTACACATTCCGTTCCATTCCATCCAGTCCAGGTATAGTTTATCCTTTTATCCCACAAACTCCAGTCCACATCCCAATGATTCCAGGTTAAACATCCAAGGTCGACTTCCCAGGGGTGACCTCGTACGTCCGGGTGACGACGATGCCGTCGGCCCCCCCGTTGTTACTCTGCCTGCTCGCGGTGCTCTCGGCTCGGATGTCGTGCTTGTAGCCTCCAAAGTCTGCCTTTCCCACAATGTGCTCCTCGCTCGAGTTGTCGTCGAGCTTGGTCATCATATTTTGGTGGCGGTTCGATGAGAGGCCGGCCGCGATGCCTGATCCGCCGATGGTGCCCAGTGGATGTCCGTACTTGTTGATGTAGCTACTCGTTCCCTTGTCGCGGCTGCTTCCCTTGCTCGAGATGAGCCATCGGGAGGCTGAGAAGAGGGGCTTGATTGCGGCGGCGTTGACTGCGATGATGCCGACGAATGTTTCTCGAATGGCCCAGATGGTGGACGTGTTGATACCTTCGATATCCCTGTAGGATCTAGTTAGTTGGTGCAGGAAAGTAAAGAGGATTGAGATTTGTACCGAAGTGACAAGATGCAGCGGAGGAGAGTTGCGATCATGATAAAGACGCCCGAACAGAGAAGAACTCCGATTATGAGCTTCCGCTTAATGCTGAGCTTGACTGTCCAGAGCAAAGGAACAGGAATCGAGACAATGACCAAGTCGGTTCTGATATGTGTCAGTAAACAACTACCAACTGCTCGAATATTACTACTCACGCAATGTTTAGTACCACCAGGGTAAGGTAGTTGGCGACAGCCAAGGTACACGCATCTATTACTAGTCAGAGCCGAAGCTGAGGGTTGGTTTTGTAGATTCTGACCTCCTGGGTTTGGATACACCTGCCAATTCTTATGAACGGGCGTACAGTGAGCCCAAAGGACGGTTATGACGCCTCCGTATGCAAGAACGGTGCCAATCTGTTGATAGCTCGTGTTAATTGTGGTAAAGGAAGCACGGATGGAGTTGACTTGGCCTACCTGTGTCCAAATGACGAGCTTTCTCTGCCACAAACCAAGCCTACAAACTTCAGCACTCGATTATATCAAATGGGACAAGTTACGTACGTCATTCGGCTGTAGAAGCAGAGCATAACTCCCTTCAAGCAAAAGATGAGCGTGACATAAAAGTTCCAGCCCGCCAGCAGACACTTCGACCCAAACTCCAACTTGGCTATTTGTGCGTCCGTCATCTTGGCGCCCATCTCGTCGGTGATACCAATATTGGTTCCGTTCTGGCCTGTCGAGGAAAGGGGGATCAGCAAACAACCAACGAGCCAACACAGAGTCGCAGAGTGCCTACCGATCAGCTCCAGCATGACAAGTTCAGCCTACACTGGTTAGTGACAAAGCGTCAAGGCAGACGTATGCAGCCCACATACTGTCCAGAAGATGAGGGATGCAAAGGCAAAGTAGTCATCGCCCTGCATGCCCTTCCAGCCGACTGTCCGCCATCGTGCAAAGTATCGTAGGAAGAGCACGGCAGAGCCAAGGCCATACTCTGTCCACGCTTCTGTCTGAAAGGGTGTCGCCGGCATCGTCGAGGAAAAAGAAAGTAGTTGCGGAAGGATCGTGGAGCAGGCAGGATCGGAGCCCCGAGGCAAGGTGAGACGAGGGTGCTCAATGCGAGTGGCAGGGAAGGACGAGCAAGATATGGGCCAACAGCTTTTCCCTTCTCAGGTAGGAGAGAGCACCACGTAGTATACCTAGAAAAAGGGCATTGATCCTTCAAGATTTGGCCATGATGGCGCCGTTAGCACAACCTGGTGCGGCCATGGCCTGGTGGGTCATTGGAAACAACCTAGCTCCCTGATGCCGAGCTAGACTATTGGATTTCAATCTCTGTGAGCGGTTTCGAAGCAGATCCGAGTCGTGCTCGGCGTCATCGAGCCGACATGCCAGGCCAGGGTTGCATCGTCTAAACCCCTGGGAGAGGGCCAAGAGGTTGTATAGAACAGAACATTGTATGTTCATGCTGGGTCTGATATCACATCTACAGACGCTTTGACAGCGGGGAGGAGTCCAAGTCAGGCCATATTTCTTCTGCCGGCGCGTCCCCTTCCCCTCCTGCGTATGCCGGGCTGGGGAGGTCAGGGATGTAGTCTCCAACGAAGTAGCAGACAGATCCACCTTTTTCTTTTCGCTTGGACCCTGAAGCTGAGAACCAGATTAGAATAGGCGAGCGTCTGTGCATAATGAGATTTCTAGAGATGGCAGTCAGTGCGAAGGGCTTATGTCTGCTGTTAGTGAGCCCTGTCGACAACCAAGTAACAGGCGTGACATATTACTAGCCATGCAACTAACACACGACGCCAATGCCATGCCTCTTTGGGCTATTAACAGCCATCAAGACCCACGAATGTGTCAAAGCAAGTCAGCTTTTCTTTAGTGATCGACACGGGAGTGGAACGTGGCTTGTCGACACTAGCCACCCTGTCCGCCCGCTTTCGATGCAGCGTCGGTTTTAGTCTCTTGGACAGCCACCACCCATTTTGGGAACCGCAGGACACAGCGGAGGATAACCAAGGCCCCATCTAACCTCGGTGCGTCTCGGGTTGCTTCCGTCAAAGGGGGCGCGGCGCGTTCCAATCAAACGCCCCCTCCCTTGTTCTTCTGGGGAGGGTCAGATCTGCTACCAACACATTACGACGCTAATGGTGAAAAGGCGCGCCTCGTCTCCGATTGGACGATCAGAGGACGCACAACCTGGGGTGAGCTCTGCTTTGAGGCGAACAAGACCTGTGGGGATGGATCCCGTCCTCTCGAGTTAATGCTTCTCGACCCCCTTGGATGCTCCTGGTGGTGGCTTGGAGCTGGCGCGTTACAGGTGTGAGGAGGGAAGCGTTGCAACAGCACCGTACGCTAGGTGACGGACCGTTCAAGAGGATCTTCGTCTTAATGTGGCCAGATGGGCTGTGCCCGGTCTGTGTCGCACTGGTTGCTCGAGGCATAAACGGTGGACGGGGAGACGCATATAAGAGATGTGACGGCGCAGCGTTGGAGACGTTGGAATCGTTGATCGTCACTACTACTCTACCCAAGACACATACACACATCCACGAAACGCATCATGGCTCCTGATTCGACATATGACTTTATCGTCTGCGGGTATGTTTTCATTAGTGATGGGCACTGTAAAGAGCCGTCCCGCTAATCAATCTCGTTCACACTATAGCGGCGGCACTTCCGGCTGCGTGGTCGCATCTCGTCTCGCCGAGGATCCCAATGCCAAGGTTCTCGTCATCGAGGCCGGTCCTCACAACGAGAATCTCGAAAATGTCCACATGGTTGGAGGGTAAGTGTCCATTGACCTTTTCATCTTCGACCACGAGCTCACACTCCCTCAGATGGTCACAAAACTTTGACAAGGAGACGGACTGGAACGTCATCTCCACAGAGGGCGCCGGCGTCAACGGCCGTCAGGTGAAGCTCAGCAGGGGCAAGTTCCTGGGTGGCTGCTCTGGCTGCAACGGTACCCTGATTGTCAAGGGAACAGCAAGTCTTTGACCTCGGCTCTTGTCTGCTGCATGTGCTAATCCCCTGCAGAAACAAGACTATGATGACTGGAACCTCCCCGGCTGGAGCGGTGACGAGTTCTTCAAGTACATGTCCAAGGTCCGTATGCATAAGCTTGTATAATTTCTTTTCATTGTTTGCTTTGTCCCGGTCCGTCGGCTCGGATCTGTCGATTCTGCAATTTCCACGTCAAATCTTTTTCTTTTCTTTTTACAATGACTGACAAGACATGTGTAGGCTGAAAACTTCCACTCCAAGCCCTGGTTCAACGAAGCCAAGGACTCCCATGGCCATGAGGGTCATCTTCACACTGAGCCCCATGACCTGGCTCCCATCTCCAACCTCATCAAGGACTCGATGGTGTCCAAGGGTCTCCCGCTCGACCATGACATGTTCGCCCATGGAAACAACCCCCATGGATGTGGTCACTCTGTAAGAACGGTGTACAGTGGCCTCCGAACCACAGGTGCAGACTTCATCACCAAGGCCAAGCCCAAGGAGAACCTTCACCTCATGGTCGAGACGCATGTAGACAAGGTGGTGATCGACAAGGACGAGAACGGCGACCTCAAGGCTACCGGCGTCCGCGTTGTTCAGGCCGATGGCACCGTCGTCGAGCTCAAGGCCCGCAAGGAGGTCATCATCAGTGGAGGTGCTTACTGTTCTCCCAACATCCTCAACCGATCTGGCATCGGTGCCAAGGAGGAGCTGGCCAAGCACGGCATCAACACACTTATCGACCTTCCTAGTGTAGGCAAGAACCTTCAGGACCATCTAATCGTCTTCATCTTCTACGAGACGGAGAAGGAAGGGTTGACCACCGACCATCTCGTCTACCACGGCGACGCCTTCGCCAAGTCTTACGCCCAGTGGAAGGAGCAAAAGTCGGGCTTCCTCTCCACGTTCCCCTTTGGCATCTTTGCCTTTGCCCGTCTAGACGAGCGTCTTGCCGACTCTGAGATCTGGAAGTCGGCTCCTCGGCAGGAGGGCCGAGACCCCATGGGCCTGACGTCGAAGCAGCCTCACGTCGAGTTTTTCACGACTGAGTGCTATGGTGGACCTAAGCAGTTTGACCAGTTCCCCGTTGACAACAAGCACGCCTTCAGTATCATCGCCGAGCTGTTTGCCCCCAAGTCGCGAGGAACCGTCACTCTTCGCAACTCAGAGGCCACGGCTATCCCCGTGGTTGACTGCAACTACCTGTCTGACCCCCTGGACCTCGAGGTCCTCGCCGAGGCCTGCGCCTTTGGCAACGAGATCGTCATGGAGGGCTCCGGCACCAAGGACATTGTAAAGGGCGCCTGGCCACCAGCCCTGACGCACCACAAGTACAAGACCCGCGACGACTGGAAGGAGTACGTCAAGAAGGGCGCCACGACCTGCTACCACGCCAGCGGAACCTGCGCCGCCGGAAAGGCCGACGATGCCAAGGCGGTGGTCGACGAGAAGCTCAGAGTCCGGGGAGTCAAGAACCTCCGCGTGGCTGACTGTTCCATCATGCCCACAGTGAACAATGGCCATACGCAGATGCCTGCTTATGGGATCGGCGAGAAGGCGGCTGACCTGGTCAAGGAGGCTTGGGCTTGAGGTTGTTGCACATGTCAGTATTAGCGACTAGTTGAATGAAAATACCCGATGGACATTGATGATCTTGTTCAAGATACTTGCCACGATACTTTGCGTATTGTCTCGGTGGCTTGCCATTGCATCAAAGGCTGATGGCCATTGAGTAACCACTACACTGTGCTGTACTGTAGAAACCTTCAGGTTTTGTATCTCCATCATGTTTGCCTTTTCTAATCATGATGATACTGTTCGCTTTACTGTTAGAACAACCAACCATCTGTAACATGACAGCAACAATCACTTGCATACTGTCTTCATTTCCACCCTGATCAACCTCATTCTGTCAAGTCTCTCTCTGTGGATCTCATGATCGACGTGACCGGGGGTTACCCCTCTAAACGAAGCTACCGTTACGCTGATCCCTTTGGAGGATCACCGTCCCCATCATGAATCCCTGCCTTGTAACGTTGAATACCCACTTGGCTCTCGGCTGGGGACGATCAACTAGTCAATTGTTGGCAGCTCGGCATTTCTAACGTGACATGGTCAATTGAGGAGAATCCCATTCTTGATCAGGGTCATGACGTGGCTATAGTTCTAGGAGCATTTAGGAAGGTGATATGGCATTACTATTCAAGTAGAGAAGACTGCGATAATAACAAAATTTCCACATCAGGTAGAACAGAACCTACCGAGGTAACCAATGGCTCCGGATTGCAATGCACGAAACAATATTTACCTAGAGCCGTCTGCAAGAATCAAGTGCCTCGATTGCCTATGACAAAGTGTGCCCAATATAATACTGTAGAAGGAAAGCAGATCGTCAATCACCCTATCTTCCGATAGCTGCTTCTCCCCGAGTAGCTCAGCTGGAAGAGCGTTCGGCTGTAATGGATCTCGCATCTTACCGAAAGGCCACCTGTTCGAGCCAGGTCTCGGGGATTTCTTTTTGCTTTTTTTCTTTTTTTCTTTCATCCTGTCATCCTGTCAAATTTGTTTAGAGTGTGCATCTTTTTATTGTATTCCTGGTGGTATGCTCGGTTTTAATCATGTTGATCGATATTAGGATAGCTAACTATAGAGAATAATACCTATTGATATGCTGAATTAATATGCTATCTATCTATTAAGTCTGTGAGATATTAACCGTTGCATTAAAAGGCATGTTGCGATAAGTTTTCTATTAATTGTTGCCTTTATTTCTCTTGCTGGGCTTTCCATCCATCCTGGGATATGGAACCCAACCAATCACTTGCTACCCATCACTCTGCCAACTCGAGCTGCGAGACCTTGGACCAGAGCTGTCAAGATTGACACAGAGCAATACAATCATTATCTATTCTAACTTGATGAGCCTATCCTTTAATTGAACATCAAACTCCCACAGGGTATCCCAAAGCCCTTTCCAGGCCAAATTGCCACTTCATATCATACACAGTCCTGAGACCGCACCTCTATTGTTTTCCCGCTCCTTCATAGATCATCATTAGTGTATTCCACAGTCACCGTCTTTGTCTGCACGATAGCCGGCTTGCTCGTGCCATCAACCATACCCCTCTCCGAGTCGCTGTCTCCCCAGCCGACGTGATCGTCACTGTGCCCAGCGGTGACTCTCGGGTCTGCTCGCCCCTTTATCGGTCCAAGCACGAACTCTTCGGACCTCTGGCCTCCTTCTGCATCGAACTGCGAGTACTGATGTCGGTCGCGTCGGCTTTGTGAAGTCGGCACGAGGGTCCGGGTCGGGGGCTTGGAGTTGTCACCGGACTTTCCAGACTTTCCTGTCTTGCTGCCGTATCGAGACTCGCCGATGAGCTTGGGGGCGACGTGCTTGAAGAACTTTCGCAATGTTGGCATCGAAGCACAGGTGATGATGAGGTTTGCTTCGACGATACTGCACTCAAGTTGGTTACTATTGCCATATGCCAAGACCAAGGACACCTACATCCACACACTCGCCCAGGCAATGACCCATGTCGCATCTAGATCAGTCAACAAAGCCGGCAAGATGGAAACTCGAACGACAGAAGTGACGACTGTCAGAGACCCGATGCCGAATATGATGACCAGTCCAATCTTTTGCCTCGGAGGAATCTGAAGCTTGATGACCATGGGGATCGGCAGGAAGAACAGTATAACGTCGCTGATGATGTTTGCCACGGCCGTCGCAATGTACAGACTCGGCCGGTTGATGCAGACGCCGTCTGTGATGGTAACGTCCCAGCTCATAGCGATAGGCTTGCACGAAAAGATGCAGGCGAAGAATATGCCGACCGTATACCCGCCGATGAATACAATCGTAGACCATGTTGCGATCCTAAACCAGCGTTGGGGAGATAGTCGGAGGTAGAAGATGAGGAGGGCGAGTTTGGACAGGGAGCCGCAGAGGATATAAATGAAGGCGGCAAGATAGACGTCCTGGCGTTGTGTTAGTTGTTGGCCATATAAGAGTGGCGTCTTGACTCACCATTAGATAGGCGTTGAACTGGGTAACGGATATCTCCCATGCGTGAACTCCGCCTACTCCTGTCGCAAACATGTCTATTAGACTGGTTAGATGTTAGACTTTCAAGACCCCAGGGGCGCTTACGAAGACATAGTGCTATTGTCGCAACAGCCAAGACCTATGCATATCAAAGTCAGCAACAGTCATCGCGTATTGTTCTAGCCAGGAGATGGGATGAAGCTGTGCATCACACTGGACAGGAGACAACCGTATGTACAACCAGCGGCCATTGGAACCCATTGATCCAGTTTGAAGTCATCAACACTGCTTGTGTAAACACGTCCAATGTACTTACATATGAAAAGATGAGAAGCACTGTCCCATTGTCAGCATGTAGATCCCAATGACCCCGTCTCGCTTCTTCCTAGATGCAAGCACTCAACCCCAGGCCCGCAAGGTGCCAACAAATAGATGGATGACACGAACCAACATTGAAGTTGAGTAATAAGAGACTTCGAGAAACAAACTCACCATCGTCGACTTGCACCCCTCCCGTCAGGAAGAACTTGACATACAGCCTCTGTGCGATAAACAGAAGACTCAGGGCCATGCCGAATCCAGAGACGTAGTAGGCCTCTGGCACCCCCTGCCGCCGTGGGTTGTCAAAGTCAACCATGTATCCCTCTGGCGGT
The DNA here is from genome assembly GCA_027886205.1 of Fusarium piperis. Classification (NCBI taxonomy): domain Eukaryota; kingdom Fungi; phylum Ascomycota; class Sordariomycetes; order Hypocreales; family Nectriaceae; genus Fusarium; species Fusarium piperis. Next base: position 223,549 of record RZGM01000008.1, read on the forward strand.
TCTAGAACCGTCGGCACGCCTTGAACAATAGGCATCTTGATGTGTTAAAGTCGCCTTCAACATGAAAAGACGAATCTTCTATCGATTGCTTGGCAGGAACAAAGTAACAGGACAGACAGTTCGGAGAAAGAAAGGAACATAGGTCAACATGTTCCAAGAGAGCGAGACGGGGGCTAGTTGAAGCAAAGATTGGCCGCTCCCTGGCAGAAACCCACCACATTCGGACCCGAGGATCAAGAGTGACTGATAGCGTACACGAGCATCCCTAACGGCATCGTCTGGTGCTAACTAGCAGCCTAACTTTCAGCTCTTCAACAGTGGTTCCCTTGTCAAGGGTCCGTCATCGAAGACGAGGGGGGCGAAAGAACCTGGAGGCGCATAATACAGCTCGAAGACTACGTACACGACAACCGATGGTCCCAACTGCTGCCATGTCCCGCGCGGCAAGATCCTGCTGCTGCAGATCAAGTCAGGGGGTCCATCATGATGGCACGATTTTGGAAATCTAGTGTGCCTGCAGCATCTTCAAGATTGCAGTGCGGAATAATCACCATGGTGCTGCGTATAACGCCCGTGTGCCAAGTCGAGACTTGGCAAAGGAATGTCTCACGAAGGAAGCAGCAATCTTCAGCCGTTCTCCGCCTACTGGTTGGTTGGTTGGGTTTCTTTCTGGAACAGCCAGGGACCGTGCAGTGTCTGCTTCTGGAAGCCCGCAGGATGCCTCATGTTGATGCTGCGGAGTTGCTTCTTGAGCCATACGGCTGGTCTGCCCAATCAACTCGGTGGTAAACATGCTTTTACGACTCAGCCTTCTCCACGACGGTTCAGCCAGATCATGTCATGTTGACAGAGGTCTCTGCATTCCTGCTGTAACGCTACGCTGACACGTCCGCCTCCTCCTTCAGTTGGTCCTTGGCCATCTTGATTCCCGAGCGGCGATTGTGATGTGACAGGGGCTAGGGTCGAGTATCGGCCATCACCCATAGGCTAGCAAAAGATGCATAACACCCTGTCTAACCAGGTTTCGTCTGGTCAAGAATCCCTGCGTGCCCTTTCGCGCCCAACGCCGGTCTTGTTTTAGCGCAGCCCGCAAGACCCAAGTTTCAGGGGAAAGGCTGGTACTCGGGGCCGCAGTCAAAACACTCCATGCCGTCAGTTGTCAAGCGATCGACGCTGATCACTGACTACGCAGCACATCATGTGGGTTAGGGGGATCGAGAGTTATTCTGACACATGACCTGTTGGCTGAGCCCTTGCCAGCGGCGACCAACAACTTCTGACAGCAAGTCAATGCATGCATTGCATTGAATCCATGTTAATAGAGCAAAAGAGTTTTTCTCAAGGGTCCTCCTCTTGTCACACTGGATACGACAAAAACCCTCATCGAGGTGGAAATTTCCCGGCGCCAGACGCGGGATGAGCAATTATTTCAAGGATGCACGGGTTTTACCCCGTATGCAGTAGTTTGAGCCCACCCATGATCTCGTCAACCCTCGCAAAGCAGCCCAATCTGAGTGATCTGTGGGGAGCCCAGTTAGCCGAACGGATCTCCTCCCCCCGGACACAGTCGACTTGCATCCGGGCTGACAGGGGTAATCCCCAGGGGATCTTGGGCGCTAGCCGGGGATTGTCAGGGTGTAGGGGAACGCCACAGAAGAGGGCATTGTGAAGCCTTCGACGTCGGAGGGTAGGGAACCGGTTCCTCTCAAGCTGTGGCAGTAAGCTCTAGCAACCTGTGGCTGCTCACCGGCGTGATGCCACTCATCTCGCCCTACTACGGACTTTGTTCCGCCATATCAATATCCCCTCACGTGTATCCCACGTGCCGTTAATCAAGACTTGCAGATCAAGTAGTATTTCTAGAAGAAACCAAGTGGGTAAGCCTATATCAAAGGTGACCATGAGCATCTTGCCCCCGTCCTTGATGTCATGAGACTGGTGGACCTTGGTTGTTGCCGAGATTCAAATCTCTCTCTCCCAGTTCCGCAGCTCAGCTGGTCCCCCACTAGTCTGTGATGGCCAGGTCGAGGGATGGATGCCTCCTCATCCTCCGTCCCCATCAGGGAGCCAACACCGCTTTCGTTCAGCATAGCCCGTCATGCTATGGCCAGACGGAAATACAATTCCTATTGTTGGTCTAGTCCAAGGCCAAGGGGAACAAGATCCCTCTAATAAAGACGGCTCCTCATTGAGCACCTGCAGATCGTTGCCCTCATCCCGCCCTTCCAACGCGACAGTGTCGACGTCGAGCATCACATTCGTTTGAATCCCCCACACCCCGATACGTCAAATCTGACGCAAGGCATCCTTTCTTTAAATCCCAAACATGAAGTTTGATATCCTTGTTGCTGCCAGCTCAGCAGTGGCTTTCGGCGCCACAACCGTCTCGGCCACTCCCGCTAAGGCTTGTTACCGATGTGTAAGTAAAACCTACAATGTAACAGCCGTCAAAGTCAATCACTGCGCTTGCTGTATTCCCTATCACATCATCTCTCTCCTCACCATCACCTCTCGATCAATACCATACATATCATGACTAACCAAATATCACCTCAGTGCGCTGCTCTCTCCCGGGCCGGCCTTGGCAGCAAGGTCGTCACCCAGACCCAGGCCCTCTACGATGATCGGATGGACTCTTACTGGTCTGTCAGCGCCGCTCTTCGACCTGACTGCATCGTCCTGCCCGAGACGGCCGAGGATGTCTCCAAGGTCATGAAGGTCATCACCCAGCACAAGTGCAACTTTGGCATTCGTGGTGGTGGCCACGGTAATTTTGCCCTCTCCAACTCGATAGAGGATGGTATTACAATTGACTTTGGTGAGTGAGCTCCTCTATCATTTCTCTATCTATCTCACTTCATATACTTGAACCCTTTACGGCTAGTCACTGACAACTCAAGGTTACATGAACGGCACCGAGTATGATGCTGAGAAGAACCTCGCCCGTGTCCAGCCTGGTGGTCACTGGCAAGATGTTTATGATACCCTTGCCCCTCACGGCCTTGTCGTCGCTGGGTAAGTCCAATTGACTCTTTCTCATCGCAAAATACATAGCTAACCCATGTCATCTAGTGGACGTGCTGGGACTGTGGGTGTTGGTGGTTTCGTTACTGGTGGTGGCAACTCATTCCACTCTGCGTCTCATGTAAGTGGCGCCAACTTCTCAAAGCTCTTCGGGTCAAATGCCAACACCCTTCAAAGGGAATGTCGTGTGACACAGTTGCCGGCTGGCAACTTGTTCTAGCCAACGGCGAGATCGTTGAGGCCAACGCCAACGAAAACGCTGATCTCTGGCAGGTAAGAGCCCACAACTCTCCACCATCAGTGCTCGTACTAACCCAGTACTCAGGCCTTGAAGGGTGGTACCGGCAACTTTGGTCTCATCACCCGTATCGACATGATCCCCATCGAGTTCGAGGACCGTAGCAACCCCGTCATTTGGGGCGGCAACCTGCTCTACAAGCCCGAGGCCGGCCCAGCTGTCATCGACGCTCTTCTCGACTTCACCGACAATGTCAAGAACGACGAGGACTCGAGCAGCATTGTCTACTGGGCCTATCTCCCCGCCATCGTTGGCGGCACCATCCTCAACGCCGCCATCGAAAACACCAAGGCCAAGGTCAAGCCCCCTGCTTTTGACGGCTTCTACGCTATCGAGGGACGTCAGCAGGACACCACAAAGGTTGACAAGATGAGCACCGTTACGCTCGAGCTCGGCTCCGGTCAACCCGCCGGCTTCCGCAACGTGTGGTTCACGAGCTCCTTCAAGACCAACGCAGAGATCCTCAGCTACGCCGTCGACAAGTTCAACAAGCTCAACGAGGACCTCGAGGCTCTCATGCCCAGTGCTGACTCTGGCCTCAACACCCTCTGCATGTTCCAGCCCATCACAAAGTCCATCGCTAAAAAGGGTGTCGCCAACGGAGGCAACGTCATGGGTCTTGACAAGTACACCGAGGACGGCAACGGCATCATGTTCCTCCTCACTTGGGCCGCGCACGGCGAGGACAATGAGAAGGCCGCCTTCCCCCTTCTCAAGGCCTACATCGACGACCTCGAGTCCAAGGCCAAGGAGCTCGATGCTTGGTGGCCCTGGAAGTTCATCAACTACGCCCACCTTACTCAGGACCCCCTGTCGACTGTTGGCGCCGAGGCCCTTGCTAAGCTCCAGGCCGCTAGCAAAAAGTACGATCCCCAGGGCGTCTTCCAGAAGCTGCGAACTTCCGGTTTCAAGATTCCTTTTTAATTATAGCGATATGATCATTTGCCAATTCCTAGACCTAGATAATCATTACTTAATAAGGAATCTGCCATCTTGCCATGTTAAGTTTAATGTGTCTGAGTCCTGAAAAGTCAGCATCTGAGATACAACGTGTCGGCCCACACTCTCGGCATCCTCCTCCCAGTCATAGGATATAGAATTGTTGTACATTGAAGTATTAGAGAACAAATTCACGCTCACAAGGATCAAAACTAGCCCTAAACGCAGTTTTCTTCTATGGATGAAAGACCCCTTACATATCTGAGCTTGATCGCAACAGCTACATTCCTACACATAAATGACTCTCCCAGTGTCCCTGACTCTCTTCAACATATTTCGAAGCATGAAGTAAGGGACGTGAAACTCACGCCTTTTACGGCCCTTTGACTTGTGCCCGGAAGAGCCAGCGGTCGCTTGCTTCTTGCCCAAGGTATTGATGTCTCCAACAATAACCAGCCCGCATGTAGCGCGACTAAGCATCGCAGCCAAGCGTCGGTTGTCATCAAGGGGCTTAGGGCCAACTTTTTGCGTAACACCAAGGATAGCTACCACAATCTTGCTCTCGCAACCTTGAAAGCCCTCGATAGTCGTCGCTGGCTTCATGCCAGACAGCTCCAAGTATCCTGGCCCCTTTCTCCTATGCTCCACAAGATCAGCATTCGCCTTTTCAGCGCTGATAATGATGATATCCGAAGCGTTTGCTTTCTTGCACTTGATGAAGTCAGTCACAAAATCCAAGGCAACTTGAACTTGAACAGGGTTCTGCTTGGAGCCAGTGATTTGGTTCACATTGCAAGTCGACTGCTCACAATGAATGAACACCTCATGAAAGGTGTCAGAAACAACAGGCGCCAGGTCCTGGTACTTTTTGTTAAGATACAGCTCCAACTTTCGACCGATATCGTATTGAGAGTGATCAAAGTCGCTGCTGGGTCGGTGCTCGAAATCGCCTTCCAAGAATATCCCCTGATCACACAACTCAAAAAGACTCTGAGGCATGCGGAGTTGAGTTCTTAGGCGAAAGATTGGCCAGCCGCTCGCTTCAAGAAAGGCCAATGAAGATATTTTGCCATGTTGTCCCAGGCGGTTGATATAATTCCCACGCTTGTCTTGCACCTCGAATCCCTCGACGGCTGGAGGCATCTGACAATCATCCCCGGCCAGGAGGCATGGAAGGAGAGTGTTTCCCCACACATAGTAGAGGTCAGGACGACTGATGCTCCCTGCGTCATCGACTGCAATGCCCTTGGCAAGCTCATTCTTCCAGTTTCTGTAGGGATCTTGCTTGGAGCAGGCCAAGACCGGAGATGTGCAAACAATGTCGGCATGGTGCAGAATCTCAATCAATAACTTTCCGATCGATGCTACCAGCACTTGGTTGCCACCAAATTGGTATTCAGACCAGGTAATATCCCCTCTGGCCACGGCAAGAAGCGGTCTCAGCTTCTCTCGCATGTTAATACCATCGCGCATCTGGTGAAGGCCTGGACTGTCGTCTGGTCGGAGGCTTCGGACACTGGGGGATTGGAGCACTGCTAGCAACCAAAATGCTAAAGATAGATGCAACTTCCATGCTCTTGGATCTTCCCAAGCTAAACTAGGAACTGCTTGATCCCCAGCTTGGGGGTTCTGCAGCAGGCTAAAGAAGGCGTCGATCTCATCCTCCATTCGGTAGCCTCGTACAATGAGTCTGCACTTGGCACGAGTGGTGTCACTCGACTGCCTGTTCGCGTTCAACCGATTGGTGATGCTGAAGGCGATTTGATCAAGTCGAAAGGCAAGGTTGTCAACGGCCACATCCGACGGAGCGCTGCAAAGGACTTTACCAACGCTGCTGGCTAGAGCAAGAGTGCCGACGGCTAGTGCCGTCGTCTTTCCGAACCCAGGCCCCTATTTTCCGTCAGAATGAACGGCGGCATTTGTTCGAATCACTTACTCCAGTTATAATACCGAGCCCGAGTGGCCTCTTACCAAGGTAACTTCGCAGACGGGATCGGTCAGCTGGGGGTACCTCCTCCATCATGACTCTGACCTGTGTCTCATCGATATCATCCAAGATATTCAATGTGGGAAGGGCCCAGTGGTAGTAATTGGCGTCTTGCAGCGCTCCCGTGACTTGCTGACGCATGGTAGGATGGAAGCCTGTGCCACGAAGAAGATCTCTATGGTAACTCATCTTCAGCTGAAGGTCCAATGGTATGGAGTGCGTGAACTGGGTGCCCACGTTGGTTGGCAAACCGATGGCGATAGGGCTGGATGGCATTGCGTCGGGAGAAAACTGGCAGACCGCATCAACCTTTCGCTTGCAATCAGCTGTTTCTGCTCTAAACTGAAGGGAAATGAGGTGCCATCCAGCGTGCCCTTTTCTCAACGCAGCCTCCGTGTTCGAGTAAGAGCCGGAACCTTGGACGTGACATTCGGAAGGCTCTGCTTTCCACCGGCAGCACGCCAACAGAACTAGTTGAAACTCGTTCAGGTCACTTGACTCAAGGATGTCAAATGTGTTGAGGGTGGTGGAGGATTCTGGCATCCCACTCAACTGCCTCTGGATCCTTGTGTATGGATAGCTGTAGGATCTCACCTCCAGCTAGATGCCACCAGACTGATGGGACCTCGGACTTGTAGTGTTTGCCGATCGAGACGATTACATAGTATGTGGTTCCTTCTGTGCCAACTCCCGCGTCGATGAACAGTGCCGAGAACTCAAGAGTTGCAATTCTGTCAGCGGCATTGCGAAGCCACATGGCACCCTGGACTTGAGATTGAGTGAGAGCAGCCAAGTGTGAGTTGTCGTCGTGAAAGGACCATGCTGGCGCGAACTGGCCCCCTCGGACCTTTGGGAGCATAGTTTGATACCGATGCATGTCCCAAGTATGCTGCCTCCCATAAGGATAGCTGAAAGGTCTTGGGAGAGTTGCCTCATTCCATCTTGAGAGCACATCCTCACAAGTCGAACAGACAAGAATGGTGAATGTCCTTTGGTCTAAAAGTTCTGGCAGGGGCTTTGAGCCTGCGATAGGTGCATTGTCGTTGAACCAAGTGTGGGCCACATTGCCGGGATTCGCAAAGGGCACACAGTAGCCATCGATCTTTGCGTGGGAGTCTTCCCCGAGGGATACTTTGAGGAGTGTGAATTCGGTTTTCTTCTTCCAGACCCGTCCGTGTAGGCTGTGGCCTTTGGTGACAGCCTCGGCTGTGTAGGTGAAACGACCGCGAGGGAACTTGACAAGAAGCCAGTATTTTCTCAATGGAGTCGGGATGTCATATTTTAGATTGGCTATTTCTCATTAGGAGTGTAATTTTGAGCAAGAAGTCACTGGCGGGGCGTGCCTTGGTAACGCACCCCGAAGCCATCATCGTCATTGCTTCGGCCAAGAACAAATCTGATAGAAAAGCCCATCCACGGTTCCGCGTGAGGCTTGGCACTCCAGGTCAGGGAAGCCTCTGTTTCCTTAACAAATCCAGGGCTTTTGAATTTTCCGATGGATTTTTGGTTTTCATCATCGAGAAAGACGGCACAGGGCCACGATTTGGAGAAGCCGACATCGCGGGAAGAGTTCTCACTCCCAGAATCGCTGTCGTGGACCAAGGCCTTCTTCCGGGAGGACCGAGGCATGGCTTCGCTGGACTCTGTCAGACTGGTCTTTCCTGAGCGTCAATAAATGAATCTTGTGGTTGAGAGGTGGCGTGGTGATGTTGCTGGGAAGAAGTTGACAGAAGGGGGGGGGAGCAGTGCACCTTCCTCGAGAATACAGTGCCGGCCACCTGCCCGCCGCTCTCCACAGGGTTAAGAATTCGATATTGGTTTCAATCATGATTTAGATATTTGTTAATCAAGGCGTGTGCGCAATAATGAGTCCTGCCCAGTGGGTGTCCATGAAAGGCGTCTCTCACCTGATCTCTTGCTCCTCATACCATCTACCATCAAGAGGATGATATCAACCTATACATACTCTCACGTCATCTCTATGGATGTTCGCGCGGTTCATTAAAAGCTCTGTCACGTACGAGACAAATAAACAAATCGGTTTGATTGCTATCCATATTCATAAGAAAGCAAACACAATTAACAATCCGTCAACAGAGCCTTTCCGAAGCCCCACCTTGCGTGATGCCCTGTAATCATCCATCTTATTCGGAGCCAAAGATTCGATACCAGTAGTTGTAAACGACATAAGAGTCGACACAAGTGCTAACGGCGAGGCCAACGAGGATATATCGCCGGGTACGAGGGGGCAAGTTGCTCCACCTCCACTTTGTGCTGCTCGAGGTGGAGGGAGCGCTCTCAGAAGCTAGAGATTTGAGAAAAGGCGTGGTCGTTGAGAAGTGCTTGCGGGTGGCCTGGAGGGCTGGGGACGATGCCCGGGCGATGAGAGTGGGAGACATGATAAGAATGTCTAAGATTGATAGTCGATAGGTAAAGAGGTAGATGTTCCGGTTGTTTGAAGCTGGCTTGATTGCTAAATTGCTCATTTTAAGAGGTCCCAGTAGCCTATATATACATAATCTATCTAAACATGACATGACGCTGAACGGCGATGCCGTTATCCTTAACCGTAAGGCCAATCCGTTACGATTGACGATCACCCTTCCAAAACGCCTCAAAATCAAAACCACACAACTCCCGACATGACGCATAACTCTCATCAGCCACCCGGACGCTTCGGTCGGTTAATCGTCAGCGGTTTGAAGGGCTTGCGCAGGCGGTCCATGGACGGCGCAGGGCCTAATCCTACAGGCCGCCTCACGCCTCCGCGGGGCTTGGCCGACATGAATGTTGTGGCATGAAGACTTGAGGCTGGCCGGTTAGGTGCTGCCTTTTTCTCCTCATTGCCATTTTCTGCTGCTGCCTTGTCCTGCGACGGGGGCCGCGGAGGGGAGCTAGAGAAGCAAGCGTAGGGCTTTCGAGAACCCCCATCTATCTTAGGGACGTTGGGCTTTGGCAAAGGCCGAGCTGAAGAGAGTTTGTGGTTTGCCAGTTCGGGGTCGATAGCAGGTTTTTGCTGGTGTGCTTGTAGACTGTTCTGTCGCGCAAGAACAGCTTCGTAGCGTGCCTTGGAAAACGAGTTGGGCTGCTGTTGTAGCGGTAGTTCTGGTGGTGGCCGTGGTGCACTTGGACCTTGGTTCAACCAACTCATCATACTCTTTTGGCCAGTCCCTCTTCGATTCGACCCCTTCTTCGGCCCAGGCCCAGGCTTTGCAGCCCGTTGCTGGGCTTTAGTTGCCGCTACGGCATCGAGTGCAACCTTGTGCGCTCCGGCGGTTGTGAATCCCGGAAGAGAGGAAACAGTAAAATCGGAAGATTGCTCCATTGTTGTCGTATACTCCCTCTGCCATGGGAGTTCTCCAGCCTCGTCGTAAGAGTCGTTCGGGAGCGAGGTGCGTTGCCGTTTCGGGGCACGAGAATAATGACGACCAGAATCCTCGTCATGCCTATCTACGTTCTTAGGGTCGATGGGATCAACGGGAAAGGCGTCATCTTCGGGCGAAAACATAGGAGGCAGTTTTCCAAAAATGGCATTTTCAGGTGGTGCCTCTCTTCCGAGTATCTTGGCCGCACTTTCAATCACTCGTCGGTCAAACGATGGCCCCTGCTTCGCAAAAGCTTTTGAGGCGAATGGAGAGATGAATGGCGACAGCTCGACCTTGCTGCTCATCCCCTGTGAGCCATAGAGGGGGCAGCTAAGGTACAGCAAAGCCTGGGCTCGAGTCATGGCCACATAGAGCAGTCGACGTTCCTCGTCAGTGTCTTCAGACCTCGAATGGGGTATCGATCCAGTGTAGACTGAGGGTACAAAGACAACAGGCCATTCCAGTCCTTTTGCTGCGTGGATAGTCGAGATTGTAACCAGAGATTTCTGGTCTTTTGATCCGTCGTTCTTTTGCGCATCCGACGCCAATGAGACGTTGGCTAGGAACCGCCCAAGCATGTCGTCCTCCTTCACCTGGTCCAGATTTTCGATCTCGGGAAGTGCATCCTCATCGATCGATCCGAAATCCCTCATGAAATCGCTCACCAAGTTGACAAATTCTTGGACGTTGGCCCATCTCTGCTCGTGGTCTTCGGTATATTCCTCCTCCAAGTACTTCTTGAAGTTGAGCTGGGTGATCAACTGCTCAATCAGATCGACTAGAGTGACGGGGCTGCTCTGGGTGATTCCGTCTGCTTGTTTTCGGAGAGTTGATATGACTCTGATAAGCTCTGTGTTGAGCTTCTGTTCCATCTTTTGCCGGATATTGGTGGTTGCTTTGCGAGTGCCTCTACAATGCTTCAATATCAATGTCCAGAGGCTCATGTTGGCTTTTTCCGCTTCTTCGAGAAGGGACTTGATTGTGGCCTCGCCTATGCCTCGCCGTGGCACATTAATGATTCTGGCCAACGCGTCGTTGTTTTCTGGCTGGCTCACGACGCGCAGGTAATCCAATAACACTTTGATCTCCTTTCGCTCGTAAAACTTGTGTCCTCCAATCATTCGATACGCGATGCCGGCTTTTCCCAGAGCAGATTCAATGTGTCGCGAGAGAGCGGCTGACCTCAGGAGGATTGCCACATCTTCGTACTTGAGCATCTCACCAAACATCATGACTGCTCGTTTAAGCTCAGAGACGATCCATTCGCCTTCCGCAGCTGAGCTCTTCAGAGTTCTGAGAACAGGTCGCGCACCCTTAGTGTGGACCGGTAGCAGAACTTTTTGATATCGCTTCTTGTCTTGCTGGATGACGTTGAGCGATACGTCGAGGATGGATTGTGACGACCGGTAATTCTCTTCCAGAGACACCTCGTCCGTGTCAGGATAATCTCGCAATAAGCGGTAGAGATTTCGAATCTCGGCCGAACGCCAGCCGTAGATACTCTGATCTGGATCACCCACGATCGTGATCCGATGGTTGGCTTGGGCGAACAGCTTCATCAACTCATACTGAATGCCGTTGGTGTCCTGGTACTCGTCGATGAGAACCGCTTGAACGTTGGAAACACAGGCCGGGTGGTCTCTCAGCAACTCGACGCATTTTACCAAGAGGTCATCGTAGTCCAGTAAATTCGATCGTTTGAGTTGGGTCTGATACTCTTGATAACATGTCCTCAGCGCCGGGTTTTCCGGGCGCTTTTTCGTCCCTTGTGATGGAGCAGCGTTTGGCCCCCTTGCCTTCTCCTTGCTGATCCAGGACTTGGCTGCAAGTGGTTCAATGCCGAGTTCAAGCCTTTTGCAGATTCTCTGGATGATTGCCTTGGTGTCTCCGTCGTCCGCAATGCCGAATTTTGAGTCCAGACCAATGCGATTTCCATATATTGATAGATATCGACGAGCGATCGAGTGAAACGTTCCTAGCACGATCTTCTTTTCGCATTGTTCACCCAGGGCCTTCCCAATGCGATCCTTCATTTCTCGGGCGGCTTTCACGGTGAAGGTGGCGACGATCACATCAGAGGGACGGTAGCCAACTCGTTGGACAAGCCATACTACTCGAGATGTGAGGGTGTGTGTTTTCCCACTGCCCGGCCCTGCCAATATAGCAACGGTGGATGCAGAGGATGTTACGGCACGGCGTTGCGCCTCGTTCAGCGACCGCAGGATCGCATCTTCGTTGTTCGAGGGTGGCATACTGGGGACGCAGACGGGTCCACGCGTTGATGCTGGTTTCTCGAGGGACTGGCTATCATCGGAGGTTCTTCTAGTTCGTGTTGTAGTCGGAAATTCGAGCTTGTAAGCCAGGACAATCGCCGGCTTCAGTATCGCATCGATTCGGTGAGCATGGCGGGCGCGTTAATGGCCTATACCATTTCGCGACGCGGAGGTGGGAGCCTCGCGATGTCATGTGACCTTCAATTTCTGCGTTGGACTGTAGGGTAATCTGCCTCTTCTCACCGCAAGAGGAAAGCGGCGGAAAGTGCACTTGGAATTCGATGGCATCACATTTCAATATACCCAAATCAGTTCTCCAATATAGATAGTGATTTCAATCTTTGTCGAATTTTTGTGTCAAATAGACCCGCCGAGGGAGGCACTCGATGAATGAGTTGGCCATAATTGCCAAGCTTCCTTCATCCACGATCAAGTTTTTTCTAACCGATGTTCAGCTGAAAAGCAAACCCTCAAAGACCCGTCACTCGAGGACCAACTTGCCGACATTATCCTACCGAGAGTGATATCAGATCACCCACCACATTGCTGCCGTCATCTGTCACTATCACAGTCACTAACTCGAGATATCACCGCGCGATCTGCGCAGTTGCAACCACACACAAGCTGCGTGCTCCTCGCTTCCGGATTTCGGCATCACGTTCACCGCATCCTCTTCGAGTTCTGAGCGATATGATATGAATTACGGAGTTGGCTGAATTGTGATGGTCACGGAGCTAATGTGCGATCACCAACCAAATCACCAAGCCCCTTCCCCGAGGGTAGCGTGAAGCCCTTGTCGTGCGATAGTAGTGCGACTCTAGACGATAGGCGCCAGTGATGAGTATCTGACCAACTACACCGTCGCCTTTGAGAGGTCTAGCAATGTGATGTCACACAAAGACGAGCATCTCATTCGAAGAAGCCAAAGCATCACATGATGAGGAGCTGGGCTGGGACGCTCCACCACCATGCAAGGCCCGATAGTGTGGACAAGGCAGACGACGCAGGCAATTGGACCTCAAATTGAGGCCCACGGACCCCTAGACCAGGGGACGCATTGTTTGTTAGGCCATGGTGGTGTGGGATGGCTGATGATTGAAGGGCTGGGATATTGTAGATCCAGGAACAATCAAGCTCGAACAAGGCCTTTGCGTGAGTCCACGTCAGGCGGATCAAGCATCGACGTCTTCTCCCTTGGGCAAAGTATGGTTGGGAAGAATGGTAGGAAATAAGAAATCCAATATACATATGATATCTTCTATGTTATCCTAATAAACTCTCATGTAGAATTGCTTGCAGTATCACCGAGAGAGAAGTCAGATTTCGTTACCGTCATAGTGTGTCTCTGCTGGTGGTGATGGTGGCTCGCCCCGCCCCGCTCCGCCAAACCAGACCAGACCAGTCCCGACCACAGACAAATCTTTCACAGGCACAAGAGCGATTTGCAATCCTGGCTCCCGGGATCCAAGAGGCAAGAGGTCGACGCATGTGGAGTGCGGTGGTTGGCGAGTGGGAACTGACCGCCAATCACTCGCTGGCACACTATATTGCCCGGCGGTTAACCAACCAACCACAGCTCGTAGATGGCCTCGTCACACTCTCAACTCACATCTCGGCTGCAACCACTCTCCTGCCGTCACCCACCTAGGATGGACGAGCTATTCTCGGACGCCTCTCATGCGTGTGCCACCATTCGACGGTTGCCAGAGGACCGGCGTGGCCTGGGCCCCCTCGTGCGCTCTGGCGACTCAGCGTCCAGCCTTCGAGTCCAGCGGCTAACGTTGATCAATGGGCCATCACAACCAGCCCGCTATATACCCTATTGATACCGCAAGTTCCGTCTTCCGTGCATGATACTCTTCACCTAGTGTTTCGCCTCTTTGTGTTCAGGAGGTCACATCACACAAGCTGGCTCCTCCCAACAAGTCAAAAGGTGCCTCGCCTCCGACCTCTTGTCCCCCACGATGCTTCTTGAAGGTGCCCGCTTAACAATACCTCTCGGCCTGCTTCTGCCTCTCTCGCTCCTTTGCACTGCTCAGCCTTACCTTTCCCGCTCCCAGGTTCTCGACGCCCGAGGTAGCGATCCCAAAGCCACAGACGAACCCATCCCAGGCGGACCTGTGAACGACAATCTCCCCGCTCAGATCGGCGGTATAATCGGAGCATACGCAGCTTCGCTGGTGCTGGTCGCCCTCACACTGATTGCCCTGTCAAAGAAGCGTCGCCACCATATCGCTGCCGGAATTGAGGAAGTCGAGTTTGCGAAACAAGATATCAACCCGGATTTTGCATCAAAGCCTGGCGTGCCCTTGAACATCATCACCGACACCTCTTTCGTCCAACCTCACTTCAAGAACAGCACCGACACCAACAGCCCGAACCCATACATCCACCCATCGCCAGACTCAGCCGTCGGCGCACCTGGTACCGACCCATTTGTTGATCAGAGAGTCGTGGCAGCAGATAGAGTCATGGCTCAGTCACAGCTCGAAGACATGTATCGACACGTCTTGGAGGCCGAAGACGCCAAGAAGCGAGGAGTTGCCTATGATCCCCTCCCGCCTCCTACCACGACCCACCAGCGAGGTCCCTCGACAGCGGCCTCGATCTTGTCTCTTCGGTCTGCAGCATCATCGCCATCCAAGAAGGAAAGGACCAAGCCTGCCAACCTGGATCTGAATGCCTCTCGCGAGGAGAAGAGTCGGTCAAGGACTTCCTCACTTCTCTCGGCCCTCCGATCACCAAAGAAGAAGTCTATGAAGGGCATGAACATCTCATCGCCCATCATGACACCTCAGTCTACCGAGTTTCCCCGCCACGAGTCGCAAGAGATGAGCACGATCCCGCCCCGACACTACGCCCCGGCCGCGCCACCTCCGGTCCCCACTGACCAGGCTCCGTATCGGGCGGCCTCGACTCACGTGTCTCCTCCGACCCCCGACATCTCACCCGAGAGCGTCCAGACCATCGATGAGCGTATCGGATCACAGCTTCCTTTTGTTGGCCATGGTCGGAATGAGTCGCTAGCACCTACCGATCACGAACGCGAACCCGAGTCCGCAACTTCGGAGCACTCTCAGGCGCCGCTGGTCGGCCTCCCTCAGTCTCCCAAGCCCGGTTCCCGGTTCCCATCCAACGTCTCTCTTCCGTCTTTGCCTTCATCGCCTAAGCCTGGATCGACATTCAACCGTTCCAACACGCCTGCCTCGGCCGTCCGTACCGGTGGTGCCCTGCCCCTGCGTGCCTATGAGCCAGCCATGGCCTCACCCAACAGCATTACTCAGACCACCAAGCAGACAGTGTTCGAGAGAAAGGGGCCTATGTCGCCTGGTGGAGGCATCACCCCCCGCACCGCTGGTGCAGTGCCATACTCTCCTTACCAGCCCTTCACACCCTGCATGCCGATGACCCCATCGCTCGTTACCAAGGAAGACCGGAAGAGGATGAAGCGTATGGTTCCCAAGACTCCTACCCTGGAGATGGTGAAGAGCGCAGATGACATTTGGTAAACGAAGCATGCGGGAGTTGGTAGGACAATTTTTTTTCTCGGTTTCTTGCGTCACATATTATTTTCCTAGATGTCAAAACGGTACCTCCACTTGGATGGTCACCATCATGTCGCCATGACTTTGGATCTCCTTGGCTGGAAGCCCTGGGTATTGATCAAGTAGGCAATATAGCTTACTGGGAGTGAGATGGTATGATACCAGAAGAGGGACAGGGCATTATTTGCATAAAATCTTTTGTACACGTTACCCCATGTTGACCTGGCCGGACCTTGAAGTTGTCCCGGCCAGAGCACGCACGGCATATGCAGTGCTGCCTCGAAATACAATTTGATAATTCTCTCATAATCCGGGGTGCATCAACAAGTGAGGAAGCGTCGGGTCGGGACTTGAGTGAGGGTGACGCAACTTAATCATCGGAGATGGGGCCCCTGATATTGCATCACGGCCTATTTTGTGGCGGCGGGGGCATCTAGCATTCATCATTCGTCGTGGCTGGCCTTGTCTTGACTTGCCCTCCTCAAGGCAGACAGGCAGGCCCGAGAAGAGCAACCCCGATCAAGCAGGAGAGGTTGCATCGCCAAACTTAATTGTATTCCTGCAATGTTGGGATTGGTAGGAGATGGATAGATCGCTTGCTGCTGATCCATACAGTGAGGTTACAGTTGCAAGGGGGACGATCAGGAAGAGGGCAGCATCCAAAGGATCCACTGGGCCGTTACTAAACAGGTTAAGTCCCGGCAACCATCAGCACTGACGAGATGCACCCGGGTTCCGGTACGGCATGGTACGAAAAGAAAGGAAAAGGGCGTTGCTGGAACGTGTGTTCTCTCTCGTGTGAACCACGCGCGGAGCGGCCCAGAATTGTACGACCGTGAAACTCGCGTGGCTAGGCCGAGACAAGGCCTTACTCATGCCTGTCTCTTCCTGCCACGATTGTGCTTTGAGAGAGAATGGCAACAGGACCAACAGAATGATGATGAGGTCAAAATGGGGCTCGGACCTGATTCGGGCTATGGAAGAAAAACCCTGGTCTGTTTGGAAGTTTTTTGCTTCGTCGACAAGGTCTTGTCTGCAATAACGGAAAACATCATCAGTCCGCGAATCGGGACTGGCTGCATGGGTTGCACAGTGTCCAGGGCTTGCTGAGTCATCACGCTTCAGATAGACAAGGGGGGTGCGAGCCATGCAAGAAACACGACTCTGTCGAATGATTGGCATGAAATAATAAAACAAATATAGCGTGGATAGGTAGTTTATCATGGAAGCTGCACTTGATGCATTTTCCCGAGGTTCCTGGGTCTGCATGGTGTTTTGCCGGCCTCTCAAGGGGAGGCATCGATTGAGTAATTTGGAGGGGATGGTGGGATGGATGCGAACTATGCACCGTGTGAAGTCAATATAACCGGAAAGTAAACACTGTACGGCTCCAACCGCAAGCACCCCTCCTCCGGGGGTGTTCCGTGCCAATTAACCACTCCGCTGTGTTTCTGGCCAGCAAAAGAACCAGGCAAAACAGGGACGACTACGCACTGTACCTACTGTATTCCATGTGGCCCAGCAGAAAATACATTGAAAAAAACAAGTGGGCCCCCGAGCTCCTCACGAGCGAGAGTGAAAAACGGGCTTGGTCAAGCGCGGACTCGACTGGGCGTCGCTGGGCTGATATCCGGGTCCCATCGTACGATTTTCCGCCCATACTCGTCCCTCTCCTCAAATCGAATTCCTTGCAGCCATCGCTTCCCTCAATCACCCATTACCATCATCAAGCGTATTTTGCTTCCAGTCAGGCCACCATTGCGAGGTCGCGCTGCTGTTCCCTTGCCGCAAACCCCGGCCTTCCATCGAACGTTCGGCCGCATCCGCCGTCCATCGGTCGATCCCATCCCATCCCCTCCCCAGAGAAGGCACCAGACACCACCTGTGGGCAATCGTCAACAGCCTGTCGTCAGGTCAGAGCTCGTCAGCCGCTGTCGCATCTACGTCCACGCCTCTGTGAGATAGAGGCAGAGGTAGAGCCAGATTGAAACGGCGATAGAGAAGAACATCAACGAGACGGGGAAAATTAGGTAGCCGTCGCCAGCAATTCTCGCACCGGCGACGAGTCCAGCGTGGGAGATCTGAGTGCGAGGGCCTCACTATCGGCTCACCACCCAGGCTCTCCCGAAAGGCCTCGCACCTCCTCTTACACGCCACCCTTCAGCTCCTCCCTCGGCGACACCCCAGCAACTGGGCCTGGTCTGTTCTCCTCTTCGCCTCGTGGTGCCCATTCTCGGCCTCAATCAGCCCATCGCTGCTGCATGGTGCTGGCCCTACCATGCCCAGCTCCCACTTCTCTGACATGGCCGACCATGACTCTTCGAATAGCCTCTTTGGCCTCCAGGATCCAAATCTAGGCTTCGTCGACGATGGCTCGGTCGTGAAATCCGACCCCTCCTCCTCTTCCCTGCCCAACGACTCCTCCCGTCCCCAGACCCAGCAGCAATACTACGACGCCGCCGCATGGCAGTTCAACGGCACGCCCCCTTACGACTCGTACGACCCCTCCAGCACCGCTCCTCCTACCCAGACTAGCTATCAGTCTTCTCCCTGGTCTCTTGCCTTTCAGGATCAGCAGCAGAATATCCAGCAGCTGCCCGTCTCTGCCGGCCTAGACAGCCTTGCGGCTACCACACTCAGTCCCGAGTCCATTTACGCCGCCTCCATCCCCTCGAATCCGCCCTTAGGCCCGGGCAGCCTTCAGGATACTACTATTCTCCAACCGCACATCATCAGCCACCTAACTCCTGCGCTGCAGGAGAAGCTGCGCAACATCGCCATGCCGCCCCATCTCCAGTACAACTCCCCCAAGAGCGCCTCCAGCCCCGACTCGGCTGCTGGTGAGGGCAAGGCGGGGGTTTTCTCTTCGCCAGATCCCGCCGAGCTGTCTTCCAAGGCCTCACGAAAGCGCAAGTCATCCGCTGACCCTGATGAGGAAGAGGAAGAAGATGATGATGGCAACCAGCCCGTCAAGAAGACGGCCCATAACATGATCGAGAAACGATACCGGACGAACCTGAATGACAAGATCGCCGCCTTGAGGGACAGCGTCCCCAGTCTGCGCATCATGTCCAAGAGCGCGCGAGGCGAAGACACGACCGAAGATCGCGAGGAGCTTCACGGATTGACTCCGGCTCACAAGCTGAACAAGGCTACCGTATGTCGCGTCACGTCTGCGATCATGATACACGTACACGAGGCTAATTAACAAGCAGGTTTTGAGCAAGGCGACGGAATACATTCGACATCTTGAAAAGCGAAATACTCGATTGCTCGACGAAAACGGCGCGATGCAAGCGCGAATCGCTGCCTTTGAAAAGTTGTTCATGGCCGGTGCCATGAACGGAGCGATCAGCCCTCTACAACAACCACCCACACCAATTCAGTACGCCCAAGATGCTCAACAATTTGTCGGGTCGCCAATGTCGGCGGCGCAGGAAGGTGGCGCTCCGCCGGCGGGCATGATCCAAGTCCCTGATGACATGAAGAGAATCATTTCGGCGCAGATGGCTGCTGGTCAACCATATCCTGTGCCTCAACAGCCTTACCGAGGAGGCAACCCTGCGCTTATCCGCCAGCAACAGATCCAGCAGCAGCAGCAAATGCAGCAAAATCGATGGAGCAATGCCGGCCCTTACTTTGGTAAGCTCATGGTGGGCTCACTTGCCGGCCTCATGATCTTGGAAGCGGTGCGAGAGGATGAGGTTAGTAACGAAAAGCCCGAGGGTCGTGGCTTGTTCGCTCTGCCTCTTCACCTCCTCCGAACTGTGGCGTCTGGCCTTGACATCAATGTGATGGGCTATCATATCCACACTTCTCTAAGGATAATCCTGCTCCTGGGAACCTTCCTTTGGGTCTTCCTCCCCTCTCTATTCGCTAAAGCTCAGCAGAGGCCGAAGAAGCCGCAGGTTGGCGTTCTGCAGGCGGCGCCATCTTTGGCTTCGCCCATTCATGTTCGCCGACAGGCGTGGCTCACCGCCATTCAGACTGTTTGGGTTCCTCGCCATAACTTCTTCCTCGAGGCGGCTGCTCTCATTCTCAAGACACTGAAGCTCAGCCTTCGCAATGCTATTGGTGTTCATGGTTACCAGATGCTTACCGGTTTGACCGAGGAGCAGGAGACTGCCCGAGTCAAGGCGTGGAGCATTGCCCTGGACTCCCAGCTGGCTGGTGGCGACGTTGAGATTAACAAGAGCCGCCTGGTCCTCACTCTACTTGCCTCTGGTACTCTCCCTGATAGCCCCGTGAGACTCATGCTCAAGGCTCTCCACATCCGCCTCCTTCTTTGGGATCCAAGCCAGAGCCGACTACATCTCGGCGCCAGCAATGCCATTGCCGCCAAGCTTGCGCGGACCAAGTGGAACGAGGCCCGACAACTGAGCCGTCTCCTAATACAGCTTCACCGAGGATCATCTGAGCAACATGACGATGACTTGCCCGAGCATCTGGCAGCACTGGTCGAACAGGAATGCGACGACGTGCTTAACGAGGATATCATCCAGCGAGCGCACAACCTGGCCTTCAACACCGAGACTACTTACAACACCACAGCCCCCATGGACGGAATGGACTCGGTGGTTGACGACACGGCGATTGGATCCCCTCTGGATGCTGTTGCAGCCTGGTGGTCAACTCAGACCCTGCACCGTGTTATGCTGGCAACGATGGAGAAGGATGAGGAGGCTCTGCTCACCAAGACGGACGACATTGAGCTGGCTATCAATACGGCCCCGATTGGATCGACTGCGCAGGCTCGCGCCATTGTGGCACGTGCAGTCCTTATTGACAAGGCCCGTGGAGCTAATATCGCCGCGGCCCTGCAATCGATGGGAAACGAAAAGGTTGACGCTCTGCTGAGCACTTCTATCTGTATCATCGACTCGAGCTTCCAAGCCTCGACGCCCGACCTTCGTCTTGCTCTCCGCTGCGCCATGGCTATCGCTCACCTACGACGAGTTGAATGCACTCCTGGTACCACACATCAAGGCCTCCGTATTATTGAATCCATCATGACGAGGGGAAATGCATCCCAGATGTCTCTTCTTGGCTGCACCGCAGCTCTGCAGCTAATGGAGGAGCTCTTTGAACACAAGGTTGCGGCCGAGACATTCCAGTCCTCCCTGGAGCGACTATCTGGTGGTCTTCGCCTGTGGATGGGCGGAGCGCCTGGAGAAAAGTGTGGCGTCACGTCTGATGTCCGAGAAAAGGTGGTAGACCGGTGTCTGACCATCACCAAGAGCGTGGTGGGTATGGACTCGGACACTGGCTACGGCAGCCTTGATGAATGCGAAGACGACGGATGCTAGACGACGACGACAAGCGATTATATATCTTTACCTGCGACTTGACTTGATACACCCATACCATACCCATCCACTTACTATTTACCTACCTACCTACATTCACACATCTACCGATATATCTCCCATCACACACTCCACTTGCTCACCTCTCTGCAATCTGCTTCACTTTGCTCTTCTTGAGATGACTTTGTACGATCATGGGTATCTGTTTCTTAGAAGGGTGGCATCAGGAGTTTTACTTGGTAACGGATAAAAAGGACAATACAGGACGAAGGAGAGGACACGCAAAGGAATTGGCACAGCGCAATGGGGTCTGTGTCAAGTGTTTCGACGACAATAACCACACCAACATTTCATATCTTCTCCTTTTTTTTCTCATGGTACATTATTCTTTTTTACCAATCCTTCCATTTTCTATGTCTCCTGTTTGTTACGTGCTAGGCGTAGGTCACACCCGCACACAAATCTTATAAGCGAAAGGTGGGAGATGGGCTTGGTCAACCGGGTTGGCTAGGCCAGGCGGGAAACGGAGATGGAAATCCTCAACTTGGAGGACGGACTCATTTACGGAGTTGACATGCTGGGCGGCCTTTATTTTTATCTTTATCATACGTCACGTCGATGGATAGGAATTGACCTGGTCTGTCGAGGGGTATATGTCTATTAATCAACACAACAAAGATATCCCATACAAATCAACCCATGATCGAATCTCATCCGCCTTTCCCAGACTTTCCCATCTAAACAATCAAGTGATTTATTCATGAAACGCTCAACTCCAGGCCGTCTTTTTTACTCTTTTCATATCATGTCTACCATTCTGGTGCGCCGCCTCCACAGCCATTGGCGGCAGCCATCAGCTCCAGGGGCTTGGTTGACATCCTGCCACCGGCCGTCGGCCTCACGCCTGGCTTCTTGCCGCGCAGACCAACAAACTTGATGCGTCGGTCCAGCTCGGCCAGGGGCGCCTCGCCAGCCTCTCCCTTCTTGACCATCCACTTCTTGGTGCCCAGGGCGGCGTCGAGCTCCTCGACGGGCGGGAGCTTGAGGTAGAGCATGCCGTCGGGACGGGCGTCGGTGGGGAATGTGGCGATGGAGAGCTTCTCGTCCGTCTTGCAGGAGCCGTTGCCGAGGTCAAAGTTGCGCTTGTGGTGCGGGCATGAAACCCAGGGCGAGGTCTTGGTCTCCTCAGGGGTGTCCGAGGACTTTTTCTTGTCGCAGGGCTCCTGGCCGACGAGGCCGTCGGAGAGGATAAAGGCACGCTTGTGAGGACACATTTGCTGCGTGGCGTAGTAGACGCCCTGGATGCGCCAGACGGCGAGCTGTGTGTCGCCTCGCTTGATGGTGGCGGATATGCCGTTGGGCAGCTCATCAGCGCCGTCAAAGTAGGACGTCTCGATGATGGGCTCCCACGCCGTCATGGACCACTTGTCCTTGAGGCCCTGGAAGTCGTCGGTGGCGGCGTCGTCTCCCGCCCACAAGGCGGGCCGCTTCTGCCCACGATCCGACTCGACCTCCATGTTGGCCGTCGTCTCGGCCGTGTTGTGGAACTGCCGGAACTGGGCGGCGATGGCGGGCGTGCGGATGGCCTCGGCCCACTCGTCAAAGAAGCTGTCGACGAGCTCCTGCATCTGGGCCTCGAGCGAAGCGCAGATACCTAGCTTGTCATCGATGATGACCTCCTGGAGGTACTTGAGGCCGCCGGGGAGATTCTCGATCCAGCGTGCTGTGCGTTGGAGCTTGTCTGCCGTGCGGATGTAGAACATGAGGTAACGGTCCAGGATGGGTACCACCTCGGCAGGAGGCACATCCTTTGCCAGCAACTCAGCGTGGCGAGGCTTTGCGCCTCCGTTACCACCGACAAAGATATTGAAACCCTTTTCTGTGGCGATCAAGCCGAAACTAAGTCATGTTAGTTATATGGTGGTGGATGTTGGAATAGGGGTTGAAACATACTCTTTACTTTGGGCTTCAGCACACTCACGCACGCAACCACTCACACCACCCTTGAGCTTGTGTGGTGCTCTGACACTCTTGTACCGCTCCTCGAGGCGGATAGCCATGCCGACACTGTCGCCAATACCGAACCGGCACCACGAGGAGCCGACGCAGCTCTTGACTGTACGCAGGGACTTTGCGTAGGCGTGACCAGATTCCATACCAGCTGCGACAAGTTGGCCCCAGATGTCGAGGAGATCTTGCTTCTTGGCTCCAAACAAGTCTATGCGCTGACCACCTGTGATCTTGGTGTAGAGGTTGTACTGCCTCGCCACCTCACCAATGGCGACCAGCTTCTCGGGAGTGATCTCACCACCCGACACACGGGGGACCACCGAGTATGTACCGTCACGCTGGATGTTACCCAGGAAGCGGTCGTTGGTGTCTTGCAGGCCGTGGGTGGTCTTGTCCATGACGTGTCTGTTCCAGAGCGAGGCCATGATGCTCGCCACGGCGGGCTTGCACAGCTCGCAGCCGAGGCTGTCCTTGTCGTTGCCGACCTCGCGCATCACTTCCGGCAGCGACTTGAGGCGCTTGACCATGACGATGTTGAAGAGATCCACGCGGGAGTAGTTGAAGTGAGGGCAGAGGTGGTTTGTCACCTCGTTGCCCATGGCCGCCATGGTCTTGTTGAAGATGGTGGTGACGAGGGGAAGACAACCACCACAGCCAGTACCGGCCTTTGTGCACTTCTTGAGGCTCGCAATGTCCTTGCACGTGCCGTCCTTGACGACCTTGACGATGTCACCCTTTGTCACGTTGTGGCATGAGCAGACCTGCGCATCGTCTGGGAGGTCGTCACCGCCATCGTCGTCCTTCTTCGCGCCGAGGATGAGCTCGCTCGGTGGCACGTCGAGCTCCTTCATCGACTTGACCATGGGCACGAGCTTGACGTAGTCGTTGACGTCGCCGAGCATCATGCCGCCGAGGAGGTACTTGCCATCCCTGGTGAAGATGTACTTCTTGTAGATGTTGAGAAAGGGGTCCTTGTAGGTCAAGGCCTGCACCGACTTGGTCGAGGAGACGTCGCCGTTTTGCAGGTTCTTGGCAAACTTGGGCGGGAGAGACGCAGGACCATCGCGGTCGGCGAAGCAGTCGCCAAAGCTGGCGACGTTGACACCGAGGAGCTTGAGCTTGGTGCTCAGGTCGGGACGCTTAAAGGTTCTGGGGGAGTGGAGCTTGGCCTGCGTGAGGTTGAAGGCGAGCACCTCTGCCATCTCGACACCGGGGGCGATGAGGCCATAGGCCATACCCCTCCAGCTAGCACACTCGCCAATGGCGTAAACGTCTGGCATGCTCGTCCTCAGGTCATCGTTGACGACGATGCCACCTCGCTGGCCGACCTCGAGTCCAGATACCCTGGCAAGGTCAT
The DNA here is from genome assembly GCA_027886205.1 of Fusarium piperis. Taxonomy (NCBI): domain Eukaryota; kingdom Fungi; phylum Ascomycota; class Sordariomycetes; order Hypocreales; family Nectriaceae; genus Fusarium; species Fusarium piperis. The sequence goes on from RZGM01000008.1 coordinate 247,653, forward strand.
CTCTAGGCTTCACACCGACAGCGAAGCACAGCGTTGAGCAGTCAATCTCCTCGGCATCTTCAAACACCACGCCGGTGAGGTTGTTCTCCTCGTCTGTCTTGATTCTGGCAACGCCCTTGCCCAGCATGAGGTCCACGCCGAGCTGGGAGACCTGGTCTGCCACCATCTTGCCGGCAACGTCGTCGATCTGCCTGCTCAGGACATAGGGAGCCTTCTCAAGCAGCCTGATCCTGTCGAACCGCTCCAGGTCGAGCATGGCCTTGGCAGCCTCGAGGCCGAGGAGACCGCCACCGACAACCACACCATTGGTGCCACTCTTGGAGTCGGCAAACTCGATGAGCTTCTTGAGATCGTCGATTGTGCGGTAGACAAAGACGCCGTTGGCGTCATGGCCGGGCAGGCCTCGGGGAAGGATGGCGTCGGAGCCGGTGGCCAGGACGAGAATGTCGTAAGGGTATGTCTCGCCATTGGCGCACTCGACCGTCTTGTCGTCCGTGTTGATGCTGGTGGCTTTGGTGTTGACGTGGTAGTTGAGGGATGCCTCTGCCTCGGTATACTGCATACTATTCGTCAGTGGCGGCCGGGATGTGTGAGATGCGGCTCAACCTACCCATTCTGCCGGGTTCATGTACAGATTCTCGATTTTCCGGTGCTCAAAGAAACTTGTGAGTCCTACTCGGTTGTAGGCGAGATATGGCTCCTCTCCGAGGACAGTGACGGAGTATTCCTTTGCTGTGGCATCGTACTTGAGCAGCTTTTCTCTGTCAAAAAGTGTCAGATCATGTATCTCCCTTGTTAGTGTCGAGTCGAGCCCACTTACATGAAAGCAATGCCCACCATGCCCAGGCCGACAACGACCAGGCGTTTCTGTGTTTCACTCATGCTGGGCGGGTTGAATTGACTCTGGATTGCCCTCTGTGATGAATACCCTCAGAGAAATCCCTCCAGCGGGACCTCAGGAGACCCCATGGTTATAAACAAGTTCAGACAGGAACCGGGAGGCCCTGGACTGCGAGAGGGTCTCGAGGTCTCGAGGCCCATGGCTATGGATCCCTCTGCCTTATTCCCTATCGAGAATTACATCTCCGGGTCGGTCGTGGCGCCATGGGCATCTCCGGGAGAAACCCTTTTGCTCGCAACGGGGGGGAAACTCCTTCTCTGTGTCTCGTTATCAAAAGATCGGCCAGCCGGGTCGCCGTAGCGGCAGAGGCCCTCTCCCTTGGGCAGGGGAACCAATCAATTCGCTCGGTGAGGGCAGCGGCCGCAGGGCTCGGGAGTGGCCTCTGTTGGCGTCTGTTTGACACGCTCCGCGGAGATGGTCAAGTTGGCTCGGTCAGGGACGTGCGTGGAAATCCGACGGCGGTCATACGTCGGACAGACCATGGTGATGTCGTGAGAATGAGCAGATGAGAAGCCTGACGAGGTTATACCGTTTCTTTTCTGCGGGTATTTGCTCGTCACGATGAGTCGCGGTGAGCTGCTACTCGACCACGGTGAGACTACAAACATGGGTCTCCCGAGTTTGACCGGAGCAGCAAGTCCTTCTTCCTCGTCGTCGAGTCTGGACCCGGTCAAATTCGTCTCTATGGTTTTGTGACCGAGCTATTTTCCATGCCCTTTGCGTCTTCCCTGCAGTTGAACCTTTTCCTCGGAGGCACGTCTGGCCCCCCTTATCAGTGCGATCGAGATAAGCCGCATGTCTTCAAGCCCATTGCAACACCAACGATGTGACTGGCTGAATGAGCTATCCCCCACAGAGATAGATAACAACATTTTAAAAAAACACCAGTTTTCCGAGGAGAAGAGCCAATTGTCAATTGTAATGCCGAGGTGATGCTCTTGAAAGGACAAGAGTATTGACGGGCGCACTAGGATGCGTCTGGGGTCTGTCTGGACTGATTATTGGCCTGGGCGAATTGAAATGATCTGATTGAAAACATGAGCTCTTCCAAGTATTGCCGAATCCTCCAAGGGACTAGCCTTTTCATGAGAATATGACTAGACAAACTCGTATCGGCCATCAATTCAATGGATTGATTGATGAAAGAGAAAGGAGTGTCTGTTCCTTCCTCATACGGCAATGCTGCATGCATCTAAGCCGGTCTCGGCCGAACCAGCACGTGGTCGCCCTCCATGAACCCCTCCACCCCCACGTCATCACCTTGACCCCTCCAAGAGAATAGGTAGCTTCTCCCTCAACACCAAGCCAACATTCATCGCGATAAAACCACTCCTCCCCCAGCCATGGCTGCCACCACCGACGACGACGGCTCCTTCTCCTTTCCTCGCGAATACCACTTCCCCGCCTTCTTCACCCGCCAGACAAACCTCACCACGCTCCACGCCCAGCGCACAAAGTGGTCCGACCTGATCCTCTCGTACGCACGTCACCATCGCATCTTCCGCCTCTCGCTCTCAGAGGCCGCCGACTCGGACCTCTTTGTTAACCGTAAACTGGATCGCCGTCTGCAGTTTGATGATATCCGCGATGTCGTCGTCTTCATGCACAAGGATGGCCGTGTAGAGTATGTCGGCGGTGGCACAACTGGTGACGTCGTTCTTGTATACTGGCGCAAGCCTGACGAGTGGGCTGAGCTCATTGAGAACTATGTCGACGAGACGGGTCAGAAGGGCAGTGTCTTGACCATCTATGAACTCGTCGAGGGCGATGGCACCAAAGGAACTGGTAGGCTTGTAAGGGATAAACTTGGGCAGTCACTTTGCTCACCATCAGTAGATATCCATGGGATGGACCAAGATGTCCTCATCAAAGCCCTCAATGTCCTTGTCAAGCGAGGCAAGGCTCAAATCTTTGGCCAAGACGATTCATTAGGCGTCAAATTCTTCTAAACGCTGAACCCATTTTCACATCTCTATATATTACATTACGCCGCCCCAACGAGCTATCATCAATCAGTACAGCGCAGCAATTCGACCTCCAACTCTACCGCCAGCCACCCTCTCAGACTTGCACCAAGCACCGCCAAGAAACCCCAAATCTGCGTCCGAGTTTGCGTTACAGCTGGCCCTCGTAATAGTTCTCCACCAAAAACTTGTTGTCAAACCTCACTTGCTGAGCCATCGCCACGTCAAGCAACCAGTCAGGCGCAACTACTCGCGGCTCCATGTTGCCCTTTCGCGCCATGTCCCGGAACCGATTCCACAGTTGCCGCTCATCGTGAGCTAGACTGCTCAGGAGGTAGACAGGCTCAGGAGGCGCGTTGCCTTCCTCCTCCGCCGTCGTTGGTCGAATCGTTGTTCCGCTCCGCGCCCGATATATCTTGAAGATGGCCCCGTTTGCCTCGGCAATAGCCTTGTAACTATCGGGTCCGTTTCGGATTTTCTCAGTGCAGTAGATGGGAATTCCCACCAGCAGTTTGCCGCGGTTTGACTTGGCACGAGCTACCGACTTTTCGAGATTCACGTCATATCGCTTCTCCGTCTCCTTGTCTTGGAGGATATAGTCCTCGATATCGGGCAGCTTGCCCGTCTCCAGGGTTTTGTCAATAAACGTGGAAGAGATGACAGTTGGTCCCCGGGCCAGGGCGCATAGGAATTTGACGGTCCGGACAATGTGAGGGGCTGCCAGATAGTCGCACGGCTGTCCCTCTTGAACAATCTGGATACCCAGATCCCGTAGTTTTTTCTGTTCAGCATATTAGAACATGTAGATGTAGACGAGGCTCACGCCTACTTACCCGATCCTGATCCTCCTTATTCTTATCCCCAACCCATCTGCTGAAACCGGTCAAGATGATGCGCATCTCGACGTCCGGAAGTGATGGCCTGGCCTTTTTGGCTGGCCGTTTTGCCGCAGCGGGATCCTCTTCAGCTTCTGGGCTCTTGGCCTTGCTCGGTTTATTGTTTGCCTTCTCGGCTTGGTCTGCAGCCCGCTTGCCACCCCAAGGGGCGTTGCCCGCTTTACTGTGTCGCTTCTTCTCCTTCTCGTAAAGCGCAATATCGGGGGCAATGGTCTGCAAGAGATCTCGGGCCTTTGCCTTGGCACTGCGGCCTCCTGTAGAAATTACAGACGGTGTGTCGTTCTCCTTTTCGGCATGGCGAGCACGAATTGGTGTTGCTACCGCGGCAGCAGTCTTTGTCGTCGTCTTTTTGGCAGGTCTTTCGTCCTCGTTTTCTTCTTGGAGATCATCCATGTCTACATCCTCACTTACACGGCCAACAACAACGCCCTCTGCTGGCCCTCGAGAATATGCGTTCTCTTCCGCTGCCTCGAGAATCTTGCGCTTTCTCTTTGCTCGAGGAGACAGCTTTTCGTCGCCTCCGGGATAGTAAAGCTCCCGCAATCTTGATTCGTCAAAAAAGGTCTGGCCAATAATTTCGCCAAGGTTGGTTCGTGGAGGGAAGTGGTTGAACTTCTTAATGTTGATGGGCTTCAGCTCGCACTTAGCGTAGCTCTCCTCGATCCAGAGGTGGTTGATGACTGCGATGCCCCATTCAGGGGCGGCCTTGCATTTTTCGCTCGAGTCTCGCGCAGTGATGAGGTGGGTGTTGTCCGACTTCATCGTCTTGGTGAACTCGGCTCCGCAGGCTCTGATGAGGTTTTCCAGATAAATCCTGGCCTCACCACCGTAGTTTGACACTGTGATACGCATATTCTTGAATCCCTCGATGCCGTTTTTAGGAACCGGGTAGTGTAGTAGTCGGCGAAGAGGGGATGTCCAATCATTATGGACGATGAGCCAATAAAGCCAAGCGAGGTTTCCCACGTCCTTGCATGACTGCGCCGCCTGAACATACTGAGGACCGTCCCGGTACTGGCAGATAAACATATCGCAATCCTCAACCTGTTCTACGACCTTGCCACCACCATTGACAATGATATCCTTGACCACCTTGGTGAGCCTTTCAGTGATGCTCAAATCTGATGAGAGCATGACCTTGCGGTCTTGAAAAACGGTGACTGGCGGGCGGACAACGTCTCCGTCAGGTGGTAGTGGTAGATATGTTGGAGTTGGTGATGTGGCTCCTGTGAGGTTTTCATTGGTCGGAATCTTGAGCTCGTCCTCGGGCGACTTCTTAAGAATCTCGGGGTCGGGTAAAAGATAGGGACCTTCGTCAATGCGCTTGCCTAGTTTGAAGCAATCGTCGAACCTACAAATGTCAGTGACTCAGCTTCATCGCCCCACACTTTACCTACCAGTGCGGCAGTACAACCTTGCCCTTCCATCCCTTCTGGAGGGCAACCTGGACCTTGGGATGATCCATTGATAGCGCGCAGATATGTGTCGTCATTCGAGTCGCGTCCTTGGTCTCTTGTCCACCGAGAGCCATCGTGGCACCGGCGATGCTCTCCTTGTCTGTCTCTGGTAGATCGGCGCAGGTCACCACCACCTCGGCGAAAATCAACCTAGGGTCGGGAGAGAATGGTCGGATCTGTGCTTGTTTTCGGCGACTGAGAGAGGTGGTGATCCATTGTGTTGTCACGACCGGGATCATGACGGCTTGTGACTCTGTGAATTGGGGGAAATCAATGGTGTTGGAGATGATGTGTGTGACCTTCTCGATAGGGATCGAGCCGTCGCGTCGGGGCTCGCAGATGGTAGCGCCATGGTCCTCTAGAAGAGACGACAGCTGCAATATTATTAGTATTCTGAGACTTTAAGAACTTCAAGGTCAGCATACTTCGCTAATGAGCTTCGGAGTAAGCGCACTGCTCGAGACAAACGCGACGGCGCACTCAGCGAAAAGAGCTGAGCCTTTCGGGGTGTCTGCCATCTTGCGCGTTTCAATAGTGCAAGTGCGAATGTGGATGAAAAGAAAAGAAAAGGAAACCTAGAAACAAGGCGAGCACCTTGGCCAAGACATGAACACGGGAGGTGTTGGTGCTTGAGCTCAGAATTGGTTGCACAAACCTGTGATGCTGGCCGGGAAGTTTGTCGTGGGGTGCCTGATTGTCAAGACGCGCCGTCCACTCAACGCGAAGACGCCAGGCGCTCACGTGATAACAAAGGTAGGCATTCATGACGCTGGGGAAGGTTCCACCCACCAATGGAAGCAGCACGTCAGAAGTGGAAAGGAACAGGGGATGTGAAGAGTATCGCGCCTGCCTAGTCATATGGTGCAAGAAATAATTAGAATACTAAAGGAAAGAAATAGACAGAACACAACCATAGTTCGCAATTTAATCAAGGAAAATAAATATAAAGGATAAAATGGAACTTAGATTTATACCTACAATACATATTTTCAGCGGTTAATATTAGCCTTTTAGGAGGTATTCGCTCGAGAAATGCTGAGAACATTGTGGCATTGGTGCTTTGGTGTCCGTATTATTTCCTCCACTACGTGATAGCGCCGTGCAGTCGCGAACCACTTTACGCCACCGACTTCAACCGCGTCTCGAGGGCAGCCAAGAGACTCAGTTGCTACAGACGCACCCACGAAGTATAGCCATAAGAGAACCCGTGTAAACTGGAAATATTCGAAGCGAATTTCCATCAACATAAACTACTTTTCATCTCATTCATCCATTCAAACCGTTCGTTTAACCATGAGCCTCTAGTATGGCTCGAGACTCTAACCATGGCGTCCGAGTCCCACCACACATGCTTTCGTCCTAAACTGATATCGCCGAGCGCCAGTACCATTGTATACTTCAAACGTGTCCATTGCACCAATTATGTCATCGCATCATATGCTCTTACCCCACTACTCCCAGAGGCTCTTCTTCGTCTCTTTCCAGAGAGGCCAAGGCCACTGCAGCGCCCATGAGCGAGCTCTCCTTGGCCGAGACGAGCTTGATCGTCTTCTTGCTGCTCTTCTCTTTCTCTTCAGCCACTACCAGATCATCCAGGTATGACTGGCAGCTGGCAAGATATCCCGTGTAACTTTCAATTACGCTGCCGTTGTAGGCGACGGTTGTTTCGTTGAGGTCGCGATCTGCCTCGGCGATCCCACGGATGGGCGAGTCCAGGGGCAAAGTCGAAATAAAATCGTTCTGGCTCTCGATACGCAGGTTCCAGAATGTGTAGACACCTGTGGCCACAAGTGCACTTGAGCGTGTCGAGATGAACGAAGCCAGTTGTTTGAGGAATGACATGTCTGAGGTCGTGGGTGTGTGTGATGATGGATGATGGCGAGAGAATTGTTGACAGGCTTCATCAAGTTCATCACTCGTGTCCCTGTAAAGTGTGAGCATCACTGGCTTAAAAAATGGCCACAAACATACCTCTGGATAATGGATAGAGTCTCAGTCGACAGTGAGTACGGCTTCTGCAGTGATGGCGGAAGCACAGCCCCAAAGACGCCGGTGGACTCGATCGCCTCAACAAGGGCGAGTCGACAAATCTCGCCCAAATACATGCCGCTAACCATATGCTCCAGGGGTTGAAACTCGGGATGAGAGTGGTTCTCAAGCAGCTGCCTGTCCCACCTCGTCAAAGGCAGGATATCACGCCCCATCATGCTAATCTCGCTGTTGATGATGACATGCGTGGCCTTTTCAAACCACTCAGCAGGGCGTTGACCAAACTTGGAGCGCCCGATGGCGGAGACGGGGAGGTAGGCTGCCATGTTGACGCCGGTTCCGAGGATGAGACCGAATCTTGTCGAGGTGTGGTTGTATGACTCGGATAACAGGCAGGCACTCGAGTCGTTGACGATGGCTCGAAGCTCTATATTGAGGCCACGGTTTAGACACGCCGTCCGTACGATTTGTCCGAGGTCTTGACCGACGAGCCCCTTGTTGGCTGAGAAGCCTTTGCCCATGCCTTGCAGCTTTCCACCTGCCAGCGAGGTTTGCCTAAAGGATACACGTCAGCTTCAAACATAAAGCAAGGGGGTATAGGAAGGAAACTTACTCAATGGGAAAGCTCCACGCCATCGACATTGGAAGAGGCTGGTCGGGACTACGATGATTCTCCAACTCTGCAGAGAGAGTCTCCAATATCCTCTCGGCCATCCAATCGAAGAAGGCCATGCCTTCCAGTTCTTTGATTTCAGGGCCTATGTAATAATTCTGGATGCTGACAATCTTGCTCTCCTCTCCTACGTCGGCTGTGCGGCCGCGCAATTCGACCAGTGCTACTCTGAGGGTTGAACCGCCAACATCCAAAGCTAGAAAACGACCGCGTTCAGTGCCCCTGGGCAGTTGGTGGCTGTATGAGGGGAGCATGCACTGCATGTCGGTCTGGAGTCGGTCTAGGAGTTGCTCCCGCAGGTCTCGCGATAGTTGTTGTAGGCCATCTCGGTCGACGGGTCCAAGCAGCAGAGCCTCAGCCTCTTTGAGGAACTCTTGTATAGACGGTCGCGATGTGGTACCAACACGGGGTTTGCCATCAGTGCCGAGCTTCACGGGACGGATCCAGTAAGCCAAGATAGCCTGGACCAGTGACTTGCCCCGCAGGAGGCTCTTGATGATGGCAGCTAGAAATGTCTTTCGAAAGGTCGCCATTGCAGAAACGAGCGGCTGCATACCATTGACAATGATGACGGAGAAGGAAGAGAAGACCGGAGGAGGAACTAAGTCATGGACACGGCGCAAAGTAAATACTTTGGCGGAAATACGAACAGAGGCAGGCTGGATGGAGGATTCGCCTTTGAGGAGATAGATGGGGTGAGATGAGAGCGAGAGAGTCTTACGCCCCGATGGTCCCAGTGAGTGGATGGACAGGTCCAATCCGGCCGTAGATGGATGGGCAGCACGCGCTCAGACGAGACGAGACGAGTGAACGATGGAAGCAACTTGACAGGGGGAGCTGATGAGACCTGCCAGGACTAGGTTCAGATCAAGCAGGCCGGCGGGTAGGAAGCAGAAGGAAGCAGCAGCAAAGCCGCCGAGGACTCGAGGTGGCAGGGAGGAGTCGAACAGCGGCGAGTGTGTTTGTCGCCAAAGGGATGAGCGAGTCCATCCATGTTTGATGGAGGGAGGGGAGGACCTAGATTCAACGTCGCACAGGACGGACGACACGCGACAACCGCCACTGAAACGAAGGGCTTTAGGTAGGCGCTACAGCGAGTACCGGCGCCTGGGAACGGGTCTCTACTCGCCAGAGCCGTCAATTCGTGGTCTCAGACTCGACATTTCTGTTGGGTCAGATGGAGGAGGAGATGAGGATCAATGCCAGATGGGGGGGGTTGTAACGTTGCGTGTGAGCGCCCCGTGAGAAGTGGATGTTTAAGCCGCCCTGGCCAAGGGACGGGAGGGTCACCTCTCAGCGGACCAAAGACACGGGAGGAAGTGAAATTGTTAGTGCACAGCTAGGCTGGGCTACTGCTAGCTACCCCACGCCGAGGCTGGGTGGGCCAAAAGTCCCATCTGTGCCTCGCAACAACAAGGATTCATCTCGGCCAAAGCCAGCATCTATTGTTACTTCTGGGCTCCAACAGCACCTTGTTGTACAAGGAGAGCGCCCGTCTGCGTATTCGAAACCAACAGTGGGAGAGCCCCTGGAACCCTGTCGCGAACGAGCCAATCCCGACACGTGGAGCTGGGCTTACGCAGACCCTCGTTGTGCCAGACGGAGACCTCGGGTTGGTATCCAACATGGGTTGCAGCTCAGCAGATGTTCTAGAAGGACAGAACGTGATGAGATGGGCTTACAAGATCTTGATGTAATTCGAATACGAGACGCAACAAAAGATTCGATCCTGTCGTCGCAGATCGACATGGTCCAAAAGGTGCCATCGTCCTGGTCTCTATCAGGGACCGGACTGTAGATAACCTCCACTTCTGCCGAAAGCTACCTTACATCGCCGTTTACACTTTACCCCGAGTGGCCATGGCCTGCTGGGACCTGTTCTTCCAAGTTGCTTCAACCTTGCAGCTCGCCCATTGTCAGCCAATTGACGGGCCGTTGGGTCATATGACTCTAGTCAACCTTGGACATCATGAGCAATACAGTGCGATCTCACGGACACCGAACCACCCAGTTCAATCATATGCTTCTCCAGTGAACGTTTCATTTCATCCGTCACGGCATCCAATAGCCTACATGATACTGTGCATTGCAAGGCCCGATGCCGCCCTCTCTCCCACACATGGTGACCAATCTGGTGGGTTCCACGATGCAATGCACATGGCAAGTTTATTCTTGCTTGGCAGGAACTCTGAAATCATCTGCGTGTGTTCCCCCCTCTTAAGAAAGTCACATCTCGTACAAAACAAGTCTGTTTTCTGCAAAACCTTCCATCACCCGAAAACCTCACACAAACAACAGACCCTTGTCTATTGATATTCAATACCCATACCCAACACACACTATCCCCCTTCTAGACATTACCTACATCCCTACTACATCATGCGGCTCATCATCCGCGACGACGAGGATGCGGCATGCGCCTATGTCGCCAATTATGTTGTCGAGCGCATCAATGCGTTCCAACCTACGCCGGAGCACCCCTTCGTTCTAGGTCTTCCTACAGGATCTAGTCCTGTCGGTGTGTACGATATGCTCGTCCGCAAGTACAAGGCTGGCCAGGTGAGCTTCTCTATCGCCCACTTACATTGGTTGCAACCAGCTAACTATCAAAGGTCTCGTTCGAGAATGTCATCACCTTCAACATGGACGAATACGTTGGACTGCCTCGAGATGACCCTCATTCCTACCACACCTTCATGTGGGAGCATTTCTTTTCCCACGTCAACATTCATCCTTCAAACGTCCACATCCTTGACGGCAATGCGCCCAACCCAGAGGCCGAGTGCGACGCATACGAGGATGCCATCAAGGCGGCTGGAGGCATCGATCTTTTCCTTGCTGGCATTGGTGAAGACGGCCATATTGCTTTCAACGAGCCAGGATCCAGCCTCGCCAGCCGCACCCGGGTCAAGACCTTGGCCTACGACACTATCCTGTCCAACTCTCGCTTCTTCGACAACGATCTGAGCAGAGTGCCAAGAATGGCCTTGACGGTTGGCGTCCAGACCATCCTTGAGGCGAGGGAGGTTGTCGTCATCATTCTTGGGGCCCGAAAGGCGCTCGCACTGCAAAAGTGTATCGAGCAGGGTGTCAACCACATGTGGTCACTATCCTCCCTGCAACTTCACCCGCATCCCATGATTGTTGTCGACGAGGATGCGACACTGGAGCTTCAGGTCAAGACGGTCAAGGTAAGCAAGCATAGTCAAGTTCCAGCGCTCTCTGCTAACAGATTCCCAGTACTTCAAGAGTATCGAGAAGGTCGCTCGCGAGCAAGGATTCGAGCAGATCCTCCCCTCCAAAGTCCGCACCGGCAACGTCGCCATCCCCGCAACCAAGATCGAAAAGGTTCAAACCCCCACAGTCATTGCCCCTGAACCTATTGCCTCGCACCTCCTGCGGGCGACGCCCACAGCCGACAGCGTCATGCGATCTACCTCTCCAGACTTTATCCCTGACCGAATGGCGTCGCGTATTCCCGAGCCAAGCCTGAACGGCCGGCTGACCCCAAAGCTCGAGATGCAGAGTAAGGCAAGGGGCATCGCGGTTTAATAAGTGTCAAGTTGAGTAGTTGCATACCTGGAGTCTTTGGAAAAGAGAGACGGAGCAGGTCTTGTCCAGTCGCTACATTGTTGCTTCGGAGTTGAGGATACCACCAGACTGTACCAGTAGGGATAGAAGAATAAAACCCAAATGATGCCAACAGGTTGGAAAGGGAGGCGTTTGCTTGGTCTAAAAGTAGAAGAGACATGATGGCTTTGGGAGTTGGCTTGGTTGAATTGGATGTTGGGCGTTGGGTGTTTGTTCTACGGCGTCACCTAGACTCGTTTCTAGCAATATCAAAGATGTAATAGTCCTCGTTGAACTTGCATTGAAAATCTAGGGTATATGTGCAAGCCATGGATCTCGTGTCCTGAATGAACCAGCTGTTCATTATCTGTCTCGAGCTCTGCTCACCGGATCCTTGATGCTTCTTCCAAGAGTAATAACTCCATGAAGTGGGCTGATGAGCCGATGCCAACAAATGATAAAGTAATATACAGCACATGACCTCTCGCCTCCAGTAAAATTCATAAATCATCATTTTGCGCCAAATTTCCTTACTTTTACTCGGGGGCAAAATATCGCTTCGCCTTGTTCCTCAGCTGCTGCGCCTTCATCTCGGGTGGCATGATGGTGTGATGGACCACGTGCGGTCTGTAGACGGCGTCGACGGGCGGCATCCTGAACGTGATTTAGCGGATTTTCAAAGAAAAGAATACACTCAAATATATCGTACCAATCGTCCACTGTCAGTGGGAAGTACTCGTACAAGGGGTCAGCCTCTTCTGCAGGGCTGGCCTCCCGATTTACACCTGTCGTGGAATGGTTCTTGCCCGAGTTTGGGCTATGCAACTCTGCGCTAGAGCGATTAGGACTTCTCTCATCCTCTGATAAGGATAGGTTGATCGGGAGAGAAGTGTTTTGCCGTGATGTCGAGGTTCTGCTGTTGTGGGTAGTCTGTTGCTTGGTAGAGCTGTTGGAGTCGTTTGACCAAGCCGGGATCGGTGGCCTCGCCATTGTTGGTGATAGAGCCACTCTCTTTGCAGGATGCGGGCTGGCTTGCGGCTGAGGACTGGGTAGTGGGTGAGATAGGGACTGCGGTGTTGTCCAGTCGTTAGTTTGCTAACAAGTCAGGATCGTTGGCGTCAACCATGGACAAGAGCTTACCTGGACACTGCCAGCCGAAGGGAATCTCTGTGGGAAAGCTTGAGAATTCTCTCGCTCCAACTTTAGTGCTGGCTGATCAGCATTCGAGGTTGATGTGCTCCTCCTATCGAATCGTTTGTCGCCCGTCAGGGGAACGTCCTTTCTGCTATCAAAGTTCCTCGGGCTCCGGCCTCGCACAATGACTGGGCCAGACTGTATCTCGGCAATTTTGACAAACTCTCCTGTCTGTGTCTTACCAAGGAGGCTGATCTTGACAACATAGTGTTGCTGCAGGCCCTTTCTTCGGCCGTTGTTGGCTGTGGCGTGCTTGAACTGGAGCCTTTTCCAGGACACGGGTAGAGATACCCGATGCGCATCTAGCTCCTGACCTGTTGAGAGATCAAGAGTAATGTTTGGTGGTGCGGAAACGGATTTTGAGTCTTCCCCTCCTTGTGGGTTTGCATTCTTCCAGGGGATGGATATAATCTCGGTAGATTTTCCCTCGATGGATTCGATAGCGGTAATAGAAGCCATGAGCTCGAATATCTGAACGTGCTGCCCCTGCTCATTCATAATATTGGTGATGATCCGGGGAAGAGTGATCTGCCCCGAGCACTGCCACAGATTGCGTCGATAACACGTCAACTCGAGGGGTCGTCCCGTCGACTCGCCGCCAAAGACGTCCTCGGCGACAAAGAACATGCCGTACAACTCGGCAGTCATGTTTGCCTCGACAAACTGGTTATTCTCGTTGATGATGGTGGCGCTCGAGACAGGGGCAGAGAAGCCCAGGAGCTTATTGTCAGGCTCTTGGGGAGATGATTCCTCGTGCAGGACATCTTGGTGGGGTGCAGGCTCGAAAGGTCGCGACGAGTAGGAGAATGGATCTTCAAAGGTTGTTGAGAAGGTATCCAGATCGTACGAACTGCCAAAGGGGAGGTTCGGCAACGCGGTTCCGTCACTGGAGATAGCTAACTGTCAGCTTATCGACTAGTCATTGCGCGCGCAAGCAGAGCACAGCACATACAGTAAGGAGTCGTCAAAGGTTAGATCTTGGTCAAAGACGTCCATCCCCATGTTCTGAGGTTGTCCGGAGCTGAGATTCATGGCCATGGATTCGCTGGCGGAGGCGCCTGTTGGCAGCCCCGGCATTGAGTTGAAGGTGGACATGGCATTGTTCAGTTGAAGTGCACCGTTATTGCCCCATTGGATCAGGTGGGCGCGGCGGGGGATAGGTAGCGACACAAGGCGAAGGGGCGCGACTATGTGAAACAGACAGAGATGACGATGCTGATGTGGGAGAGGCGACGACGGCGATTGTGAGTTGAAGCAGCGCTGGTCTCTGCAAAGCGAAGTAAGAGCGCCGAAGATTGAAGCAACTGACGGATCAGCCGACAAGCATGGAGAGAGCACGCAAGTGAGAATGAATAGAAGGGGAGCGCGCGGAGGTGGAGGTGGAGAGTGGAGGAAACTTTGTGGAGGGGCCCACTAGCACTGGCTTCTATAAGGTCTGGGCTGGGCTGTTGGCGCTGCTGGTGCTTCCATCGGAGCTTTCTTATCCATCGCTGATTGGCACTGCTCCAACAATTGGCCGAGCCCGGACGTCCTCATGCTTGAAGCCGCGAGTCCCCCGCTGCAATCTGCCGCCTGTTGGAGCCTGGGGGACATGGAGCTCTACCAGTGGATGGTCTAGAGCATGGCTTCAGAAGAGGCTTGGCCGCCGGTTGCGCTACGGTTTAGCGGGTGGTTCGCTATCACCAATCGGGCAGCTGAAGGACCCTGAATATGCGAGCCTGCGCTGCACACGCATGAAATCCATCACATGGATCACTCACACATACTGCACGTAGGACGGAATAGATATCATATCAGGTTGTTTAAACGGTTTTAATCTCTTTATCCTTATCAATGCCGTCTACCGGAACTCCTGGCTCGTTTGTTTACCCACTGAACCTCTAAAACCATGTATGGGGAATACTCTTCAACTCTAGTGCGTACGGTCTTGTTCTCATAACTTGATACTCAACAATAGGAAACCTTGATCCACCCTTGGCAACTTTCACATGAAGTCTCTTCCCTTTTCAGTCCGAGAGACTCTCTCGCCAAACTTCCACACCTCGTCTAGAACAAGGCGATGGTAGGCTCCTCCAACCTCGCCCTGACTCACAGCGTTCTCGGATAGGATCACGAGGTCAGCGTCGGCACCCGAGTCCAGTGTGCCCTTGACTCCTTGCAGGCCGAGCATGGCGGCAGGCGTCGAGGTCACTGCCCCAAGAGCCTGTGGAATGCCTGCTCCCGTCCATTGCATGAAGTTGTTGACGCACTCGAGTAGCGTAATCGAACTAGTCATGGTCAGCAGCCACAATTGCTGATACGAAACAGATACTCACCTTCCGGCAATCGTGTCCGAGTTCTCGAGGAGCAACTTGGGGCCCTTCTTGATAATATTGCATGTACCTTCCCCATTAGTCCATGGGTAAGCTCCATCTGGGAGACCGACAAGATGCATAGCGTCCGTGACGAGGATGAAGCCGTCAGGGTGCGCGTTGTAGGCGATCTTGATGGTCGTGGGGTGTAGGTGGATGCCGTCAGAGATGATGCCGAAGAAAGGTCTTGGTAGGCTCTCAGCTTTGCCCAGAACCCCAAAGACACCTGGGTTTCTGTGATGCAGAGGGCGCATAGCATTGAAGAGGTGGGTAATCATTCTGGCACCATTACTGACTGCTTGGGATGCTTCCTCGTATGTGGCCTCGGTGTGGCCAACTGAATAGATAATGCCCCTCGCCGTGATCTCAGGGATGAGATTCATCATCTGTCCTCGCTCAGGGGCAGCAGTTATCATCTTTATGGGAAACTTGCTCCCATCCTGACGAGGAGTCATATTCTCGCGACCATAACATCGCTCGAGGTCTTCAATAGACTGTGCCTGCATGAGGACGTCGACATTGTGGACGCCGTTCTTGGTGGGGCTCAGGAACGGACCCTCGCAGTGAGCGCCGAGAGACTCGGCTCCATGATAGGCGATGCGCCGTTCCCCAGACGGACCCAGATACGGGAGTGCCTGTTGGAGCATTAGCCTCATGTGTGATCCCCACCATCCCATCCGCAAGCCATAGCATGGGGAAAGCTCACCTTTTGGTACATTTCGGGGCGCTGGCTCGTGATTGTCGGGATGTACGATGTCACCCCTGTCTTGACCAGTAGGCGATTGACCTGATCCATGTTTTTGCCATATTCGGACATGTCGTCCAGCAGGGTCGAAAAGTTGAAGCCAAAGGCTCCATTCAGCTGGCTCTCGATCAGGCCAGGGGCGATGATGCGCCCACCAAGGTCGATGGTCGAATCAGGGAGATGGAGCTCGCCGTAGAAGGAAGCCTGGCTGTCAACGATCTTGCCGGTGGCCGAGCTGACCCACAGGTCCTCCCAGACAAGATCGCCACCCTTTAGCAGACGACAGTTGGTGAACTTGGTGATGCCAGTTGGTGGCAGCGTTGGGGAGATGGCGGCAGGCATGGTTGTGGTGGTGTTGGGAGAGTCTGTAGGAGAGTCTGCAAGTAAAGTGTCAGAGATGTTTGTAGAGCGCCTGTAGTTGTTGGCCGTCTTGGCGTGACTGTCCACGAGGGACAAATGAGGTGTAAATTGGACGAGAATCATGGCATACTAGTACTTGCCAGAGGCCATCACCGGACCCAAAGAAACCTTAAAGAAAAACCTATCAAGGCGCCGAAAACGGCCACGTTCCCGGATAGCCAGGCAAGATCTCGTCACCATCACGATTCAGTGCAATTAGCCAGCACCGTGGACGGTAATTCACCCCAGTGCCATCTGGACGGTGCCATCATGGAAGGCACAAAAGAACTGTGTGGAGACCCGAGTCACAACAAGGCAGTCGTCGACCTGGTATGGTGCCCTTCCTGACTCTTGTTGATAGACCGGGGTATCGATGGAGCCGACTGTCTGGATACAAGAGCGTGGCATTCGTCCATCCGAACCAAGAGCAACATTCATCCTTACCTTTTCGGATCTGTCTCGAGTCGACACAACGTGAAACCAGCCACTGCATGGCATCGTCGCCTTGTTGCCGCCGACCCTCAGTTGCTGTCATTGTTCATGTAACGTTAACTCATGGGGCGCAACCCATGATCACCGAGCAACAGCCATAAGACAACCTGACAACCCCACCCAGTCCAACACCAGGTACCCTCGACCCTCAGCCAACCAGGACGCGCCATTCCCGTTTACCGAGGTTTAGCAGCCATGGCCCCTCCCAGGTCAGCATCCTCCTCATCCTCGAGCGAAGACTACAGCAATGCATCGCATCGTTACCTCAAGCACGCGACGACGGGGACGTTGAGGGGCGATCGCAGCAACCGGCATCAGAGAAGAAGCAAGTATCATGTGACGAGGCATCATCGTCACCGCCGCCCACAGACCATGGCCCATACTACCGACGACGCCGACCTGGATCCGATATGGCAGGATCTCGACCGGTACGTACCCACTCCAACCACCACCAACCCACCGCTCCGCTCCGGCACTCCGAGCAGTCCGTCCGGTTCCAACGGCAGTTGTCAGGTGTCAAGGGGCCTCCACCTTCGGCTCCGACACTCGGAGGAGTGTGCAGTAGTGATATGTCATTGCCAATGTCTGGGTCGCTCATGCTAACTAGTTGCTTCAAGTGCCATTGGGCAGATCCTGATTATGGGTTGGGATGGCACTGAAGTTACCCCCCAGATCAGAAGTCTTATCGAGGACCACCATCTCGGTTCTATTATCCTCACAGCCAAGAACCTAAAGTGTGAGTCACTTGCCAGCTATTTACTTATAGTCAATATACCATACTAACCTTTTGAAGCTGCCCAACAAACTGCTGAACTTGTTCAAGAACTACAGACTATTGCCAAGAATGCGGGTCACCCGCAACCCCTCTTGATAGCTCTTGATCAAGAGAATGGAGGCGTCAACAGTCTATTCGACGAGGACTATGTCTGTCAATTCCCAAGTGCGATGGGAGTTGCCGCCACAGGTCGAGCAGACCTTGCCTACGAAGTCACCAAAGCTACAGCAACTGAGATCTCGGCTTGTGGTGTGAACCTCATGCTAGGTCCAGTGCTTGATGTCTTGAGCAACGCTCGCTACCAACCTCTGGGAGTCCGCGCAACAGGAGACGACCCACAGGAAGTGTCTCAGTATGGTCTCGCTGCTCTCAGAGGAATCCGTGACGCGGGGATCGCTTCCTGCGGGAAGCACTTCCCTTCGTATGGAAACTTGGACTTTCTTGGTTCAAATCTAGACGTTCCCATCATTACGCAAACACTGGAAGAGCTCAGCATAAGTGCTCTAGTTCCCTTCCGAAACGCCATTGCGTCTGGCAAGTTGGATGCTATGTTCATCGGAGGCTGCGGTATATCCAATCCGTCGATGAGCGTGAGCCATGCTTGTCTGTCTGACCAAGTGGTGGATGAACTGCTCCGTGACGAACTCGGTTTCAACGGCGTTGCCATCTCAGAATGCTTGGAGATGGAGGCCCTCAGTCATGAACTTGGCGTCCAGAACGGCGTTGTCATGGCAGTAGAAGCGGGCTGTGACCTGGTCCTCCTCTGCCGTGCCTACGATGTTCAGCTCGAGGCCATCAAGGGATTGAAGCTGGGTTACGAGAACGGCATCATCACCAAGGAGAGAATCTTTACCTCGTTGAGGAGAGTGCTTCAGCTAAAGTCAACTTGCACATCTTGGAGCAAGGCACTGAACCCTCCAGGCATTTCCCTCCTCTCTCAGCTTCACCCATCCCATCATGCCCTATCACTCCGCGCCTACGATGACTCTATTACTGTTATTCGGGACAAGGAGAAGCTACTCCCTCTCTCCGCCTCAATGCACCCAGGAGAAGAATTGCTTTTGCTCACGCCCTTGGTGAAACCACTTCCCGCTTCTTCTCTCACCAAAAAACTCCTCAGTGCCAAGAGTAACCAAAGCAAAGCATGGGGTATTCACGACATGTGGGCGCATAATGACCGAGACCGCAGTGCCATCATGAGCGGAGAGGGTGTATTTCGAGAGTTTGGTAAATCTCTTGCGCGAGCCCGCAACGAGAAGTTGCTCCATACCAGCTATACAGCGAATGGAGTCCGTCCAGGTGAGATGGCTTTCAGCCTTGGTGAAGCACATTTTGCTAATTAGTATAGTGCATGAAAACCTGATCCATAGGGCATCTTGCATCATCATTGTCACAGCTGATGCCAACCGAAATCTCTACCAAGCTGGCTTTACCAAGCATGTAGACATGATGTGCGCGATGCTTCGGAGCAGAGGTCAGAAGAAGCAGTTGATCGTGGTCGCAGTCAGTTCACCCTACGACTTTGCCATGGACAAGTCGATTGGCACCTACCTGTGCACCTTTGACTTTACTGAGAACGCCCTGCACGCTCTTGCTAGGGCACTTGTAGGAGATATTACACCTCTTGGAACTCTACCTGGTACGCTGAGGAAGAGTAAAAAGGTGCTCAAATCAAGACAGCACTGGCTCGTTGAAGAGTATCACCCAGACCGCGATGCCTCTGGTCTGGAAGATCTTATACGAGCCATCCACCGAGCAAGTGCTCCAGATCTACAATTTCTACGGACCACAACTGCTGCAACCTTTCAACTAAAGAACCCCAACATCGCCGAGGCTCACATGGTTGTGAGAAACAGCAGCACGGGTGCTCTGTATGGCTTCGCTGCTACATACTTTTTGCACGGAGTTGGCATCCTGGCTGCCATCTTTGTTGATCCTTCCAAACGTGATGTGTCCATTGGCAGATCCCTCCATCGACGGGCGCTCAGGAGTCTCATGCAGCGACGTGGGATCAAAAAGGTGCAACTTGGCTCTGCTTTCCCTGGTGTTTTCCTGGGAATCCCCGTCGATATCGAGGTGAATACCGTCAAGGACTGGTTCTCAAACAGCGGCTGGGATGTGCAGTTCCCCCGAAGGGTCACCAACATGGTTATCCAAGACCTCCCGAATTGGTCTGCCCCAGAAGGTCTACTACAAAGCATTCAAAGAGCCAACATCAGTTTTGATCTGATTCACGGCCTGGACAACGGGGACGGGGTCCTCGGCCACGTGCGCACGCACGCTAATGCAGAGATCCTTGAGCTATATCGATACGCTCTATCGGACACTAAATCTTGTGGAATTGTACGTGCAAAGGACGCGACGGGCAGTTTACTCGGCACTATCATCATCTCTAAGCAACATGGCTCCCTGGTAACACACGTGCCAGCTCTACTGTCCCATACTGAGGACATTAGTGGCATCCTCGCACCTATTGTCCCGGCAATGCCGCTCTCAAACCTCGTTTTGCAGGGCTTGGCACTCATGGGTGTTCGCCAGAGCAAGGGTCACAAGGCAGCCAAGGTTGTTTTGGGCTGGGTAAGTCTGATCTCTATATCTTTTGAAGAGTTACTAATGGACTAGGTTGTGGATGATGGTACTGAACCACTGGCTGCGATGGGATTCGAGGCGCTTCAGGCTTTTGAAGAAATCACCAACTCTCCAGAGAATGTAAGCAACCAGCCAGGCTTTGACTGGAGCAATATCTGACCATGCCGCAGTTTTCGAATCTTGGATAAAACTTGTGTGGGAGTTGGAGATTCCCCAATCACTCTTCGGTAGTTGATATATGATAGATACCAATATGACGACTATTATAGTATTCCCTCTAACATTGATGCTAGTTCTATGTCCAAATCTATTATTCACGCTCTCGCGGCATGCTACCACATTACTCTTGGAGACGATAAAGACAGGGGAGAGATGAGTAAACTCCAAAGGTGAATAATTCATTCACATTCAACATCGTAATATACAACTAAAGCGTTCTATAAGAAGCGCAAGCATCTAGACCTGGTCCCAGTGACTTTCTTTTACGCAACAGTGACCGTCACGTTGCCCTTGAAGTTCTCGCTCGAGTTGCCGACATAGACGGTAAAGTCACCAGGCTCGACGACATACTTCATCTTGCGGTCCCACAGACCCCAGTCTGCCACCTTGAGGTCGATCTTGACCGTCGTGGTCTTGCCCGCCTTGACCGTCACCTTCTTGAAGCCCTTGAGCTGGAACCGGGGCACGTCGACAGAGGCGAGCATGTCCTTGACGTACAGCTGCACAACCTCGGCGCCGTCCCGCTTCGACTTGTTGGCAACGTCGACGGAGACGGTGACGGTGTCGGAGGCGGTGACGTTCTCCTTGGACACGGCAATGTTGGAGAACTCGAACTTGCTGTAGGAGAGACCGTAGCCGAACTCGTAGAGGGCGGTGGGGTTCTCGAGGACGTAGTTATTGCCAAAGACGAGGGTGCCGTTCTCGTACACGCGGCCAGGGTTAGGCCAGGTCCGGGCCGAGTTGAGGTGGTCGTAGTAGATGGGCAGGGTTCCGACATCGTAGGGGAAGCTGACGGAGAGCTTTCCAGAGGGGTTCACCTCGCCGTAGAGGATATCAGCAAGAGCGTATCCACCCTGCTCGGACTGGTAGAACTGCTGGACGAGAGCGGCGGCCTCCTCAGAGATCCAGGGCTCAGTGATGGGCTTGCCAGAGCTGTAGACAACAACGGTAGGCTTGCCGGTCTCGATGATGGCCTTGACGAGTTTGGGCATGGCACCGACGAGGTCGAGGTTGCTGACGTCAATGTGCTCGCCGGTAGTGGCGTTGAGACCGGCCCAGAGCTCGTTCTGGTCGCGGGACCAAGTTCCGACAACAACGACTGCGACGTCGGCCTTTTCGGCGGCGGCGACAGCCTCATCGAAGCCAGAGTCGTCGTTGGACCAGCGCTCACAGCCTTTAGCGTAGGTGACCTTGCCCTTGCTGACGGCCTTGATGCCATCGAGGGGTGTGATGCCGCGGGATGGAGCAGTGTGGATGACATAGTCTCCGTACTGGGATCAGATTAATATCGTTAGATGGTTAAAGTCAATGGGGAAGTACTCACGTTGACATAGCCATGGGCCATGGGGCCAATAACAGCCACGTTGGCGTCCTTCTTCAAGGGCAGCACATTGTCGTGGTTCTCGAGGAGCACGATACTCTCGGCGTCAAGGTCGCGGGCGAGCTTCTTGTGCTTCTTGGTGTTGATGTAGTCCCAGATCTTGTCGTCAGAGACACCAGTGAAGGGCTTCTCGAAGAGACCCATGGTGAACTTGGAGCGGAGCACGCGGGACACGGCCTTGTCGAGGATCTTCTCGTCGAGCTTGCCAGACTTGACGAGGTCGGGGATGGACTCGTAGCTCCAGTAGCCACCGCCCATCTCGACATCGTTACCGGCGGGGAGGGCCTATAACTGATCAGAATATTCTGGGAACTAGAACTGTATGGACACCTACCTCGAGAGTAATGCATTCGTTGTCCTTAATGGGGCAGATGTAGAAGGCGTTGGCGAGACGGGCAGTGCCACCAGCGTCAGAGATGACATAGTACTCGTAGCCCCATTCATCTCGAAGGATATCAGTAAGGAGGTGAGAGTCGGAGACAGTTGGGACTCCATCGTAGGAGTTGTAGGAAGACATGATGGAAGTGGCTCCTCCATCAATGATGGCTCGCTTCAGAGCTGGGAGGTAGAGAGACCGCAGCTCGCGCTCACCACCGTGGACTGGAGCGGTGTTGATACCCTGCTCTGGGGTAGCAAAAGCAGCCTTGCATGCATGTTAGTTGTGCCTGTAAGGTTTGGTGAGCTTAACTTACAAAGTGCTTGACCATGGCCGACACGCCTCCCTCTTGGAGACCCTTGACGTATCGATACGACATTTCTCCAGCGCTGTAGAGCCATTAGTACACCGATTGGCCCCATACGGTAAAGGAACATACAGGAACTGGTCCTCGGAGAAACACTCCTCCACTCGGCCGAATCGCAACTCTCGGGCGAGATCAGCTTGAGGGGAGAACAGCTGGTTGATGCCAAGAGCTCGGCTCTCAGTAGCAATCACACCAGCCATCTTCTCAATGAGCTCGGGGTTGAAGGAGCATCCCATGCCAATGGGGGAGTTGAAGATGGTGCCATTGAGGATCAAGACACCGTGGAGACCCTCGCTCTGGACAAAGGTAGGGATACCTGAGGACTGTTAGAGTCTGGCAAGAAGTGGGATGGAACAAACATACCGAGCTCAGTCTCCTTGAGCATATAGTCTTGTGCCAGCTTTGCAGCCTTCTTCACCGTCTCCATCTTGGCATACAAGCCAGTCCAGAGAGAGTTGGCACGGTTTTCCATGTTCCAGGCCAGACCCGTCTTGTTCACCCTGCCATCGGTGAGGTTGAGATAGTTGGACATGTCGCCCTGGATGAGCTGGGCCATCTTGTCCTTGACCGTCATGCGCTTGAGGAGATCGGCGACGCGATCATCCACAGAGGCCTTGGGGTCCTTGTACAGCGGCGTGTCCTTGGCGGCCTGACCAGCCGTGGCCAGGACCGCCGCGCAGAGATATGATGAGAGCTTCATGTCAAGAGGCTTGAAGCTATCCCGTAGAAGACTGGGGAGCAGAGCTTGAGTGGGAGGATCAGCGGCATTTTATTGTCGACTTTATGGAGACGAGACTGCACAATTAACCGTTCAGGCTGGTGCATCGCGAAGTGATAGCCCGAGGCTCATGGCACATGCCTTCAAGTCACATAGGACCCTCTACGATGTGACCCTTGCATTTGATAGCACCACTTGTACATGGCTAGCTTGTTCGGAAGCTCGGGGGGTGTTTTGGGAGTCTATTATACGAAGAGCATCATGAATGGAGTTATTCCCGAGACATTGTTTGCTGGGTGTTTCTCTTGGTAGGTATTGAAATGTTCCATGGCCAAAACTATAGAACTACCAAGATTTGACTTGATCACTTAGATACAAGAGTACACAGCACAATAACATCAGACAAAGTATCTGACCGTAATTGCGGGATCAATATGCCCTTGGGACATGACGCCGAGATCATCATGATGGTTCGTCGCACCACCAAGTGCCGTGGTGTGGCCCCTGGCCCTGGGGAAATGCGGGGACGCCACCAATTGGCGGCATCTATGGATATTGAAGGACGGAAGTAGAGTCCAAGACGGGCAGGAAGAAGGGTACAACGAAGACCTGGGATTCGTGGATTTGAGATTGCACACGGGGGGGCAGAGGCTCACCATGGAGTCGGAGCCCGGAGTGTAAGGGTGGAAAGACGCGCCGAAGTTCCTAGTACGGGACGGGACGCAGATGAACTGATGAGAGAGTATAGTCCATTGTCAGGTGAGAGGATAGAGACAAGGTCGGTGTAAGTTGAGAGGATACACGGCACACGCCCTGGAACCCCACGATGGTTACATTTAGCCGGGTGGGCTTACAGGCTATTAACCCGCCAATCGAGCCATTCCAGGGTGTGCCCCGGTCAATCAGTGGCATACAGGCAGTAAACTTACAGCACTAGCTTGAGAAAGCATGATGTGTCTGCTGTCTCAGCCGGGCGAATGACGGCCGCAAGGTCATGGGCCTTTTGGGATGAGCTTGCAGAAGCTGCCATGTCATGAGAGATGGTGGGGTCGAGAGGGGAAAGCATGAAGCTGGATCCAATGACGGAGACGTGTTGAAGGCGGTTGAATTGCTCTGCTCTGATCTGAGCTTCGTAGGATGCTAAAGTCGTGAGGATGATGTTCCATGATGGGAGGTGGAGAGTGAGACCATGGTCTCTTGTGTTACCCATTCTGATTCAAAGGGAGCCCTATTTTCCTTCGAGGACTCTTCTCTTGAGTTGATTCTCCTCAGACACGGCCAATTGAGCCCAGCACTTTTCTCTATTCATCATATTCCTCACATACAACAAACATCATGCATTTGCGCGATGGCATGTGGCTGCCCGCCGAGGGCGTCCGCACCGAGTTTGCCGAGGACGTCTACGAGATCACTCCCCAGGAGGACCAGCAGGCATTGAGCTTGCTGTGCCCGGTCAGACACATCAACTCCCGCGGCGACACCCTCAACCAGCCGACCGTGACCCTCGACATCAAGGCCGAGATGGACGGCGTCATCTCCATCGAGTCTACACACTGGGCCGGCGCCCAGAACAAGGGTCCTCACTTTGAGCTCTTCCCCGATGGCAAGCCTTCTGTCGAGGGCAAGATCGTCAAGGGAGACAAGGGCACGACTCTACAGTCTGGCTCCTTGTCCGCCACGATCCATCCCGACACTCACAACTTTGAGATCAAGCTGCACAGCACCGACGGTTCCAAGCACCTCACGACGCTGGGCAACCGTAGCACCGGCTTCGCCTACACACCCGGCCCCAGCACGCCCATGCAGCTGGGCGACATGCGAGACTTTAAGCACTACATGTTTATGCAGACGACCCTCTCGGTCGGCGAGTCGGTCCACGGCCTTGGAGAGCGCTTCGGCGCCTGGAACAAGGTCGGCCAGAACGTGGTCCTCTGGAACGCCGATGGAGGCACCTCCAGTGACCAGGCTTACAAGAATGTCTCGTTCTGGATGAGCAACCGGGGATACGGAGTCTTTATCGATAACCCCGGCCGTGTGGACATGGAGATCGGCAGTGAGCGATGCTGCCGAGTCCAGACCACCGTCGAGGGCCAGCGCCTCAAGCTGTACATCATCTACGGCGACGGCCCCAAGGATGTGCTCAAGAAGTACACTACCCTTACTGGAAAGGCCAACAAGGTTCCCAGCTGGAGCTTCGGTCTCTGGCTGACCACCAGCTTCACCACAAACTACGACGAGGCCACCGTCAACTCGTTCCTCGAGGGCATGAAGGCCCGCGGCTCACCCGTCGACGTCTTCCACTACGACTGCTTCTGGATGAAGGGTTTCCGCTGGACAGACTTTGTCTTTGACGCCGAAAGATTCCCGGACCCCAAGGCTCAGATCACCCGACTCAAGGAGAGCGGCCTGTGCAAGAAGGTCTGTGTCTGGATCAACCCCTACATCGGCCAGGCTGGTGAGGCCTTCAAGCATGCCGCTGAGAAGGGTTATCTCCTCAAGCGCAAGAACGGCGATATCTGGCAGTGGGATCTGTGGCAGGCCGGTATGGGTCTTCTAGACGTTACCAACCCTGAAGCTTGCGCTTGGTACGTCGAGTGCCTCAACGGCCTCTTCGACAAGGGTGTCGATGCCCTCAAGACCGACTTTGGCGAGCGTATCCCCACTCTCGACGTCCAGTGGCATGACCCCAACGTCGACCCTCACAAGATGCACAACTACTACGCCTTCATCTACAACAAGCTCGTCTATGAGGCCGTGCAGAAGCGCTTCGGCAAGGACGAGGCTGTCCTCTACGCCCGTGCTGCCTGTGCTGGAACACAGCGATTCCCTCTTGTCTGGGGCGGTGACTGCGAGTCGACCCCCGAGGCCCTGGCCGAGTCCGTCCGTGGCGGTCTCTCCATGGGCCTGAGCGGATACTCCTTCTGGAGCTGTGATATTGGCGGCTTCGAGGGTTACCCCCCTCCCTGGATCTACAAGCGATGGGTTGCCATGGGTCTCCTCTGCAGTCACAGCCGTCTCCACGGCAGCAACTCTTACCGTGTGCCCTGGACCGTCGACAACGACGACCAGACCGAGGAGGGTTGCTCCAAGACCCTCGCCAAGTTCACGGCGCTCAAGACACGTCTGATGCCGTACATTTACGCGCAGGCCATGGAGTCGATCGAGGGTGGCATCCCCATGTCCCTCCGATCCGTGGCCCTCGAGTTCCCCAACGACCCGACAGCCTGGTACCTCGACCGCCAATTCATGGTCGGATCCCAGCTGCTTGCGGCCCCCATCTTTGAGGAGTCGGGCGAGGTCGAGTTCTACCTGCCCAAGGGCAAGTGGACGTCCTACTTTACCAACGAGGTCAAGACCGGGCCTGGCTGGTTCAAGGAGAAGCACGCCTTTGGCACGCTTCCGCTGTACGTCCGCGAGAACACCGTCCTCGTCCTCGGCAGCCGCAAGCAGGTCGGAGCCGCTTACGACTACGCTAGCGATGTCGAGGTTGCTCTCTACCAAACCTCCCCTGGCGCCAAGACGACAGTTGTCGACGGCGACGGCAAGGTTGTTGCCGAGCTTACTGTCGGTTCTGACGGTAAGCTGGAGGGCACTCAGGCTCTCAAGGGAGAGTTCAAGGTTGTGGAGAAGGGCCGTGACCTTGAGGGAGATGCTCCCGTGTCGATTGAGGCTCTGTAGAGTATGGATTATTGATTGATGATTTTACATAGAATGAAAGTCTACATAGTTTAATGATATGATTTATGATTGCTTATTTTACGATGTCATTGATCTAATTGGTGATTGTTGCTCTCCCCAAGTTAATTGAAGAGTTGAGGATACAACATTGGGACTCTCCTGAACGGGCTCTCGATCGATCTAGGACACATGGGCTAATTCTCACCAACCACTTTACCATCAGGCCTTTCAACAATACCATGTTCCAATCATGTGCTATACTAGACCCAGTGGTCTGGTCATTGGTCATGGGGTTAAAGATCCCTTGAACGAAGGATCAAACCCCCAGGCGATACCGGAGAGTCGCGAGGGCCCGGCCTCCGTGGTCTCGCTAGAAAATCTCTGCCTGGCCTTGTGATGAATCCGATCCCTCGCCATGACAAAGCCTGCCCCGCTCACGTTCTTCCTGAAGCCCTTACCCAGTTCCAGAATTTGCTTTTCAGCCTCCTTTTAGCGGAGCTGGCCTGGAGCCATGAGGGTTGCCGGAAACGGCAAGCTGGACGGACCCATGTGACCTTTGATTGGATGATCCTGGTGGGGCACTCGGCGAACGGACCCCGCCGGGCTTCGGTCAACTCCCGTGTTAGACCCGGTCCCTCCCTTGAGCCTCAACTCATGATGGGGAGTGTGATTTTGGCAGGATAAAATGTGTCTGACCCGCTAGATCTCTCTCGTTAAAGTTGAATCTACCCGGTGTCTGTATTTAACCGGAAGCTCGTGCCACGCATGACTCCACACGCTCATGATCCGTTCTGCCGGTGCCGTTTTGGCTGATGAGTTACCACGCGTCTGGTTACGGGCGGCACGGAAGCTGGACTTGGCGATCGATTTTTGCATAGAAGTGATCCTATAGTCATGGGTTAGCTTGTTTACTTGCATGTTTTCTCACGAGTTCATGTATCGACATGCCGCGTGGTTGGGCCATTCCCGAAGAAATTTAGAGACGTGACAAGGTTTGTTCGATGGCAGGAAGCAAGAAATGTGCGATGCCATCATTATCCGAATGTTCATCGCCGGGACTGTTAACAGAGGCTAAAATCAAGATCTTGGTGGTGTTTTGGTCATGTTACAGGCAGGGCATTCTCCCGCCATACACTCAGACGGGGATCTCCCAGCGCTGGATGGGATGATCTACCCTGCAATAGACTACTACACGCCACCAAGAACAGAAGACCCGATGGTTTGGGTCTTCTACGAGTAGCTTCGATTATTATGACGAACAATTGAGGCAGTTTGGTCGGCTATTAGAGCTTCAGGGTAATTCCAAGGTCAGTATCGGACGTAATAGGGGCGATGTTTTGTGCACCAGTCAAGCGATTGAACATAACAACGAGATTATTATTCGTAACGAATCATCTAAATTTGTCATGACTTTAGACACAGGCAATTTGAGAAAGTCGTGGCAACATCTGAGACAGAAGAGAAGCCTTCTGGAGTTGATTTTAGATATTTTTAGGTCATCGAGTCGCTGAGACTTGATGAACCAACCGCCAAGGTGTATATCAAGAAATACTTGCTTATTCTCTGTAATATGCCGGATGGGACGGTAGCATCACAAGTACCGTCTGTGAATTCGTTCTGGAACATGTATGTGCATGTTGCGCCAAGCGTAGTATCGCCTCCCAAAGAGACCAGGATAGTGAGAAACGGATTTCAATCTTTGACGATGCAAATCATGAAACTCCCATGTTCAGATGACCCTTTTTGCCAAGGACACGAACTTGTATTCTCTTGCATGCAACCATCCTCATCTCGGCCGTGGCCGCTGCTACTCTAGAGATCAGCATTCTCTACATCGTAAACTCGGATGACCGAGTAGCTCCATCACCGATGGCTTGACCGACAACTTCGCCTACTCTGAATCTGATATGATGTTGTTGCTGTCAAGGTCGGGCAACCCGGGGTTCGGGTCATAGGAAACTCGAGCTCTGCTGCGATTGGCCCGCATATAAACACACCCGAGCATTCAAAGGTTCCCTCGCAAGCAAGTTCCCAAAGAGACAACATTTAGCCGGAGTCTAGGTCCGTCTTCCCAGCCCCACCGTGCCGGGGACCCCCTTGTCCCGTTCTATGTCCGGCACACGGCAAACTGTGGCTGACGGACGGCAGCGGGAACTGGTCAGATCATAGGCGTGTGGTTCGGCTCTCGAGCGCCTCCTGCCTTGGCTTGCTTGGCATTAACGATGGAGGCTGATTCGATTCAAACCCGTTCGTTAGACGACATCCACTGACTCGACTGGCTCTTACAGGCTGGGTAATACCGTTTCCCACTTTACCCGGCGATGGCTGACGGCCGGCACGTGGATGGTTTACCTGTCCCAGCCGCTCGGGGCCGACGATAAATCGCCCCAGAGACAAGGTGTAGAGTCCTGCAGACTCGTCACGACACTGGATCGAGACACCACAGAGCAGCGTCGGCCGAAGCCGGGGATGAGTGGAGATTGCATCTCGACCTCTGGAGACGGGCCGTTTTCTCTTTTGCCCTGGGCCTGTCATGTGCCAGTCGCAGCCCGCAGCGCGGCTAAACAGAATAGACGCTGATCAACCTTGCGTGGTGGCCTGTCCTTTGGTAGCATGACGGTGCGGAGATGCCCACGGGGGGTGGTCCCCTGGGGAAGTAAAGTTCTGTGGGTCGGACGGAGATCAGGAGGAGTAGGTAGGGTAGCATAGCATGTCTGTCGAAAAAGACGGGACCTGGGTGAGGTTCGAGAATGGAGCCATGGGGGAGTCTTGATACAAATAGACTCGAGGGACCGCGTTCTGAGCCGACTTTTCCTCTCACATCGATCATCGACTGCAAGATTCCTGGCATTCTTTCCTATTATTCACATACACAACTATAAAAACTACACATACAGCTCAATAGAGTTGGACCCTCAATATGGGAAAAGCCTACAACATTGGCCTGGCTTGCTTTGCAGCCATTGGGTACGCACAACTCACCTCTCAACAGGCCGAGCAAAACACCCTTTCTAACAAACTTCTTCAGCTCCTTCCTTTTCGGATATGATTCCGGTGTGATGACGGATGTCATTGCATCCAAGAACTTCCTCAACTTCTTCGACACGACAGACACATCGCCCATCGTCGGCGCCATCAACTCAACCTTTAACGGCGGAGCCGTCTTTGGTGCCCTCTTCGGAGGTGTCATCATGGACAAGTACGGCAGGAAGATGACAATCGGAATCGGCGCTCTGATCTGCACTGTCGGCGGTATTCTCCAAGCGGCGGCCTACCAGTAAGGATAGATCTGCGAGCCATCATGATCTGACCTGCTAACCGAGTTTCTTTCTAGTCTTGCCATGATGTTGATTGGCCGTATCATTGCAGGATTTGCAATTGGTCTTCTCTCCATGAGTGGTAAGCTCGCTGTTTCCCCATCTCTATACTCTGGCTTACACATACCCCAGTCCCCGTCTACCAGTCTGAATGCGCCAGCCCCAAGAACCGTGGTCTCATCGTCGGTCTCGCCCAGCAGATGATTGGCGTCGGTTTCATCGTTTCCACATGGATTGGCTATGGAAGTCACCACATGGGCGATCACTCAGCCTTCCAGTGGCGGTTCCCCCTGGCCTTCCAGGCCCTCCCCTCGGCCCTCCTGTGCGTCGGCATGGTGTGGCTCCCAGAGACCCCGCGACACCTCATTGCCTCGGACCGCCTGGAGGAAGGAATGAAGATTCTCCACAAGCTTCATTATGATGGCCACAACGACGAGTGGGTCAAGGCCGAGTTCCAGGAGATCAAGATGACCATCGACGCCGAGAAGGCCGCCACCGCCCCCGGATGGATGGTCATGTTCCAGGTTCCTCAATGGAGGAAGCGTCTGGCTCTCGGTACCCTGGTCCAGGTGTTTACTCAGTTTACTGGTACGTATATCTGGTGAAAGTCGCCAAAACACCACACCCAAGCTTGGCATGCCTCGACAACCACAATTCTAACCGGTAGAACAGGAATCAACGTAATTGGCTACTACCAGACTATCATGTATGAGTCGCTGGGCTTTACTGGAAGCAAGAAACTGCTCGTTGCCGGCATCTACAACTGTTGCGGTCCTATCGCCAGTAAGTTTTCCCCACATGAAGCTCCCCACGGGGTCGAACACAACTCCAGCAGCTCACTAACCACTCCTAGACTTGTTCTTTATCACCTTTATCTCTGACAGAATCGGCCGAAAGCGTCCCCTGATCTACGGTATCCTGGCCATCACCGTTGCCCTGATCTGCGAGAGCGCCATCAACAGCCAGAACGTCGACGGCGACAAGACGGGCCTCAGCATTGCCGGTGTTGCCTTCCTCTTCTGCGTCACAATCATCTTCTCCCTCTCCTTCGGCCCCGTGAGCTGGACTTATATGGCCGAGATCATGCCCTACCAGATCCGTGGAAAGGGATGTGCCTTTGCCACCGGTATCGGAAACTGGCTCGTCGCCACCTTCTGGGCCCAGGTCAGCCCCTACGGTCTGAAGGAGCTTGGCTGGAAGTTCTACTTCCTCTTCGTTGGTATGTTACAGATTCGACTTTGCCATGTGAAACCACCAACTAACGTGAAACAGCATGGAACCTCGTCATCACCCTCCCCGTCCTCATCTTCTTCTTCCGCGAAACCAAGGGGCTTTCTCTCGAGGAGATTGATCTCATGTTTGGCGACCGTGCCCTGGGTAACCTCCCCGATGACATCGAGAAGAGCGCTGTCATGGGTACCAACAGTCTCGCTCACGAGGAGGCGCCCGAGAAGAGGACTGCTTAAGAACATGGAGTATATGTACAATGGACGATGGGATGTAATGAGATGTCACGGCCGACAAAAAAACTATGAGAGATAGACCTGTTGGACAGATCTAGAGCCAGGATGTAATATGCAGCATGAGCGAATGAGACTACGAATTTGCATAGTTTCGATATATCTGTTCACGTCTGGATCCGTCACTGATTCGAGACTTGGCTTGACAAATGTAGCATTCCATTTCGCCAAGTAGAGTTTATCTGGCCTTCGCTATGAGACGAGATGTTTGATGGAATAGCTTGACCTTGATGGGCGTCCGTTTAGAAAAGCGTATAAAGAGGCAGAGGGGGTCTTGTCAAGTCTTGCCATAAGGATTAACTAAACCAAGAGGCTTTACATAATGACTCTTTGCCAGGCCTTGGATAAAATTCTCCTAAACCAAGATTACCCTTCTCTAATAAAATAAATTACTTGTGATGATTTATGACGATGACTAACCTGGGTGGATATCCCAAGTCGGCAAACCAATGTAATACGAAACCGCGACTCCAGCGAGTTTTGTTTAGAGGCAATTAATAGGCACTGAAAATTGTGACTGATTTGCGTGAGTAACTAGATTGATTCAGTCATCAATTTAATGGCCTACCTAGATAAGCCGAGTGCACCTATAATATGGCTTATTCACTCACTACCTCCTTCGAAACACTCATCGACGCAAGTGGGCTAGAATCAAGACGCTTCATTTATACTCAGGCTATAACTCTACATACGTTGTCTCCTTGACATGTTTCTCTCGTAATACATTGATCAATCAACTCATGTCGGCCCCGTATATCAGCCTGCGCGTAGTATGTTCTCTACATCCCCGTATATTCCCCAACGCCTTAAATCACACCCACCCCTTGTTCGGTATATGCCCTACCATATATACATATGTGCACAAATTACCAGTCTCCCAACTCCTAGTAATACTCTGGCAGACCATCCTTCTCAAAGTCAGGAACATCCTTGTCGCAGTTAAAATCGCGGTCCCAAGGCTTCTTAGGCAAGACGCCCGCCTTCAAACCAGCCTCGTAGCTCCATTGGTAGTTGTTCTCCGTCTTCCACGTCCAGTAGAACCAGCCCCAGCCCTTTTCGAAACTGTGCATCTGGGCCTCGGCAAACATCTTGAGGAACTTCTTGTATTCGTCGCTCCAGTCGCCGGGGGCGGCATTGGCCTTGTCGCACGAGCACTTCTTGTCCTTGGTGGGACACCGAGGCGTCAAGATCGATGTGCTCTTACTGCCCGTGTCGTACGTGCCCTCCCATCTGTTGCCCCAGCCCACGCCCGTGAGGAACTTGGCGCAGTCTGTGTCGGCTTGTGACCATTCGGCAAACATGGTTGGCCCGTAACCTGTCGTTTTATCCATGCTCCTCTCGGCCTGCTCGGTCCATCCCTTGCAGGCGTACTCGACCTTTTCCTTGTGCGTAAATTCGATCTGATTCTCGTTGAAGATGACGTACTGGTGAACATCCAAGATCATGTCGTCGTAGCCAGTCATCAAGCCCTGCCAGTTGTCGAGTCCCATAAAACCGTCTCCAAACACGACGAGGGCCTTGACGCCATTCTTGCGCACAAGCTTATACGCGTCCTCTGTCCACTTTACGACTTCGCTCGTCTCGAGAAAGGTCATTCGAGGTTCGTTGACGAGGCCGTAATGCGAGATGATATTCTTGTAGCGGTCCTGGGCGAAGAATTTGGACAGCCGGTCATGGATCTCGAGGGCTCGCTTTGCATTCTCATCTCCACTCTTTCCGTTCAGCCAGCCAATATTTCCCCATTTACCGCTGTGATTCCAACCGTTCTGACTACCAGGAATACCGTGCAGGTCCAGGTTTACTCGCAGCCCGTATTTGCGGCACCACTCGATGGCACGCAACAGGTATCGCCACGAGGTTCGAAACACGTACGGATCTCCATCGTATATTTGAACGGCCCAATAGTTGAAGCCAATTCGGACGTGGTCGAGACCGGCGGCCGCGATGTCCTTGAAGGTATCCTCCTTGATGAACGATGCGTAGTGTTTCTCCAGCGTCTCTCCTGCATCTGCACCCAACTTTTGAGACAATGTCCATTCGTCAACGATGCCTTCTTTGGTGGGATAGTTGAATAGAGATGGTGTAATGAATGGTTCCAGGTACAGCCACCCTCCGATACACACTCCCCGAGCAGGTTTTTCGGTGTATGAGCCCCACGGTTTGTTCAATGGCGGAACTTTGTCGTTGGCTCGCGCCGAGTCGTCCCAGTCGTCATAGAGGCCCATGACTGGCAAGTCACCAACCATCTCTTCGGTAAAGGTGACGTTGAAGTCGGTTGTCGTTTCCCATGTCCAAGGATCGAGATATGTGTTCTTCCACTTGTCGGGTATATCCTTGCGATCCATGCCATCGAGGCCTGATTTGTCGCCGCTCGAGCTGTCTGAATCGCTACTATCACCACTATCTCCTCCTTTATCTTTGTTCTTGTTGCTCACAACCACTGCCACTATAATAATGATGAGGAGGACAACAGCACTCACACCCAGAGCAATCCCTGATATCCATGTAAGCACTAGACTTGCAGAAGCGAGAATATACTACCACTTACATAGCTTCTTCTTGCTCTTTTTCGGGCGTTCCTTCTGGTAAAAGTCCTTTTCGAGACTATCCATGCTTCCCCCACCACCTCTCAGCTCAGTTTGTGCTCTTCCCTCTTCCATGATGGCTCCGCTCACAACCCGTCGCTTCTTCCCCTTGCGATGAGTCCGCGGCCTATCTGGATCTCGGTCACGTTCCCGATCCCGATCTCTTCTTCGGTGCTCGTCATGGCTGGCTCGGACTGGTCTTCGGGATTCGTCCCTGTTGGCTCGACTTGCTCGTTCGCTTCGTTTCTTTTGGCGCGCATTCTCTCTGTCCAGATCGGCTAGAGCCCCTGCTGATAGTGACTTGGAACTTCGATCCTTGGCATCCTCCGGCCCGGAAGCTGGTCGGCGCGATCCTGACGACCTCTTTTTCCTGTGTCCATTCTTTCGCGACGACTGCCCATTCCGTTGTCGATCTCGCTCTCGAGGTCGTTGCGACCGCGAAGGACGCGATGATTCTGGCATATTGAGGATTGCGACAGCAGAGACTAGACTAAAATGCGACCCTGGGCAGAAAAAGAGGCCACGGCGACCATTCAAGAAGGTTTTGGCTGCAGCCAGCGATGACGACGCATGGCCCCGTTGTCGACATATTTCCTGTTTGGGGACAGCCTTGGCGCCACTCGGTTGTCGGCCGGGCAACAATCTTATCAGCGACTTCAATTGGGTCGGGCTTAGGTCAATGGCTATCGATGGCGATGAAAGCCGTCAACCGCGCGGGGGCCGTAGCAAACCGAGCTTGACATCACAGTCGCCGAGGACATCAGCCCTTGGGATATCTACCTTTGCCCGCTGCTGCTGCTATGCCGTTCATTGTGAATTCCTCACCGTCTACCTTCTCTTCCTGCCGTGAAGCCTGTCCAGATCCGACATGAAGCACCGTGCCGTACACCAACTGAGGAGGGCTATTGGAGCCTCGACTATTCGACTCCCTGTAAGACGCTGTTACTCGACACATCCTCCCAATGCCAGGTTAAACCTTCCCGTCGACTATGCCACGACGCCTCTGCTCGCCCATAGCTCCCAGGCAGCTCTAAGTAACAAGGAGCTCCCAGAGGACGTCCGCAATGGCCCGACAAAGAAGATGAACCTGTTCCAGGCCATCAACGACGCCATGGGCATCGCCCTCGCTGAAGACGAGTCGGTCGTTGTTTTTGGCGAAGACGTCGCCTTTGGAGGAGTCTTTAGATGCACCATGAGGCTCGCAGACACCCACGGCGCCGAAAGAGTGTTCAACACCCCCCTGACAGAACAAGGCATCATGGGTTTTGGTATCGGACTGGCTGCTGAGGGCATGCGGCCCATTGCCGAGATCCAGTTCGCCGACTACGTCTACCCGGCGTTCGACCAGCTCGTGAACGAGGCCGCCAAGTTCAGATACCGCGATGGAACTTGTGGCCGGAGCGTGGGCGGCTTGACTGTGCGCATGCCATGCGGCGGTGTTGGCCACGGGGCACTGTACCACTCCCAATCGCCCGAAAGCCTGTTTACCCATATCCCAGGCTTGAGAGTCATCATGCCGCGCTCCCCAGCCCAAGCAAAGGGCCTTCTTCTCGCGGCCATTCGCAGCAACGACCCCTGCGTCTTCATGGAGCCCAAGATCCTGTACCGCGCCGCTGTTGAGCAAGTTCCCACGGGGGCGTATGAGCTCCCTCTATCAAAGGCCGAGGTTCTAAAGGAAGGCAAGGACGTCACAATCATTTCCTACGGCCAACCTCTATACCTCTGCCAGTCTGCCATCAAGCAGGCGGAGCGAGACCTGGGCATCTCTGTCGAGTTGATTGATCTCCGGACGGTGTACCCCTGGGACAAGAAGACGGTGTTTGAGAGTGTACGCAAGACTGGAAGAGTCATGGTGGTTCATGAATCCATGGTCAACGCAGGTATCGGCGCAGAAGTTGCTGCGGCTATTCAGGAAGATCCGGATACCTTCCTTCGACTGGAAGCTCCTGTTGCTCGAGTTGCGGGATGGAGTATCCACAACCCCCTGATCTTTGAGAAGTTTCATCTTCCAGATGTTGCCAGTGAGTATCCATGTTGATTCACAACTGCACATCAGCTAACAGTGTCGTCTAGGAATCTATGACAACATCAAGAGGGTTTTGGACTATTAGTTAGAGGAAGGTTAGGGGTATATTGACTGTGAAATGTCAGCCGGGGCTTCCTAATATTAAACATGTATTAAAAAGGGACCAGGAAACACTTGGACTCGGCCATAGCTTTTCTAGACAGAAGCTGAGAGCTTGAAGATATCCCAAGAATCAAGACAGAGTGTAATAAGACGGTACTTTTCTGACGTCAAAGCCGGGGGCGGTGTGCATGTACCCCACTAACGCATCTCATCATGCCCCACCCAAGCTCGTCGAGCATTCGCCCCGCCTCCCCCTATGGGTCAGGTCGTGCCTCAGAACTCGATGCATTGAGCCTCAACGCCATCGCCGTCACCTTACATCGCTCTCCTCCCGATCCTTCCTGCGCGTCTCTAACAGCATACACCATGTCGGAGATCGAGACCGTCTCGTCCTTTGTGGAGGGCGCTCCTCCTGGAGAGGTACCGACTCTTCCTCCAAGCTCCACGTCATGTCATCAGCTAACAAATGAGGATAGCTTGCCGACGTCGTCGCAGGTACTTTGCACCACAGTCACGATTGATCAACGACGAGTGAATTGACTCCAAGGTGGCAGACATCAAGGCCCTCGCCATCTCGTCCCCCGACATCATCTCCGACCTCGCGCCCGCGTTCGAAAAGTACAACGAGGAGCAGTTTGTTACGGTGAAGCTGCCCGGCAGCAGCCAGCCAGTGGGTGACCCCTGATCCGGCATTCCGACCAACTTTGCATGCTGAGTATTGGCATTAGGTCATTATCAGCTCCCACAACTCCCTCGGAGACGGACGATACTACGATGTTGAGAGCTCCTCCAGCTTCGCCTTCAACCACGCCACGCAGGTAAGCTCACGAGGCCATCTAAGCGACCTGTGGTGTTGACACGAGGATAGAAAGCTAGCGGCGTGCAAAGCCATGTCCTCGAGGGCCCTCAAACAGATCTTGTGTAAGTGTCGATCTGTCGACATGCGACCAAAGACTCATAGATGCCAGGAAATCCACGCTCAAGAACCTCGGCGCCTACGTCAGCGAGCACTTCCCTAATGCTGCATACGGAGTCTACCCCATCCAGTCGGATTCGCAGATTGCGGTCGTCATCGTAGGAAACAAATACAGTCCCAACAACTTCTGGTTCGCCAAACCTCCCTGATCCTGATCCGAGCTAACCCGCCGCAGGAACGGCCGCTGGAGATCGCTCTACATCTTTGACCCCTCGTCCGGAACCCTCGAGGGCTCCATCAAGGTCGACGTGCACTACTACGAGGACGGAAACGTGCGGCTCCTGACCAACAAGCCCGTCTCGGGCTCGATTCCCTCGGGCAACGGCGCCGGCGTCGTCAAGGAGATCTCGTCGACGGAGCGCAAGTACCAGGAGGAGCTGAACAAGGGCTTTGTGAGCCTCAGCGAGGGCGCCTTCAAGGGTCTTCGACGACAGCTGCCCGTGACGAGGCAGAAGATTGAGTGGGACCGCGTGACGAGCTACCGGCTGGGCCAGGACATTGGAGGTGGAAGCTCTCGACGATAGACTGATTGGGTTTCCTGTGTCTGGCTTGGATGTCGGGTCTGAGGGATAGATTTGAAGATGTAGCAACTCAAAGAGCGTAGAGGACAAGTTTCGAGCAATTGTTACACTGGTTTGGTTCGTCTTGGACCGGATATCTGCATTCACGCCCCTCAGCCATGGGGGTAAGCCATGATGATGCGTCCAGGTGGGCACGGAGACCGGAGGCCGTGTCTCGGGAAGCGGCTTACAGACGGTACTCGAGCGTTGGTCCACTCAAGTTACCTGAGAACAGATCTGATTATCTCGATAATCAATCCGGGGTTGCCTGAGCTTGCTGGGATAAGTAACGCTTCCCAGTTTAGTCTGGTTTTTGTCATGGTTGGTTCTTAAACGAGCAGAAGTTGGATGACAGCATGGCAAGCCCCATGCATAAGTTGCAACCACCATCCCTCATGCATCGCCAAATGTACCGGCCTGACGCAAACAGGTGATGTTTCGCCGGCCATAGATAACCGATCATGATCACGGCCCGCAAGTGGGGAGGATGCCACAAGGCCGAGTTGATACATGGTAGTTATCGGCGATTTAGGTGGTAGATATTCTACTTTGGAGATGAGAGTTTCCATTCTTGCCTCATTTAGAGAGTGTTCTCAACTCTGCCGATAACACAAAGAATGGGGTAGTCCCCGTCTCACAGCTACAAAAAGAGGCAAGGAACTCGGCCAAGGGAGGGTTCCTCATGCATCGATCGATCGGGCCGCAAGAGGCAAAGATTTGAGACCGAGAGCATCGAGATAGCATCTACTCTCGGACCTTGGGAATCGGCATCTGCCCACACGGACACACGTCCCTCCTCCACCTTTGACAAGCCACGGGCTCTGGGGAACAGAAGAGGGCAATGCACAATCGCAAGATGCGTGAACGGCCCGAGCGCTTCCCGTAGGAAGGCGGGGTACAGCTGATGTTTGGTAATGGATGGAAGAGGAGGGGTTCCTAACCTCGGAATCGGACAAGTTGGAGACGGGCGGCACTGTGTCCGGGTATTGTTTCTCGAGTGGGAGACTCTGGGAGAGGGCGATGAACGGTACAGTATCTGGAGTCCGGCTGGCTTGTCTCGAAACGGCAATTTCCTCCCTGGGCCGGGATCCGAGGAAGCCGCGGCGAGCACGGAGAACAAGCCCGAGTTTTAGTGTGGGCAGTGAGGCACCTTATCTTGGGCTTGTGCTATCAGATGCGGGGGAGGGGAAGGCATTCTTGAGAGCCGTGATGCTAGCAAGCAGATGATGCCACCTGTCGACAACGGAAAGATACGGATATAAGCCAGCAGGGAAAAGGCACAGTTTCGGAATGACAAAGAGACAATGGCATGGTGCTCGGAACCATCATGGCCAGTCAGTAGGCATGAGATTGAATCCCGCCGTTGAAATGACGGTGTGTGCCGACAGAACCGTATTCGTACTTGGGACGGCCGCCGGCAGAACAATAACTTGGTCGGGAACCGCAGCGGCTCTTGCTCTGCTGTCGTAGAGCTAAAGGAGGTCCCCTCAGAGAAAAGCAGAAGAAGAAAAAAAAGTGGCCAACCCCTGGAGAGTTTGGAAATGGGAAATGGAAAGACGAAAAGTTCCGCCGACGAATCATGGATCGAGGACGGTAATTTTGACTCGCGCAATTGGCTGGACATGGCTCCAGGTTGATGGGGACCGGTCCCTTGAACTGGACAAGGTGGATGGGGTCGGAACTTGAGCTGGCCGGGTCGTACCAGGCGAGGAGATCCATCTAATGCGCGTCTGCGTCTGGCGGCTCGCTCGTGGTGAAAGACGTGGCCACTATGAGCCATTGCATCGCCGTGAAGAGGATAACCTTTTGTACGTGGTGCCAATGCCCACTGTGACCCTCTGTAGAAGTAGACTCTGAAAAGAGCCGTAAGCAAAAAGTACCTGTTCGCTCAGTGACCGGGTACTAGTTGGAGAAAAGTCGCTGCTGTCATCGCCCCCATCAATTCGCTTCGGCTTTTGTTGTAGAGGTCCATCGGAACGGGGACCACTCAACGCCCTGTGACCCGTCCGCATAGCGTATTCGTAGCGCAGAGCAAGGTATCGGTAAGTAGAGAGGTAGGTACATTCTACCTAACCCTGGCTCATGTTTAGCAGGGGACCTCCCCATCCATGACTTGTGTTTCTTCTACCACTTCCATCTGCTTCTGCTTCCCTCTTCCTTTTCCCTTTTTCTTGTCATTCCTCTCTGCTCATTCTCTCTTCCGCTTCGTCCCGACGACAAACCTCCTCACCTGCTTCTCCTCGACAGACCGATCAATCCCCCTTTCGCGACAACCGTCAACCCCAACACCGCAAAAATGGCCCAGGTTCAGGAGTTCACCATGCAGGATGTTGCTGAGCACAACACCAAGAGCGACATGTACCTCGTAGTCCACGACAAGGTCTACGACTGCACCAAGTTCCTCGACGAGCACCCGTACGTCTGATTCAGGAGCGCACCCCGCGCGACACTGTATGCTAACATTTGCAATTTTGCAGTGGTGGTGAGGAGGTCATGCTCGACGTCGCTGGCCAGGACGGCACTGAGGCTTTCGAGGATGTCGGCCACAGCGACGAAGCCCGGGAAGCACTTGACAAGCTCTTGGTGGGCGAGCTGAAGCGCATGGTGAGTGACGCCCAACTCTAACCCTTTTTATGCACCGCACCGAACACATCCACTGACACGTGCAATTCCACAGCCTGGCGAGGAGGGCCCCAAGCGCACCATCGTCAACTCGAACCAGAGTACCGGCAAGGATTCGAACAGCCTCAGCCTCGGCCTGTACGCTGTCGTCGTCGCCGGCGGCTTCCTCGCCTACCTGGGTTACCAGTACCTCCAGAACCAGGCCGAGGCTCAGGCTGCCCAGGCCTCCGCATGAGCGCAGCGTAGCACTCAACCGCATCACAAAAGAAACTTTTTCTTGATTTGCCACGACTAGGATGCCGACCTCGGGCGTCCACTGGCCGACGACGCATTGGGAGTTTGGCCTTTTTTGAGGGCAAGGGAATTGGGCGATAGACGGCGCGCGCAAACAAATCTCATCTACCCCGGCTTGGTTGGACATGGGCGGCGGCTGGGCCAAAAAAAAGTGTCCCTCCTCCCCCCCCCCCCCGTACTTTTTTTTGTTAGGACCATGCGACCAAGGATAAGGGATCGCGGACCCAGTCTGAGAGGCGCAAGACTCAACTCGTCGACGCGATAACATCAGACTACGGAGCACGGTGTTGCATGGGAGAATCTTTTCACAATGGAAGACAGAAGCAGAGCAGAGCAAGACAAGGCAAAGCAATCTGGGGCCCGTAAAGTAAATATCTATCACTGTTTTAATCGACGAAACGATTGGTCATGCATCCATCATGCGATGAATTCGGTGCCTTGATTGTTGCGTACACTGAGAAGAGCCGCTTTGTGGCTGTGCTAACGACAATGACTCCGAGACGCAGAGAACAGGCACCGACATGGATTTAGACCGATGAGGAGGTAGGTATAAACAATCTCGTCCACTTCTCATCACGATCAAATCAAACGTGGCACTTTTCCCTCCTTCACCATCTGTCCGAGTCTCTGTCTCTGTCTCTCTGTCTTGCCCATCGCCACTAACTAAAGACATCCCTGCGCCCTACAGCGCCACAGTCGCAGAACCCATCAGCCTCGTCTGCTCACGGATCAACGTCCATCCAAAACTTCAACCTCCATTTCTGCCTATTTCTCTTTTGTCTCCCGCCGACGCCCGTCCTCTCCTTGACGCGATCCTCCGAAAGCGACAAAATCTGCCAGAAACCTTTTTAGCTCTGTTCCGTTCCTTTTTCTTCTCACGCTCAACATGTCGTCGTACCTCGATAGGCAGGCCAACGCCTTCAAGGGGACCCTGTCGGCAGCCGCAGCAAAGATCTCCAACCCGTCCAGCAATAAAGCCTCGTCCCTCGCGCCCCCGTCTCTCACTCCTCTGTCGCCTTCTCCCTCGGCCGCTTCCGATCCAAACACTCCCAGCTCCAAGCGAAAACGAGATGCCGCGCCTGAGGTGCCCTACTCGCAGCCTCAGCTCACAGGCTACGGTGCAGAGGTCAAGACACAGATGACGTTTGCTGTCGAGTACCTAAAGAAGAAGGGAGACACAAAGACCATCACCGAGATTATCGATCACCTCAGTCTCCGCGGCTACGACGAGGAGCACAAGCGCGAGCTGGCCGAGGGCCTGCGCGGCCATCCCCGTGTCGACTGGAAGCCCGACGCGAGCCTCAGCGAGCAGACCTGGAAGACTGGCATCTATGCGCACCGACCCATCATCCCCAACGTCAAGGACGCAACCTCGCTGCTTGGCCATCTCCAGGCCAAGACGGACGCA
Source organism: Fusarium piperis (assembly GCA_027886205.1). Classification (NCBI taxonomy): domain Eukaryota; kingdom Fungi; phylum Ascomycota; class Sordariomycetes; order Hypocreales; family Nectriaceae; genus Fusarium; species Fusarium piperis. The sequence continues at coordinate 289,797 of RZGM01000008.1, forward strand.
TCGGGCGTGTCCGTCAAGGACCTCAAGGACGGCTGGCCGGACTGTGAGGATACGCTCGCCAAGCTGGAGCAGCAGCACCGGATCCTGGTGGTGCGCACGAAAAAGGACAACCTCCCGCGCTACGTGTGGCCCAACGACGCTTCGCTGCACTACTCAGTCCAGCCCGAGTTCCAGGCCATGTGGCATCGTGTGCCCTTGCCCAGCATCGACGACATGCACCGCAAGCTCGTCAGCGTCGGACAGAAGCCCACCAGCGAAGACCCGCACAAGGCGGGTGCGGGACAGGCGGCCAAGCCCAAGGTGCAGAAGCGTCGTGCGGGCAAGCGCATCGGCAAGGCGACCAACGTACACATGGCACATCTCATGCAGGATTACAGCGGCATGAGGAGGTAGAGCCGATAGGGGAGAGACTGTGTGTGGATTTGTGTTGATGGCCCATTCATTCACGCGGCGTTTGGACGGACTATGGCGGTTGTTTTTTTCCAAAGTATGAGGGAAACGAGGTACTTGAACTTGTGGCGTTTGGTGTAGACGGGATTTTTGAGATTTTGGTCAACTAAAAGACAAAGGAAAGGCATCAATGGCAAATTAAGCCAACCGGGGAGGGGACAGTGAAGGGCACCTAGACAAAGAGAACCAAGGCAGAGCGCCAGTATAGGTTTTTGATCAGCGATAACTAACGGTTTAATTCAATAACTTTTACGTTTTTGTTTCGTGTATGTGAGTTGTATTTTTTGCTTTTTTTTTTCCGGTTAAGTAATATGAATATATATATGCCCACAGATCAAGGAAACCTACCCAGCGAGAAATATAGTAGTCGACACAATTAAGCCTTCATGCACAATGTCTTTCAACACAATAGTCAATATCAAATAAGTTTTATAAATGCTTCTATGCTCAACACCCTACTCAAAAAAAACCTTCATCAAGAACAGGTCCTAGTTTGTATTGTAAAAGGAGCCTGCTCTCCCTCCGTTCTGGCAATGGCAATGGCAACACACTCACAAAATGTCGACCCAAATCACCCAGTGCGTGCTACCACTTGACGATCTCAGCCCGGAAGTATATCAATACACCAGGGCGGTCCCGTGTTGATTTGCTTCCAGGCTTTGGTTTGTATGCTGAAATAATTCTTGCATGTATATGCTATTTCCATTGTAAGCCACAACCTCCAGTCTGTCCGTACCAATTTGGTGATCGAATAGCCACATACATGGATGCCCAGCTTATTCTAGCACAAAGATTTAATCAATGATTAGAAGAGACTATCTAAGAGCGTTGACTTGAATCATGAAAAAATCTTGGTGAGAATTTATTGAGTGTGGCTATATACCTTACTCCATACCAGTTTATCCCGTGTCTGACCTTTATCACCCTACCATCATCTATTCTCCCGCCGTATCTTGTCAAACAAGGCTTCAAACACACCCGCCTCTTGATACCCCCCTACTCTGAACCTCCCTTGCACCGTGACACACGGCACAGCCTCGACACCCCCAACAGCCGCACTCCTAACCTCATCCTCCAGCATCCTCCCCGCCTCTTCGCTCCTCAACACAGCCCTCACGGCAACATCGTCAAGACCAGCTGTGCTCCTCGCCACCCGGACAAGCCACTCCTCGTCGGAAATGTCGGCGCCGGCCTCAAAGTGTCCCCGGAAGAGGGCGTCGAGGAGGACCGTCTGGGCGGCGGCGCCCCGGGTCGAGAGGGCTAGGGCCAGGAGCCGGTGGGCGGGCTGGGACGGGCCCGTGACGCCTGTGACGGAGAAGGAGACGCCGTGACGGGCACCGGCCTTTTGCAAACGGGAGGTGAAGACGCGGAGCTTCTCGGGGGACATGATCTTTTCGTAGAGGGTGCGTTTGTCGCCTGTCGGTTATAGTGTTAGCCTCTTGTGTAAGTTGGGGATCGGATCAGTCAACATACCTCTTCGTAACGTGGGGTATAGCAGAAAGGGCTTCCAAGAGACGTCGAATTCGATCTCGGGATGGAGGGCTTGATATCGCACCATTGCCTCTTCCAGACTCTTCTTCTGGAGGAAGCACCATGGGCAGAGGAGGTCCCCGTGGATGACAATGTCCACCAGCATAGCGTCGAACAAGGGGAAGAGTTGCTGTTGTCTGACGATTCTCTTCTCGAGGAACTTTTCGAGAGGTTCTTTGTCAAGGATACTCTGTTATCCGAGTGTCGAAGGGGAAACTGAGGAGTTGCTGTTGTAGTGGTTGTTGTTCAAGTCACTCTTTGTCAAGCCACCGTAGATCCAAGACGGAAACTCTGTGCCTCTTCTCGACATATATAAAAACCTGGTCCCTCCCCTCCCCGGAAAACGGGCTCCCCTCAACTTGATATCTCCCCCAGGACCAGGGGGGGTGCGGGTGGTCCCCCGGACTCTCAACCAAACAAGCGGACCATCCCTCCTTCAGAGACGTGGCACTCGGCCCTCATGAAATGCTTGCCCCCTTCCCCTTCGGTCCTCGTTTATGATCACAGAGAAGGAAAAAAAGCTGCAACATGTCCCCATGTCATACGACGTCCCCGCCTCGAGGTGCCGTTGAACAATATTGATTATGTCTGCGATGATTAATCAGAAAATCAAGACACCAAACCCCCCCTGGCCTCGCCCCCGCGGGACAAGAAAAGACTCTTCCTTAGTGGCTTGATCTAGAAGGAAATTCCTCAACACGTCCCCGTCGGCACGGCTTTTCGTGGCCTGGAAATCTAGACCGGTCGTTGGGCGAGTCGCGTGTTTTTGACGCCTCGTGGTTGACCCAAAGACGTCATTGTGTGTTGATGGGCGGCGATTGAGGCTCCGCCTGGGGGCACACGGATTGTCGGGTCCAGGAGTGAAACATTTTGGCACGTTTAATGATCGTTTATACCTGAGCATTAGAGTCGAATAAACACATTGTTAGAGGAGATGGCATTGAGCTTTAGGGTCAATTAATTAGAAGTCACCTTCTTATTTACCGAGCAATATTCCCCGACTTGATGCATACTAAAATAAAGATGCCGACAATGCACCAGGGATAACCACGGTGGCCCAGGATCTTTAGATGCAGCCCAGAGGCACAGAGATCAAGGCTGAGATCATGTTTCGATTCGCCCCTTTTTTCCCGATAATTCTCGGGTCCGGGTGCCTGCAGAAGAAACAGCTCATAGCGGGATATAGCGTATAACACCTGATTCGTTGCACGAGGACCGCTAAGACGACAGGACGGACGACCTGGATCACGGCCACCAAGATTAGCTACAAAGTTTAACAGTCTCGAAATTGCACCCTTGATTGAGGCTAGTAGGACGACTAGAATAGCCGAGGAATGATCCAGGAGCGTTGCTTCGTTGACGCCACAAGACAGTAGCGTCGGATAATAAAGCTTCACAAGACAGATAGAACGGACGAGAACAAAGTGCGTCAAAAAACAGTCGATAATTCGCAAGTCTATGGTGTTTGCTCCCAATCCCCGAGTCCAAGTCTACATAATAAATACACAAACAGGCCAGCGTCTTATGCTTCCCGTGATGCCTGCTGCTTTTTTGTTGCTGGTTGATACCTAACAGCAAATGTTCCGGTAACTCCCCTCCCTTTGCTTTGTGCGTCATGCAGACAATGCCCTGTCCATCATCGTAAGGTCACCGGCCGCCAGTCTATGTGCTACTTGAACAAAGGAAATAAAAAGCATCCATTTCTGATGGAAAGAGGGGGAATCAATAAAACATGAACGAGATTAGAAACACAAATTTGCTGAACTGATGACGAAAGTGACGTTCCAAACATGCTCCGTCTAGGAGTGAGCTCCCGCGTTGAGTGGTGACATAGAAGGGTGGTGGACGGTATTAGGGGATCGCGAGAGCATGCCAACTTTATACGAGTTCGTTGTGAACCCTGGAGAGGTGTGAAGGATCCAGTCCGGGAGAAGTGAACGCTCAGGCACAGCTTTCAAATAATACAGGGGTATCGATCGATGAATGAGCTTGCTCCCCTTACTCGGGGTGGCCGTTCGGGCGCTGTTCAAGCTCTGAAGGTGGCAAAATGTCCAACTAAGCCATGTGTACCAGTCCAGGCTCGGCGCTCTGCGGCCGTCGCATGTGTGCCGCCGCACCGTAGTACATCTGGTTCATAGCAGGGTTGGTCGGGTATGCCTCCGAAGGATCAGGATACACGTAGCTGGCGTTGTTCTGCGATGGAGAAGGGACGTGGGAAGGTGACTGCCAGCCGACATTGGCCATGTGAGGGCTTCCGCCGTTGCTGCTGGGAGCGCCCTGGCTATGCTCCAGGTTAGGCTCCAGAGTAGGAGGAGGACCATAGCCGGTTGGGTGCGATGTAGGTCGCATCACGTTGTAGCCGCCGGAAGAGGTCGATGTCGGGCTACCCACGCGCATGTGCATGGGTAGGGAGCCGGTCTGCTGCAGGTACTGAAAGTCACCAGGGTGACGAGGGATGCTGTTGTTTCCTGAGAGATCGACACTGGGCGACATGGACATTGTTCGCTGGCCAGGAGAAGGGGTTGTGTGAGGAGAACCATTGTTGGACATGAGGTCGCTTTCAGAACGAGGCTGTGACATGCCCTTAGTCTTGGAGGCAGCGAGAGCGGCGGCAGTAGCGGCGGCAGCCTCCTCGATGGTTCCGCTGTGGTGGTTCTGATGACGGGTGAGGGTGGTTCGTCGGGTAAAGGTCTTTTGGCAGTCGGCATAAGGGCACTTGTAAGGGCGCTTTCCGGAGTGTGTCCGGCGATGTCGAGCAAGAGAGCTGCTGTCGCTGAAGGGCTGGGATGTATGTTAGCGATCAAGACGGAAAAGCTCAGCACTAATACTACCAACCTTTGCGCAAGTCTCACAGTGGTGAGGCTTCTCTCCAGTGTGCACTCGCTGATGCACTGTCAGGGCAGACCTTTGGATAAATTGCTTGCCGCAGTTGGGCCAGTCGCAAACATGAGGACGGACACCGCTGTGGATGCGCTCTGCTCTTGTTAGCTCTCGTTACATGATTACCAAACCATATTTACTTACCGTGACGGGCGAGATCACTGCGTCGCGCGAAGCCCTTCCCACAAGTACTGCAAGGGTAGGCCTTGATGGGTTGCTGAGGAGGAGGGGGAGGCTGTTGTGGCATCTGCTGCATGTGCATGTTGGGCATGCCGCCCATGTTGGGCATCTCAGGGTAGCCAGGGAGCTGCATCGCGGCTGGCATGGGGTTTGGGATGTGCATCGGCGCTTGCATGGCGGACGGCGAAGGGTAGGCTCGAGCGATGTGAGGGTTGGAGTATTGCGAGTGTTCAGAGCCGTGGGGCGAGGCGGATCGTTCCATGCCGGGTTCGTGCTTAACGAACGGCAGCTGATGTTGGTGATCGAGAAGACCGGGATTCATTTGTTGTAGTTGACCTTTCTTATTGAGCATGTTGGTAATGTCCATTACCTCCGTGGGAGCTGGTGATCGCATGCCGCTCATCTTCAAAGTGGAGTGGAGTGCCAGCTGAAGACGTGGCGCGTTTGGGGGAGTGAATATGCGAGGGCGCTCACAAGTGACGGCTCACAGCAGGAAGGCGGTCAAGCTAACAGTGACTGTAGGAGAGACACGGTCAGCAAGTGTCTTCAGAGTTGGTAGGGGGGCAAGATCGAATCAGGCTCCCTCCCACACCATCAGTCCCCTCCCGAGACGGCTGGTAAACAGCAAGGCGAGTACCAGACAGCCGCGCAGAGACAACCGGTCACCAAGGAGGATGTGTTGGTATCGAGGGGTCCACTCGAGTGTTCGAGCCCGTGCAGGCAAATATGCGACATACCTTTCCGCGTTTGTAGATAACAAACAAATGACGTGTATAGTCGCACCTAGGTAGTGGACGTGAAATCTTGGAGACGGCTTCTCGGGGAGATATCGGAGGAAGTAACAAAGACGTCGACCGGCGACAGGAATGAGGAGTCAGTTTTCGACTGGCAAGACACGTTTTCCGTGAAGCTGGAGTAGAAGATGAGAGATCGGAGAAGTGCGACGAGGGCGTGGTGGGTGACGAATTCCACGACACTTCGGGGAAATTTTCTTTTTTTTTTCTCCTTCACGAGTAATCACACTGTCGATCGGCCGAAGAAGAGGCGACGATGAGCTGAGCGGCGCAACACAGGAAGCGTCGTCGGTAGTTGCTTCTCGTAGAGACGGGCAAGCGACAAGAGGTGGGATGTCGTCGTTTACAATCGCGACGAAGGGATCAGGAGGTGGTCTGTTCACAGGCCGATGGTCTAGATGCAGGTACCGTATGGTCAGCCGGGGGAGGGAGATGGCTTTTAAGAAGACAGTGCAGTCAAAGGCCAGCAAAGAAGAGGTGAACAGAGGATCAGAAACGTCGATCGGGCCGAGGACAAGGTACTGTTTGAGGGATGCGACGAGAAAGAAGGGCAAGAACGGCAAGTAAAAGAGGTTCAGGACTCGATTCGATGATCAGGGCCAGGTAGGGGCCAAGCCTTTATGTCAGGTTCCAGGACGGGTCCCTAGGCGGGACGTGACAAGGCAGCGCCGGGATGTGAAGTTGGAGTGGGAAGGGGAAGTGAGGGTGGAGATGGGGGGAGTCTGACGAAAAAAAAAATATCGTACTCCCACTGACAGGGGCAAAGTGGAGGGCGAGGGCGTGGGTGGTGGAAATCCCCAAATGCTGGTGCTGGTGCTAGTCCAGCCCAACGCAGCGCAGTATAGCGGCGGCCGTGCAAACCGACGCCTCAGCCCAGCGAGAGAGCGGGTGCGCAAGCAAGGGACTAGAAGGGCGGGCAGGGGTATGGGCATAGGAATAAAGCAAAGCACACAACAACGACGATGACACTCGGACCTCAGCCGACAGTGAGAGAGCCAGAAATAGATTGAAAGGGAAATAGATGGGGGCGCGCGCGCATGCACACGGAGAGGGCGGAAGAGAGTCGAACAAAGGAAATGGGATGGGATGGGAGACGGGAATCACCAAACAGAACAGAAAACATTACGTACCGGTGTAGTTGTTTTTGTTTTGCTTCCAGGATGGCGATCTACTAATCTTTCGGGCTTGGTTCCCGTCTTTGTTTTTCTTTTTTTTTTCCCGACTGGCGTCGTAGACTTAGGCTGTGCTGAACCTCTTTTTTCTTTGTTCTTTCTTTTTTGTTTGGATCTCGCAAGTTTGCTCTGTGCGTCAGATCTCACCAACAGAACGGTGCGGTAACATGGACCAAGCACAGGACGGGGGTTGGCAGGAACTCGAGACACGACGGACGGGGAGAGGCCGTCGAGGGAGAGAGACGAGGGGATGGATGGATGGATCGGAAGACGGGAGGGAGTGCGAAAAACGAAATGGTTTCAACCTAATCACGACGGAACAAACAGACGAGGCGAGGCAAGGTAAGGCAAGGTAAGGCGAGGCCGTGCTGAGGGGAGTGCGGGCACCACCTATTATTATAAGGTGAACCGTCTCGGGCAACACCTCACCTCACCTCAGGTCAGCGAGAATAAAATGGGTGGACTCGGACGACAAAAAGACGGGCCAGAACTTCTGTGATAACCAGCTTCCAAAAAAGGCTGGTGGCCACTTTCTTTCACTCTCTCTCTCTTCTGTTTCTACTGCTGTCTCTCACCTACATTACATCGGATTGGCAGACATGGCGACCCCGACAAAATGGGAGCCAAAAAGAAAATGATCCTGGGAATCCATCCATTGAAACGAACGAACGGGTGGCTCCCCGGGAGCGACGACAAGGAAGGTCGGCGTTCTGCCTCTGGCTGACAAGTATCTCGTACAGTGTGTGCACAGTGCATTTCATGCAGGCTCTTCCCCGGCCGCGGCGGCACCCCATCAAGCCATGCACCGCCATCCATCAATCAATGACTTTACTTGGGAGTGTGTGTCCCTGAACAAACAACTACACCTCGCCCTGAGCTTCCAGCCGGGTATCTCACTTCCTACCCTCCTCACGGGCTTCGTCGATGGAGCCTACGGGGGTTGCAAAACCCAAAAGGATACTGTCGTACAACTTACCGGCCGAGTTGGACGATGCTGATTGGAACCAGACCGTGGTCCTGCTCATCTTTCTGTCAAAGTTCGGGGCCGTCGATGGCCGCGACTAAGCAGTCCAGCCAAGAGACAGGCCAGTCCCGGTCAACCTCAAGTGCCCTCAGACGGTCATCGTATTGTTTCTGCCAGTTGTGCCAGCGGCGTCTCATGCCGTCCGTCGTCTCTCCATCAGTCACCGGTGGACGCCTCGTCACCTCCCCTTTCTGTCACCGTCCGACGAGGGGAAGACGACCATCATGGACCAGACGGGCTAGGCTGCCAAGGCTGGCTCCATGTTTGTTTCGACCAGTTCGAGTTCGATGGCTCATGGCCATGCGTTCTAATGCCATGAGATGCCATGTCCTATGCGCATGCACGCCGTCCTTTGTTGCTGGTCTGCTCTGGCCTCTGATACAGTCTTCCTCTCCCTCGGGATCGTGAACAGGCCTCTCTCTGACCCTTTGCCCACTCTTCCGAGTTGGACCCCAAAGCATACCCTGCTCGCAGGCATCGAACAACGCATCACTTACCTTTGCCCACCCCTGGCTTCCGCAAGGGCCGACGTCATGAATCTGCCCCGGTCCCTGTAAGGCCGACATGGCGTGTGCACAGCGACCCCAGCCCAGCACATCGTGCTGAGGGCAATTAGTTATTCAGGTACGTATCGCAGACCGGGGGCCCGTCAATTTGGGCGCTGGTCAGAGCTGGGCAGAGCTGATGGATGTTGGGCTGTCAGGCCAGGGCGACAAGGCGGTAGCCGTCTTGTGTGGCAGATCTGGCTTCCAGAACAGTCAAAGTCCAACGATCCCCTGCCCCATCGCGTTGGCGGTGTCGTGTTGTCCTAGTGTGGCTTGCCTCACCTGAGTGTCCACCACGTCCCTTGGCAGGCTCTCTGGCGAGTGTTCCTGGACGAGATGCGCCAGACGGCACTGGGTCATCGGGGTCGATAGCAATCTCCAAGCACGCACTTTGAATTTCGGCGACAGCGACCAAGGACCACCCGACGCTTGGTGAAGCCCTGCCTGAATCTGCGGAGGCTCGGTGGTGATGTAATCTCATCATACTCTGGTCACCTGGTGCTGTTAGCAGCAGTTCTTTGTTCCTCCTAGCTGGCTGGACATTCCCAAGGCTTTGGGCAAATCCATCCATGGCTCGCTCGGCTGTTGCCCACGCACGCGGGCTACCCCTGGATTAGCCTTTCGTGCATCGCCCACGCACGCGTCGCCCTCCGGATCTCGAGGCTCAGCAAGGCCGTGGTCCAATCATGGCCACCTCACAGCCTATTGAGCGCTACTCTGCTGAGATTGTGCGATAACCCGTGAATTAATGCACGCAACACGCACAAGTCTGTCGCTTGTGGGATGTTTGTTGCTCCTCGTTGCCCTCGCATGGATCAGAAGGTCGTCCCAGAGCATGGGATAACGCCCAATCGGATCTGAAGCGGGTGGCCTGGGCGGTCCCCGGCGTCCATTAACATGGCCTTGCACTGTGTGCGATACCTGAGGTGGGCTGAGGTGGGACTCCTCCATCCCGTACCTGATGGCTTTGCCTGGCCTCATTCATCATCATCCATTTGCCTTCCAGAAACACCATTTTTTCTTTCACCGCCCAGCCCAGGTTGGTAGCGCCGGGGCTCGAGGCGCTGCTGTAGCCGCCGTTTCCCCAGCAGATAATCGATCACCCCCGCAAGCGTGTGATGCAGGCGCACATGACAGTCGACAATTAAAGAGAGATCCATTCCATTACTAGCTTGATGGCAGATGCAAGGCAAAGCACACGGCCAAGGCGATCCACCATGACGCTTCAATCAAAGAATCACCATGTTCCGTGAGGTGAGTAAGGGAGAAAGGGGTGCGCCAGCCGAAACACGAAGGTTGGTGTCGCAGGCCTTGCAAGCCGGGGGCACTCTAGCGGGCTAACGCGTTGAAAGGAATCAAAGGGTTCGGGGGATGCATATACAGCCAATGAGGCTTCAGCTGCTGACGTGTGGTTGGCTGTGTGGGGAGCGCGATGGACCTATTACCGGGGCCACCTTCTCTTTGGGAAATTGCACTAACTTGCCTCGGAAGGTTTCTCGAAACCTTCTGGAACAATGGTAATGCGAAGCGGATCTAGCGCATGCGTGACAATGCGAGAAGGAGCGTAGCGTTACGCCTTTACACCTTCTTCCTTCCATTGAGCTTCTTTTCCTTCCTTCCTTCCTTCCTTCGGCTCCCATCTCATTCCGATCCATCCATCCACCTTCCATCCCACCTACCTACACCAAGTTGAACGCCCCCCCTTGCGTGTGCCAATATGCCTCACATAATTCTTACATACTCTGAATAATTCTCTTTTGCAACCTTTTCGCTATTGAGCCAAGTAACCCACCTCCGTCCGGCCGTCCATTCACCCATCCATCCCACCCATATGCATGTCCCGTGTCTTATGCAACAGGGCTCTTCCGCCCTTGCCCCATGCACCCGGGGCCCCATCTCTCTCTGCCCCGTGCTGCAGGAGCATGGATCAAGTCTATTGTTCTGACGGCCTTCGAGAAGCCCACTTGAGAGTCTACGGTATTCAGACGGTGGGCAGGCTGGCAGTGGCGCCCCTCCGTCTCGAAACTACACAGTCGCGGGAATGGAGGATGAGACGACCTAGGTCATCAGCTCCTTGGACGGCCGCCACGAGCCCTAACGACTTGCTAGCGTCGAGCAAGCACACACTACCAACACATCTCGCCATGCCAACCTCACTACTGCCCACGACGCAACTCGGGTAGATGGGGTCAGGATCAACCCCAGGCTCTTCGGTGACTATGGAGAGCAGTCCAGCAAATCAGTCACAGCTGTTCAACACCAAGCAAGACGGCAGGCAAATGCTCCTCTGGGGGGTCCATGCATGACAGAGCCTGCGGCTCCGGCACGGCTCCCACTTCGACGAGCGCTGTCCATGCTCGCTGCCCCCAAGACTCGAGTTCCCTGTACTCCACGAGACAGCCTGCAGTTCCGCGCGGGAGCTGGCCTTTCCAGCTGGGGAAATCCTGGCCGCGCCGGCGCGGGTGGCTAGTGTCAATGACTACCCCCGGGCAACGGGCATGATATACTCGGACCAGGGTTCTCACGATGGGATCTTACGACTGCGAGACGCGGAAGGCGAAAGGGGGGCCTAGGCAAATCACTCCAACAGCCCACCGCTTTCCACCACGGTTGGTCGACATCCCATCACGACCCTCCTATTCTCATCCGCCAACCCCTCCGCGGTTTCATGAGGGTCATCTTGGGCCTGCCATGCGAGACACCGGCCATTGGCTTCATCTATTCGAGGGGCGCACAAACTGGTGCATGTTTGTTGGCCCTCGCCTGCATCTCCGCATTTTCTCAATAGCAGCAAGCAAAGGACCCTACCGTGGTGCGTTTTTAGAACCTCAAAGTGGCTGGCGTGGCTTGGAACTGTCCAATCTTGGGACTCCCCTGCCATCTTGGTTGCTTCACATGCCCAAGAGACAAAGAATACGCATCAAAGACAACCAGAAACCTTCTAGAAATTCTGCGCACGTACCGCCCGTTGAGGCTCTGAATAGACCAGTGCACGTACACGCGCCTACGCCTGCGTACATGACAATAGCTGACCCTGTCAGCTGTGACCCCGTCAATCATGGACGGGAGGGGACACTGAGCAATGACTCCATTCCAGCCCGTTCATCCCGCCATCCGCACGCCATGTTCGGTGAAGGCGATGCGCCGATCCCAAAAAGAGCACCGGTGGCTTTGGTGAATCAAATCAAATCAGATTCATGGACAATGCGCATCCCGCCCCTCGTCTATTCCGGTCCCGATGAGGCAACCGTCTCGAAGACTCGAAGCACGGATGAAACAATTGACATTAAAGTCTTCGCATTAGCGTCAGTGCGCTTCACTCTGCGCTTGCAGTGAAGCGTCCGTCTGTCTGCCTTATACTACCATACGATGTGGTGCAGACACAGCCAGACGCATCTCAGCGCCGAGCGCAAACAAGTACCCCGTACGGCGTGATCGTCTTGTCAGAGATGCAAGGGCACGCTATGTCAAAAACGGTTGCAACAAGCGAACTTGGCATCCATGACACGGCTCCATTCTTTGACAAGCTGCTGCAACTCGTCATCATCCCTCCATCATGAAACGCCTTTGTTCCCCAAGTTTTCGGTGACCAAGGTGAGCTTCTTGCAACAGGGAGCTTGGGACGCACTCGAGGCAAGCAGGGAGGGCTCAGCTAGTGGCCCATGAACGCTCGCAGCGATTTGCCATGCCGAGCGGCACAGTTGGCCATGGCTCCCGGCTATTGCGAGGCCCGACGTCCTCCGTCGATCCTATCAAAGCTTTTTATATTCTCAAGCTGTCCAATGACTCGGGTCACTGCTTGAATCTACAGTCTGCCCTAAACTTGGTTCCTGGTGCGGGCGCTTGTGCGAACTACGTCCATGATCGGCATTCCGCCGCTGGATCAAAGGGATGAACCCTTATTGTAAGCCCAACACGCGTCGTGTCGTGTCGTGCGTGGTCCGGCAGGTCGGGAACCAGTCTTTGTCCGAGTCTTTTCTTGGGGGCTAATTCGGAGGTTGTTCTGATGCCCAACCCCTGTTGTAATGCCCGACACGGCTCAACTCGGCGTTGATCGCTGCGGAGAATCGCCATCGCCCTCCCCTCTTCCTATGACGGCTCTGTTCTCGAATTCTCAACCTCACCACCACGCGCAACTCACTCCATCTCGCGACACTTCGACCAACCGGGTCCGTGTCCGCTGTCCTGCTGTCGCAGGGCCAACCCTGGCAGCCCACCCAGTCCTCCCTCAGGGACGTGCTCCGAGTCGTTGACGGGCATTTCCGCGTAGCCCGTGAAACAACTGATGGAAGGCTTCCAGAAGCAGTGGAGAGTGACGTGGGCCCGCTGCACATGCGTACTCTCAGGGCTGACATGCACTTTTCTCCATCTCCACCACACCAACACCAACCAGCGCAGCACTGTGCTCGCTCGCTAGGGATGGGGCCGGTGCAGGGGTGTCTATGGCCTGTGGCTGCCACGAGGGGTCTGCTCGATGTCGGCACGTACTGTACCTTTGCTTCTGCTGCGATAAACTTTGGGCCTCTTTTATCATGTTCCCCAGATGTGACGCTAGAGGGGGGGAAGGCGCTATCCTCTTGGACTCTGGCTCTTCAGATCTGTCTAGGAACGTGCTTTCAATACTCGAAACCACAACTCTCCTCTCATACCAGCCATTCCAGAAACCACGGCCACTTCTGGCTGGCCCCTCGCCTCGCCTCACGACGCTACCCTCAGGTGAGGTGGGGGGATGCTCCGAGAGTGGACGACAATTCAAGGCTGCCAATTTCATCAAAGCAGCGAAGTAGTCAACGAATGGTCGGTCATGTGGGCGTGTGGCCTCCACCTTTCTCTTACTCCGGCTCTTATGTTGTGATGCTGGGTTAATTTCCTTCAGCCTCTCCAATTGCTCCATGAGTGGACGGCTCTGGGGAGGGGCCTGGCCTGGGCTGAGATTGCCGTCGGTGCGGTTTGAGGACCGACGCATGCCTGCGCGTTCCCGCATCTGTGGTGCACCAGCAGCCTGTCTCAGCCTGTGACCGTTGTGTTGCGCCCGAGCTGAGAAAGACCGGACCGGGAGCCTGTCTTGTTCAGGGGTCGAGAGGATCCCGCTCAACGACAACGGTCACCAGGGCCTGGTCCTGGGCAACGGGGAAGTGGCTTGCTCGCTGGCAAACAGACGATGCTGCGCGGACACCTCACGGACAGGATCGTTTGTGCGTGCATGCGTGCAACCTACCATGGTCAGATATCGTACCCCTACACCGTCCCTTCACGTCTGCATCGGATCAGATTTCGGAGATGGATAGGCGGGAGAGAGGCCTTGCTTCTCGACGGCATCCGAGCGATGCGGATAGGTGCCGATCAAGAAAGCATCGGCCAGCTGTTCAGGGACGTGCCATGTGAGGAGGATGCTTCTTGTTCTGATGTCGATGTACGGATACTTGCTGATGGTTTCTAGATGGATGAGTAAAGGGCCGAGATACACATAGACCTCGAGACCCGCTGCAACCCCGGTAATCTTCAACCCGCGCAGATCTATCATTCTCGACTTGCCTTTGCTTTTGGCGTCTTTTGGCATTCTGCCCTATGATAGGCAAGGGAGACGTCAACGGTCAGGGCTTGATTGAGACGACAGTTACGCAGATCTGATACATCAAGTAATTAAACACAGTCCGAGGAGCCCACAGACGTACTCACCAGTGCACGTTTTGCATGGCGCTAGAAGATGAATTGTAGCTGTCAGAATCTAGCTGTTTCGATTCCTATCAGATCGATCAGATGCTCACATTTTTTTACTTTTTTCTTTTCTTTTTTTCTTTCTTTTTTCCTCCATCATCTCTATATTGGTGCCCCTTCAACGGTTACCAACATTGCTTTGCTTGAGACAGCGAGATCTGGGTGGGAAAAGGAAATCTCGTTTGCATCTTGTTGCATGCATCGTGGAGATTACGGGCGCACACACTGACTGCACTCCATACTTCCGTCTGGCTATACCTATACTGTGCAACATGGGAAAGACCGCTCGCTCAGCGCCGCATCGTATCGGACCATGCATGGGCTGGAGGCGGTCTGGAAGTTTTCGGAATGGATGACAAGCGCGGTCCGCCTATGTGTCGCGTCTGATGGCCCTGACTGGGCTGATCTGATATTACTGGCCTCCTGTACGACCTATATGGAGCTGCACGTAAGCCCCGGAGCTGGGGAAGCCAAGTCAAGCCAGCTTTTTTTCGGGCGCTTCGCTCGTTACGCGGGAACAAGGGTCAGAGGAAGAGAGATGGAGCCGTTTCTGCTTGCTCGAGACGGTCAAGAGGACGGGCGAGAGATTGTGTGGCAACAGTATCATCTGAGCCAAGCCCTCCCGGTGTCGTGAAGCGCAAGTTTGAGTTGGCTGTTGGATCCATCTCGGGGACGCCATCGTGAGACAAGGATGGCTTGCCAGCATCCACGTCGCCTACCCTATGTCTTTATGACCAACTTGGGGTCGAACAAGGGAGCGGATATTCGGGTATGCCAGTTTAGCTGTTTCACGCATCTTGGTCTTTATGCTCAGCTCGGCATGGAGATATTGGGTAGGTAGTTATAGGCAGCCCAAGTCCAAGTCTATGGAAATATTAAATGAAGAATCCAGAAGAGACTTGTCTTATACCAGAGTAGACTGCTGTTAAACAAGAGTGAAGACACACCAGACACTTACACAGCCACCATGTACAATGCGCCAAACAGGTAACCAAGCTGATACTCAACATTTCTACGCCCTTTAATTACCATCGCGTTGGTAACTGTGTGCAGGCTTTTTGAGGTTATTGGAGTCACTTAGTCTCACAGAGAGCGTCTACCGTAGCGATACAGGTCAAGTCTCCAAGTGCTTTGGAAGGTGTCCTCGGCTTATCGTAGTCACCATGTCCCGGACGGCTGCTCATCCCAGACATGAATCACCAGAATTGGAATTCACATGGAACATGGCTAAAGTTCAACCATGGAAGTTATTCAAACCTCTCAGATGGCACCTGGTAATCGGAACCATACGTGTTCCTCGGCTTCCGGTGAATGCCAAGGGTAGATGGTGGCATTTCGACAAAAGAGAGGGTAGTAGCGGAAGCAGTTCACGTCCCTGATATGAGATGGACCAAGTTATTCCCCAAAAGCCAGGACTCCTGGTGCAGAAACAATGCCCAAAGCACTTACTTGATGATGAGGCTTAGATTAGGAACTAGGCTCTGACAGATCCCCGAATCTGTCTGTTGCACCCCCTCATGGCGGGATCGGTTTGACTCATAAAAGTCGGTATAATCTTCACCACATTGACCTCACAGAGCAACTCGGCAACGTGCGGGAGATGATGGAAGGAAGTAGACTTTTCATTATGCACAAATATGCCCCCATGACAATTCGCCTCAATTCCCCTGCCATGACTGGCACAGCATGTAAGGTTACGGTGTTTTCCAGCATTGGGTTTTAATGCTGTCTTGTGTATCTAATTGTGTTCTTTGATAACGTGACCGACAAGTCCTCTTGGATGCGTCATGGAAGTCAACAACTGGTACAGTATCCCGAAAGCCCAAGCCTAGTCATCTCCTAAATTGCTGACCCTGATCTCTGCCCAACAACAAGTTGTCGCGATATCGTCCAATGCGAGTGATGATGAATTCGCGTGTGACGAAGCCGTACCACCCGTGTCATCGCCAAGGCCGAGCAATGCGGTATCGTCGTCGAGGGCCTGCGGGCGAAATGGAAGGGTCAGGAGCCTGAATAAGGACAGCCAGTAAGCCGCCTTCAATGTGTTCTTTTATATCGTGGCCGACAAATTCCCTTAGATGCGTCATGGAAGTCAACAATGACCCTAGCCCTACAACCGATTTGGCATCCAAAAAACAAGCATTTCGGCTTCAGCTGCTGCGCAGTCTTCCCCAGGGCGTCCTTCCCGAGAAACGCCTGGGTGCATTAAGAGAAATATCCCAATCCGCAGACGAGTCCTGAGGTCCTTGAACACCGGGCTCCCTTTGCCGGAGTATGGGTTGCGAGTTCCTTGAAGCCAGCCGGCGGCGGCGGCCAGCACCCGTGCGCTGATGCCCTTGTCAGGCTTCGGCCGTCCGGCGTGCGGTTAACAACCAACTTAGAACTGGTACGGACAAGGGGAATCTGGGGGTTCTGGACGAGACGCTTTGATGTGCTGGCTTGTCTCTTCTTGCAACGGGCAGCTGTCAGAACCCAGTTCCTGATCAGGGCCTTCTTCGATATCGTCTAATGCGGACGATGGTGAATTCGCGCGTGACGAAGCCGTACTATCCATTTCAAGATCCTCGGTCGCAGTATCCCGTTGTTGTTGAAGCCCGGCCCTTGATGAGATAACCGCGTAAGATAGATAATACTCGGCCGCAGAGGGGTGAAATGTTGAAATTATGGTGTTGAGAAGAAATTGTCCAGGTCTTGTGGCTTTGGGGCATTGTGGTACACCGAGGGTGAGGAAGGAGCGACGTCGACCGTGCCTGCAAACCCAGGGTGGTTCATAGTGGTTGGTCGACCTCCAAGAAGCGGCTCTTCCGGGTGCACGCCGTACTTGAGTAGTGGGCAGCGGAAAGCAGGCGGCGGCGGGACAGCGAGTGTGCAGTATGTGGAATGGGTGGCCACGGTGGTGCGCCTGCTATCGAGACGAAGTTGGGTATAGCGGTTTAGGTGTCGCAGCACCTAACACATCGGGGGAGGACTGCACAAGGCAGCGTTCTGGATCTCGAGGTGGTCGAACATGGTTGTTCGGTGGGTGCTTGTGTTTTCTTGGTGTTGAATGAGCTTGCCGTAGGGATAGGAGGTATGTGTTGGCGATGATGAGGAGCTGGCCTACTTGAAAGTCAAGATAGTCAGCCATAGAATACCTAGGTAAAGCAGGGGGTTGAAAACTCACGTATCAGAAGTGAAGTGCGAGTATGGCTAGGCAATTGATCTTTTTGTCGTTTTCTAGATAGCTTCGAGAGGTTGCTGTTGTGCCCGTTGATGAGACTCGAGGTAGAGAAGTCTGAGATAATGCGAGGACACTCCAGGCAAACCTCCCAGCGCCCATCCCCGATGCGCTATGCTCTGTTAGAATGGCAGTGATAGCTGGGTGTCAGGCAACTCACATTGTGATTGAACTTGTGCTTTTTGCCTTTTTCCCTTCAGCTGCTAAGGAGCTCTGGGCTGTACCCCGCCCTAGTGTTGTTTAGATAACTTGATCATACGGTCAGCAAAATCTCTTTTACTAGGACATTATGCTCCAAGTACTTACTCTCTTGTAAGGAAAGACCCGGTGATGGTCGAAGTATCCCCTAGAGAAGGAGATGTAATTGGCTTAGCCCTCGGAGTGACCAGGTCGGAGCTCCATGTCAGCCCAAGGGATAGGCCATCGGCATCTTGTGTTTGTGAGGAGGGTAGGAACAGAGTCTCGATGGAGGCGCGGTGATGGTAGAGGCACGGTGATGATAGAGGCGCGGTGAGGATAAAATGGGTGACGATACAGGCCGGTTGCGGCAAGGGCAGGAAGAGAGTCGCGATAGAGGCACGGCGAGGATACCTAGAGGCATGCTCGCTGCAAAGACAAGGGGCCAGATGGTGATAGAGCCGGAGTTGTATCAGCAGAAAGAAGAGGAATGAGAGATGCGAGAGATGAGAGAGATGAGAGAGGTGGTCCACATTGACAACTAGCACAGAGTTTGCCCATCTCACTATCAACTACCGAATCGGGTACGGCATGAAGACTACAGACTGGGAGCCCTTGAGCTAGGTATTATTCAGAATTCACTCGACATAAAATGCACCGAGTATTGTGCATCAAGAAACAACATCTCTCCTCTCATGCAATAGAACTGATATCATCCCTAACATATCATCCTCACCACCTCGGCTGGTCACGTTCAACTCCAGGGGTGTCAAGTTCATGCTTGTCACCAAACGGATCATCATCATCCTCATCCTCATCAATGTTGGTAGCAACAGGAGCAGCGACTGACCGAGGAGGCTGAGGAGGGGGAGGGGGTGCCGAGTGGGCGGGCTTGGACATGGGAGGAGGCCGAGGAGGCGCGGCATGTGTAGGAGAATGCGAGATAGTCAACTCGGAAAGGTCGGGGGGTTGCGAGGTTGTCGGTGACTGCGCATTTGCTGCCTTGGCCATGGCCTCCTTGCCCTTTATAGTAGCCACTGCGAATAAGGTCAGTCATAGGTTCCCCAGAAGTGGCCTGGAAGGAGACTTACTCCTGTAAAGATGGGCCTGCTCGGCAAGCTCGTCGTCCGAGTCACTGTCCGCATCGATAGAGCGGTCGAACTGCTCAAACGACATGAGGGCGTGCACGAGTTCGTCGTTGGCATGCAGAAGGCCACCCAGCCACTGCTCTTCTTCAACGTGATGGATCTTCACACTATCAGCTTCTTCACTCTGGAAAAGGATCATGGTAACACACATAACGAAGCACTTTTCGTCGAAGAAGCTTGCAGGCCTCGAACCGTTCCACGGCGGCCGGGTTCTCCGAGATACGTTCCACCTCGCGGTTGATGCTTTGAAGTGCATTCATCAAGTTTGTCGCGGCAAAGGACGAGTCGGCGATGACCACCTTCATCTGCTCCTTTTCCGCTTCGAGGTTGAAGGGCTTCCGCTTCCCCTTGGTCTTGTCCTTTTCCTTCTTCTTGTCCTTTGAACCACCAAAGAAAGATCCGGATCCAGAGGAGGACTTGGTGTGAGCATGGCTAAAGGACTCGGCGGCTGTGGGCGGCGCATTGGATGAGCTAGCGCCATGTCGAGCTGCCTTGGCAGCATTTTCCTGATCGTCGTCGACCACAAAGGGGTTCTCCTCTGTCTCACGAAGAACCTTGGACCTCTCCTGAGTGACGGCTTGCTTCCTCTTGGGCAGTTCCTGGGACAATCAGCACCCCATCTATTGGGTGATGGGCTATTACCTACCTTGTGAAGTCTCGCGATCTTGTCCAGGCCCGGGGTCCCAGCATATTGCGTCCATCCTCGGAAAAGCTCTCTGCACTTGTTCCTCACGGCGACATCAGACAGTTGGGATGTGCCACACACGCGCAGTCGCTCAAGAAGCGGCTCGTCGACAAAGGTGCGCTGGAACCTCTCACCGGCGTTCTGGATGAGGCCGTCGAGGATAACGAGGGCGCGGATCTGACGGTGGACGTTTCCATACTTGAGCTTCTTGCGGATGGCGCGGGCTGCCTCTCCTGGGCCGGAAACTTGTAGCTTGATGACCTCGACGAGCTCGGGGATGCCGCTGAGATCCTCCTCCTCGTATGACTCGGAGGTGAGGTTCTCGATAGTGACGGTTACCGCCGAATAGGGTTTCTATGAGTCTTAGCTATGAGACTAAAATAGAGTAGCATAGGCACCTTGGGTTAGGGGTAAATGACTCATGAGAGATGTCATGAGCCGGTGGGATAGAAGGTGCGCAGGTGGTGTAGAAGCATATCATACCTGTTGGAACATGTTGACAACGAGCTATGGAGCTATACCGTGTATACGTTCTCTTGTTTGGGACTTGCACAGTAGTGGGCTGCAGACTCCCGGGATGATGCTATCTCGTGTTGCTGGGATAGCTATTGGGAGCTCTCTGGATGCCCGATCAAGAGCGACTGAGGCTGAAGCCAGATAGAGCAGCCCTTGAAAGCGCGCTGGGTTTCGATGAGACAGACGTCTACACAGGTGCGAGAGTGCACTATTGTGAGTAGCCTTGATGCCGAAAGAAGGGCTTATCGCGAAGAGCTCAGATGGGAGCAATAGTAAGGTAGGTAGTCAGGCGCGCAATGAAGGTCCTAGCTAAGGCAAGTACGATACAGTAGGTAGCCTGAGCCCGGTAAGGTAAGTATGGTGGGGTTGCAAGAGCGCGGTCCCAGTCCATGGCGCGGGGCTGCCTTCCAGTTTCGGTGGAGCTGCTGTCGTCACTGCCAAGGTGAGCCGAGAAAGGTGACCTTGAATGGAGCCAGGGTCTGCAAGAGAAGCCGTGAAACAGACGTCAAACCTATGAAGGACTGTCTGTGGACAGACTCGGGGCAACTGCAACAGAAACATGGGCATCACAATATGAGCGCAACATTGGACAAATCGACAGTTGCACTGTAGGTCGAAGTACTCGTTCCTAAGTCTCGACATTTGGGAAATTGACAAGGGTCATGCTTAGACGGGTCTCTCTTATCCGATATCGTCGAGCTACTTACAATATGATATGAGTATATCTGAGCATCATCCCACTCTATAACGACATTTAATACATTTCAGTATATTGGCGGGCATGCCCAAATACCCACGATTTCATAAGAGCCACCATTAAACACGTATTATTAGTACCTGGGTGTGTCGTGACTCTAAGCAAGGGCGTCTTGATTCATGACAAGGCGAACTTGACACACCGTTCTCGGTCTGGCCTACCCACCACAAGCCCCGAGGATATGAGTCAAGCAAAACACAACATATAAAACTCTTCCATTTAATCTAATCCCATCACAATTCTATGCCAAACATACCAACATTCATCTCCAATTCACATCTCGGAACCTGCCGAATCTACCCTAGACCACCCCTGGCATCCAATTCTCCAATCGCCCCTCCCCCGCCCCCGCCATCCCACCTACCCACGAATTTTGACAGCAGAAGGCGTTATCGCGGCTTTGTGACTCACCAATACCTCGATACCATTCATCCTTCGACCCGGAGCCTCTCCTTTCTCTATTCGAGTCGGTGCACCATCTAGCTGCGACTTCAAACATGGGTTCCAAAGCCCCCATTCTCCCCGAAGAGGGCAAGCGCAACATCCTCATCACCAGCGCCTTGCCCTACGTGAACAACATCCCCCACCTGGGCAACATCATCGGCAGTGTCCTGTCAGCCGACGTTTTTGCTCGCTACTGCAGAGCTCGCGGCCACAACACCATCTACATCTGCGGTTCTGACGAGTACGGTACCGCTACCGAGACCAAGGCCTTGGAGGAGGGCCTCTCCCCCGCCGACCTGTGCGCCAAGTACCACGCCCTTCACAAGGGAGTCTACGATTGGTTCCGCATCGACTTTGACATATTCGGCCGAACACCGACCGAGCAACAGACCCAGATTGTCCAGCAGATCTTTTCTGATCTCTGGAAGAACGGCCTCATCGAGGAGCGCGAGACTACACAGCCATTCTGCGCCGACCCTGCCCACTGCAAGTTCCTTGCCGATCGTTTCGTCGAGGGAGAGTGCAGCATCTGCCACGACCTTGGTGCTCGCGGAGACCAATGCGATGCCTGTGGTGGACTTTTGGACCCCTTCGAGCCCGAACGTGAGCCTAGCAATGAGGGCGACGACCATGTTGAGGCCAAGGCGACTGGCTGGCTGATTAACCCCCGATGCAAGGTCGACGGTACCGCCCCCGAGAAGCGAAGAACCAAGCACCTCTACCTGCGCCTGGACGCGATTAAGGACCTGCTCGTTCCATGGTTCCATAAGAGTAGCAAGGAGGGTGACTGGAGTGCAAACTGCATCTCCATCACCCAGGCATGGATCGACAAGGGTCTGCTTCCCCGTGGCATTACCCGAGATCTCAAATGGGGTGTTCCTATCCCCAAGGGTCTTGAGGGACTCAGCGATGAAGAGTACGCCGAGAAGGTCTTCTATGTCTGGTTCGATGCCTGCATTGGCTACGTCTCGATTACCAAGAACTTGACAGATCCTGGCAACCTAGACGGCACCAACTGGGAGAAGTGGTGGAAGAACCCCGAGAACGTCAAGCTCTATCAGTTCATGGGCAAGGACAATGTGCCGTAAGTGACTCTCAAACAGCCCCTATGGGATACTGATTAACATGACTACCAGTTTCCACACTATCATCTTCCCCGCCTCTCAGCTTGGAACTAAAGAGAACTGGACAAAGGTCCACAAGATGTCGACGACCGAGTACCTCAACTATGAGGGTGGCAAGTTCAGCAAGTCCCGTGGTGTCGGTGTGTTTGGCAACACTGCCAAGGAGACTGGCGTTGATCCCGACGTCTGGCGATACTACCTTCTGTCGAGACGACCCGAGACTGCCGATTCCGAGTTCAAGTGGCCAGAGTTCATTGATGCCAACAACAACGATCTCCTCAAGAACCTGGGTAACCTGAACCAGCGAATCCTCAAGTTCTGTCAGGCCAAGCTGGATGGTGTTGTGCCCGACTACACCAAGTACACGGATGAGCGTCTGGAGGAGCACAAGAAGGAGGTCAACGAGGCCCTGCAGACCTACATCACCCAGTTCGATGCCATCAAGCTTCGTGCTGGCCTTGCCACCGTTATGCACATCTCTGCTCTCGGAAACAAGCTTCTGCAGGACAGCAAGCTCAACAACCAGCTCCTGGCCGAGGAGCCAGACCGCTGCGCCGCCGTCATTGGTCTTGGAATCAACCACCTTCAGCTCCTGGCCAGCATCGTCCACCCCTATATGCCCTCTACTGGTGAGGCCATCCTCGAGCAGATCGGCAGCCCAGGCCTCATTTCTATCCCTGAAAGCTGGACGGGTGACCTTATCAAGCCAGGCCAGAAGATTGGCGAGCCCAAGCTCCTCTTCACTCAAATTCCCGCGTCTAAACTCGACGAGTGGCGTGAGGCTTATGGTGGTGAGGAGATTCGAAAGCAAAAGGCCCTCGAGGCTGAAAAGGCCGCGGCCAAGAAGGCTGCCAAGGAGAAGAAGAAGCAGAAGAAGCTCGCTCTCCGTGCTGCTGAGGCTTCTGGCGAGAAGCCCGCTGAGAAGGAGGGCTCGGCCTCTGCCGAGAAGAAGCCCGTCGAGGCTTCCGCTGTCGACCTGCTCCCCGATAACAAGCCTGAAGAGAAGTAGAGGACTTTATCACAAATCTGAGACGGCGTTGTTTGATGAATTTTGAGAATGAAAAAGTTGGATGGCGCGGATTGTTGTGGTGAGCAGAGGCATGATGGCATAGAATTCAACATGACTCTTTGAGATATGGATGGTGTTGCTGAAGTGTAGAGTAGATTCTCAAATTAACTGACGAGAAATAACTAGATGAGCTAGACGGCTTACTAGATAAATGTACAATGACGTATTGACGGGTATCTTTGTCTGTCGTACCTCATCATGTCTCTGCGCTTCAACCTGTAGACCGTTTCGTGACCGTTCACCTCATGTGACGTTCAAGCCTTGACTGGAAACGTAGTGACTGGTCAATTCGGCTTGTGTTTATGTTGCTATGTCGTAGCGCCATTTAGGCACTCACCATCCTTTCTGTATAGTAGATTAGCCGTCCACGCAATCCATCGTAAGAAGCAATATCAAGCCGGAATACACCAGCTGAACTACGCCAATACCACCGAGCGTCGTCGAAAGCCAACATGTTTGAGCCAGACTTGCCCCGTCGTCTCCGAAAGTCCCCTGATTGAATGTTCCAATGGATGATGGGTCCTGCTCGGCTTAGCCTTGAGAAATTGGGTTCCTGATATGTGCATGTTTATTTGTTGGTCTTGGTATATGTAAGTCAAATGCAAATTCCCCGTCGACTGGTTGATGTCGATAACCTGTTTTATTGTTCAAAATCCCCGAAAACTCCCTTTCGCCTGTTGAGAGGCGCCCGGCCTGTTGAAAGGCGTAGCTTTCATGTTCAAACCCGTCGCCGAAAGTGTGCGCTGGCTGATGCATCTAGACTCTTGTATGTAGGTCTCGTGCGTCGGCGGAACCTGTATGGTCTCGTTCCGCCATATATACATCCGTGTCCGGATAGATTCATGACGAGCCGTCTAGTTCTGCTTCTTGCCGGCAGCACGCTCGCGCTCACGCTTGGCGTAGATCCCGGAGGTGAATGGGTCCTCGTACAGCAGGGCGATCTTATAGACAATGTACACCCAGGCAGTGAGCAGGATGCCGGCAGGCTTGCCATAGTACAGGGCGGTGGCGAGGAAGCTCATGGTGGAGCCCGTGTACATGGGAGAGCTGGTCACGTTGAAGGGGAAGCCCGTCACCATCTCATCCATGAGGATGCCAAAGTAGTCACCCAAGAAGGTGCCAGTGATGCCGAGGCGCCAGGTGGAGGTGACGACCAGGACGTTGCCGACGGCGAAGAGGGTGAGAGCGGCGGCTTGGACGTAGACGCTCTGGAGCAGAGGGTGCTCGGGCTGCTCGGCGATGGCGCTCTTGTAGATCAAGTCGCGGACCATGCCGAGGGAGAAGATGGTGGCGGCGAGGGCATAGCAGCCGACCTTGGGGTTTCCGCCAAAGAGTTTTGTTAGGACCTTGTTGTGGTATTCTTAAGGGCACGAGGGTTAGTCGACGACATGGGCCAAGCTGTGAGCTTCTCTTGTCTTGTCTTACCTTGACGGGCGACGATGCTTGACACGACAGTTAGTGCTCATGAGATCACGCAGAGACGACGACGACAACTCACTTCCAAAAGAGGGGATTGAAGGCAATGGAGGACGCAGACACTGAAGAGCAGCAACGAAAACCCAGAGTCAGACATGATCCAATTGATTGTTTGACAATTGAGGGAGCGAGGTGAGGGACAGATCTCTCAAGGCCAGCTGGCAAGACTTACCCAACAAGCTCTGCTTGCTAAAGTCGACGTATTCGACGAGCTCGTTCACAAAGGAAGCCATGATGAGGGAGATGATGAAGCAGCAGGTTCACACACAAAACAGAGAGTCACGGGCTCTTCAATCGGTCCTTTAGGAGAGTAGGTGATGGTGTTGTTCCTACAGGATGGACGGTGAGTGAAGGAGTAGAGTAGAGAGAGACAAAGAAGGTGCGCTGTCACATGGAAGAGTGTAGAAAGAGGGAGACCCGCGTCATAATTAAAAGGCAGGCGCTGGCCTGGCCTGGACCTTCAGGCTTCGTCCCCACTGTACCGGGCCCGTTATGGATCCGTTATGGGGGGTTGAGGTCGGCTTAATGGGGCCCTTGATGGGGGAATCCGGAGCTCGAGATCCACTCTCCACCAAACATCCTCCCCCCGCAGCTCCTCACCTACTCTTCAGTCTGGTTGCGTTGCTCACGCGGACAACCAGCGTGTATGCATCTCAACTCCCCTCTATTTCTCTTTCGCAACCAAAAAACTGATGCATTTACATCTCTATCGACATTTGCCGAGCCATGCCCATTCGCTCGCTATCTGGCGGCTTCAAGCCATGCCATGCGGTGTGCTCCAAACGCCGCCCTGGAAACGCCCAAATAAAAAGTCTCAACATTGCATCCCATCATTATCATCCATCCCATCTGAACCGACAGCTGTGCTCCGTCATATGTACCACAGGCTTCCCCCAAGAACGAGACTGGTAGCTTTCACTTCCTGTTCCTCGTCTTCTTGCCCGTTGTCTGGGTATCTTCTTCCTCTTCATCCTGGCCCTTCTTGAGATCTTCTGTCAGGCCCCATTCTTCCTTGTCATACCAGTCCTCGCCGTCCGACATGTCCCGGTTGGCCCCTGAATGGGCCTCCGCCTTGGACCAGTGAAGGACACTCTTGCGCAGCTGCTCGGCTTTGAGGAGGCCCAAGAACAGTCTTCTTGCCCCCCGACAAACTTCCTCCTGCTTCTGAACATATAGGGCGAGCAGTCTTCGGATATCTTCGGCTTCTTGCTCAGGCAACCCCACGTCGCGATCTGGTTTTGCCCCTGAAGGAGCAATGAACATGGGATGCACAAACGTTGGTTCCTGTCCCCCAGAGGCCATCGAGACATCTTGTGCTATAGCCTCGGCCAGCTCGTTTTGGTGACGAGTGTCGTCTGCTGTAGCCGCCTGCGCTGGACCTGCTCCGACTTCTTTGCCCTTGTTGACATGCTGGTCCACGCCGTTTTCTGGCCCGCTCTTCGATGGCCCTGATACATGGGCTTTGTCGACTGACTCCTGACCCTCATTCTGCGTCTCGGAACTTGACACTGCTCCGTCCTTTTCGGTGGTCTCTGTTGTCTCGCCTTTGTCGTCCTTGGCATTGTCGAGCTGCGAGTCATCGGCACCCACTGTTTCGGCGTCTGTCATGGTGATATCCGCATCTTCTGCTGCGTCCTTGTCGGAAGCCTGTCCGTCGCCAGCCATGTCCGGTACAGGATCTGCGGCCGGGAGGCCATTTTCTTGTTGGGCGCCACCGTTGGTAAGTTGTGGTTGTGCTTTGGAGAGACTTAATAGGTGACGCGCAACGTGGTCGTCTGTGTAAAGCTCGATATCGGAAGGTCGTACCATCATGGAGCATGGCACCCAGGTATAGTCGCCGCACAACGCGGTCAGGAGGTGTCTAACTTGCCACAAGGAGCGGTTCTCTTTGCGCACGATGTCGCAACTTTGGTCGACAAGCTTGGTCAGGGTCTTGGATGTGAAGGGCTTCGAGAGGGTTGGGTGCGTCGGCAAATCGGTCGATGCAGTGAGAGGAGCGAGAATGTCTGGTCCTGTTAGCTCTGGCTCTGTTGTTGACTGGTCCGATTGCTGACGTACTCTCTATTTGGATGTTGGCGTAGGGGTTCAGTTCTGCCGCAGCAGCCTCGGCTTCTTGAATGCGGTCCTCATCCTCCTCGTCGCTTTCTACTTCGTATCCTTCCTCATCGATCAAGGGTGGGTTGCGATGAATGATGGGTCGTCGAACGCCAGCATACTCGACGTACTGTTCAGGTCAGTCAGACTTGATCGGGAACGAATCGCGACGGCAACGGACCTCTCGATATGAGCTTGGGCCGTTGGTGGGGACCAATTGCCCTTGATGGGCAAACCGCGCTCGCTTCTGAAGCTTGTGGCCGCGATTGCTGTAGCTCTCGATCTCGGAATCGGAGTCGGACTCTGTCAGGCGGGCGTGGTCAGTTGCGAGGCGAGACTCGTAGACGCGACAGGCGCATGGGAGTTTGCGCACCATATGCTCTCCGCTTAAAGGCCTTTTTCATGCCAGCTATGGTCTCGGCGAAGAGGACCTGCTGCGACGCCATGGCGGGCGAAGGCAGGATTGACGATGGGATCGAGGGGGAAACTTGTTGTGGGTGGAGAGAACGACGAGGGTTGAGGTGAGTTTTGACGAGTTATGACGATGTGGGAGGGCGCAGAATTGTACTGATGGTCCCTGAGGCCGGGGGGATCCCCAATACCGAAAGACAAGTCGAGTTCGCGTCGAAAAGTTGGACAAATGCAATTTTGTTAGGAGCGTGCTGTGACGGCGAGGAGAAGCTGGAGCGAGAAGCGAGGCTGCCCGCCTTCCCGTAGCCCATGACCACATTTCCGGGCGAGGTCCGTCATGATTGGTCAGTTATCGGATGTTTGTTCGGCCGGAGCCGGTGCGATAACAGATAAGGTGCGTACCGTTCATAAGATGGCCCCACACTGTAATTTCATAACTTTGGTTATGCACTCTGTGTAAGTCCTGATGAATGCTAACTTACGCCACCTCATATGGTGTAAGTCGTAAACATATCCTCCTGTATCTCCTATTTCTCTACTATCCCCTAAGCTGGCAAGGACCTCCAAGCGGGTCACGATAGGGGGGTTAGTCCAATCAAAATGCGCTAAATAAAAGGTACTTCTTTTCCCACCTAATTTATACTATAATAGAAGTCCCAACAATTCTACCGGTTATAAATCGCAACATCACAGATAACACACCCATACCAAGTCTGCCCCCCGCGATGCCTCCTTTTTAGGTTCTTAATAATCTCAGCTATAGTCCGCCTTTTATGGCTCTTTGCCCTTATTTGGCCCTGCCGCAAGCCCTGACAAGCTAAGCAATCAGACTTCCAATGCCGATTGACATGATTGATATCTCTATCATAGTGAATTTGGCGTTATTATGCATCATTGATATCGAATTCGTCGCCTAACCTATTTAGCTTCCTTGCCCGGCTTTCTTGATAATATATATTAAATAAGGCATTATAAATGCATTCTCACCACTTAATCTAATTTATATATCGCTGCTAATTTAGCTAGGGAGCGTAAAGCTATAATAGATAGGTATTAATAAGGATAATATCAAGGAAAAAGGTCTACGCGAGAGCCTACTAAGCGCCCCGGCGAAGGCGATGCTCATAGGGTATATATGACCTCAACTGGTCACCCCGATCAATGTGATTCATTTCTTCATTATAAGCAGCAGCGACTATCGGCATTTAAATAACCTTAGCAGCTTCGTCACCAAAAAAACGCTATATCAGCCAGGCTCATGAGTGGTCTATAGACAGCTTCTTCCTCTTCCATTAAACGCATTCATCATCGCCGGCTTTAAAGACAGTGCTTATAAATAGCACAAGGGCATTATTCTTCTAAGTGATCTAATTAACCTAACAAAGAGACAAATTAATAAGGGATTTATATATAATCTTATCTATAAGTAAAGACCTTATTATCGGCTATTAGGATAGCTCTGATTTCATTAAAGTCATAGCCATAAGTCCCAGCTTTATCACGCTTTTTATCCTTCTTAAGATTAATAAATATTCCGCTATTAACTCGAGCTATGCCTATGGCCCTATGGCCATGGCCACGGAGGCTATGAAAGAGGTCTGTGGATAAAAAAAGGTTATTAAAGAAGATATAATATATCATATCTAGCAGCAAATTACATAAGGCAATGATAATACCTTATATATTATTAAGAGGGATAAGCTTGTCATCTATAACCTCTGCCTTTCTTTGCCGCTATGAGTCCTTTTTCTTCTTTTTAATACCTACAGCACCATATTATACATCCTTAAGGTGCCATAACCAGCGGATAAAAAAGCCAACTTAGGCTACAACCTAGATTTTAAACCCACGAGGAATTAGCTTACCTTTAATATATGCTATCTGCATTAATTTGCCTATAAAGCATACCATGCCCTCATCTATAGCGAGATAAGAGCCTAAGTAAAAGAGCTCTGCTGATACCTTCTATATATACTTAGACCACTCCTTAACGCCTTAGAAAACCTTCGGTAAGTCAGCATTATCAGATTCATCAATCTTCGTGTAGTCAAAGATACAGAGATACTAATAGATTAGTTTAAACTTACATAAGGGCATAAACTTTAAGATCAAGTATAATAAGCATTATTCTCCTAGCTTTAGGGCCATCCAGTGGCTCAGAATGGTCTTTTCCTTATAAATCCCTATGTAAATTAGTATTCCAAGCCATATATAAATCTATGCGCAGGAGATCCCTTCCCAAGCTAAGAGGCGCGAGTGTTCTTCAAGTGGCATATTCCAGGCGTCTATAACCGCATTTTCAAGGCATCTAACGACCCAGCTATTAGTATATTTAATCCATTTCAATAACAGCCATCTAGGCACAAAAAGCTAGAAAAGCTCAAGCGGGCTCTGGGGTAGAGGATTAATCTAAAAAGCACGATATTCCACGTTAAAAGGTTGAAAGTTAAAGCCGCGAGCCTCATCGGCAGGGAAATTAAGGCACCTTATAGAGTCATTAAGGCCAACCCGCCGGCTATGCGTTTCCTTAATAAAGCTCTTATCGTCATAGGCATTATCTGCCTATAATGCATCGGGCATT
The DNA here is from genome assembly GCA_027886205.1 of Fusarium piperis. Taxonomy (NCBI): domain Eukaryota; kingdom Fungi; phylum Ascomycota; class Sordariomycetes; order Hypocreales; family Nectriaceae; genus Fusarium; species Fusarium piperis. Next base: position 319,789 of record RZGM01000008.1, read on the forward strand.
AATTATGTAGTTATTATTTAATTAAAAATGATTTCTATGTTGTTTTACTAGGAAATCCTTCATTGAGAGAACAAAGTGTACCCCTCACGTACTCTCATCATCACGGCGCTAAGTGGGGCGCGGTACGGCTTGGAGGTCCTTGCCAGCTTAGGGGATAATAAAGATAAAGAAGAAAAACAGAAATGATATTTCCTAATGGTAATGAATCGTCTTGACCCACTAATGGTTAAACAGCATTCTGGCGAGTTCATCCAACTGTCCCCGAGCTCCAGTGCTGCTCACCACTAGCAACCCATTGCAAAACTTGATACCCTTCTGGCTCAGGAAAACGTTCCCCCCAGTAAAGATGGACACTGCGGGCTGTCGAGCGGTCAAAGTCTTTGTTCTGGCGGGGGTCAACACGGGGAAGAGAACCGCCGACGGATGAGCGTGTGTGTCAGGGCAGCGATCGGGAAGTCAATTCGAAGTGTTCGTCCAGCGCGTACTTTTTGCTTTTTTTTTCTCTGCCGGCCTCACTTCTCAATCGCATCAAGTATCTGTAGTCAATGTAGTCTTCCAATTTACTTTCAAGCATCTCGTCCTTGCGCCTTGCAACCTAATATCCCTCACCACCAATGGCCTTCTCTCAGCAGCTGAGCTTAACCACACTCGTTATTCCTTCCTGGCTTTCATGAACTTATAGTTTTGATGTCGACATATTTCTGTCAAGCCACATGACCATATGCCGTATGGCGTTGAATTCTATGGCGTCGGAGGGGCAGTAGTTTTGCGCACATCCAAGCGCAATATTCGTCTTTCTAGCTATGCTCATAACGGGCTCGTGCATTGAGTTATTATGTTCATCCTCTTTTACTCTAACGCCTACATGATTTACTTGTTTTCTTGGGTTGAGAGAGGATGAGGCTTAATATAGTCCTGGGGGCTAAAGTTTGCATGGAATTCTAGATCAGGGAGGCCTGAGTTGGGAGCTTAGTTTGAGACTGGGGAGAATATGTCTGCGCTCAACCTGGCACATCGTTACCCATTCCTTGGTTACCAAGTTTTCCGCTTTCAAGTTTGCGTTTACGCCGTCAAGCGAGTGATATATCTCGAGGCAGTGATTCATTGTCACTCCGTCTCATCTACGTATGTATTCGATCTACCCCCTTATTACTTCCTCCATACTGACCGACGCTGACTTTACTAGCTGTATCCTTCTGAAGTTTAGAGCTCCATCGCTACCAGGCTCAAAAAGAATTGGGACGAAGCGAGATTACAAAAGTCATATATTCTTCTCTTTTTACGACACGTATTAGACAATTGCATCCCATCTCGAGTCTTGGGAAATCCTAAAAATACGAATCCCTTAGGTACACATTACATAAATATATTTATTCAGATCAGAGAAAGCCTTGCGTCTGATGCTGTTTCCCGTTGAGCTTATCGACAGATCCTTACGGCAGTGGAGGATCCGGCTTCTGCCAAGGGAAACAAGCAAGACGCTTCTAGGGCAGTCTCGTCAACTCGCACATTACAGAATGCATTCAAAAAGAATGGACCTCTTAGTTCGCAGCTGGAAATCTAGACGAATACGGTAACGTAGGTGGCCTGATAAACTCGGATTTCTCAGTCGGCGATGTCTTCACCCTTTGGTCCCCGAATCGGTTCGGCGACCATGGCAAGGGCACATTCATAATGTCGTCGGCCTTGTCTTGATGCTTTCAAACTTGCATCCCGAAAATCGAATCATGGCCTTGTAAGCAATAATCATGAGCTTTCGAGTATGGAAGACGCACTCGTCGCTTGTCGCGAACCCGCGGTCGCTGATATATAAGTCGCTGTTGGGTGCATCAGCCGGAACGAGATTACATCCAGAGTCATCAGCACACATACAATTCAGTCAGGTATTTTCACGACAAGCGTCTTCAATGTCGCCTAGCAAACAAGTTCTCATCGTCGGTGGCGTGGCCGGCGGAATGTCCTGCGCAACTCGTCTGCGCCGCCTCGACGAGGAGGCCAAAATCACCGTCGTCGAGAAAGGACCCTATGTCAGCTACGCCAACTGCGGTATTCCATACGCCCTCGGCGGTGTGGTTGAGAGCGAGGGCAAGCTTCATGTTCAAACTGTTCACAAGCTCAAGACTTGGTTCAACATCGACGCCAGGACCAACACTGAGCTGAAGTCGATTCAACGGGACGAGAAGACAGCAACTATCCGTGATCTTTCATCCGGGGAAGAGTCTTCTGTTCCGTATGACAAGCTGGTACTGGCCTTGGGGGCCGAAGCTTTTATTCCTCCGATCGAGGGGGCCGATTCCGAGCACGTCTTTACGCTCCAGACTATCCCCAACCTTCAAGAGATCCAAGCCCTGATCTCCAAGAAGAACTGCCGTCGAGCTGTTGTAGTTGGCGGCGGCTTCATCGGACTAGAAGCAGCAGAGAACCTCCGTCGACTAGGCATTGAGGTGACGATATTCGAATTCGACCAGCACGTCTTTCCCGTTGTAGACCCCGAGATTGGAGAAGTGGTGGACGAGGAGCTCCGCAGGAACGGCGTCAACCTCAAGCTCAATGCCCGAGTTACAAGGATCACCAGCGCCTCAGACTCTGAGCCTGGCTTGGTCTTTGCTGAAGGACAGGAGCCTGTTCCTGCAGATGTTGTCATCATGGCTGTCGGAATTCGCTCGAGAACTGCCATTCCCAAGGAGGCGGGATTGGAATTGGGGAGAACGGGGGTCTCTGTCAATGAGTTCATGCAGACTTCGGACCCGGACATTTACGCCGTCGGTGACATGGTCGAGACTCTCAACCCCATCACCGGTCAGCCAGCGCAGACGGCCCTAGCAGGACCAGCGAATCGTCAGGGCCGGCTGGTCGCTGACCACATCTCGGGCAAGGGGATCAAGTATCGCGGCAACCTCGGCGCCTCTGTCTGCCAGGTCTTTGGCAAGACGGTCGGCATTGTCGGCCTTTCTACACGAAACCTCGACCGTCTGGGTATCAAGCACGAGTACGTGACAGTGCATCCTCCTCAGCATGCAGGATGGTACCCGGGGGCGTCGCCGTTGACGGTCAAGCTGGCTTTTGAGATTCCAAGCGGAAAGATTCTCGGCGCTCAGGTCGTCGGTAAGGAGGGCGTGGACAAGCGGATCGATGTTTTGGCTACGGCCATGCGAGCAGGGATGACGGTCGAGGATCTTGAACACCTAGAACTAGCCTACGCGCCTCCTTATGGAGCGGCCAAGGACGCTGTCAACATGGCCGGCTTTGCGGCAAGCAACATTGTGCGTGGAGACGTGAAGCTCGTCCATGCCGGAGAGTTTGCCAGGGGAAGTCGCAACCTCGAGGACTTTCAGATTATCGATGTGCGAGGTGCTGAGGAATACAGCCAAGGTCATCTCAAGGGGGCCAAGAACATACCTTTAGTGAAGCTGCGTGAGCGTGCAGACGAGGTGGAACGAGGAGTCTCAACCATCGTCCACTGCAAGAGCGGATACCGCTCGTACGTTGCGTATCGGATTCTGGCGCAGAAGGGAGTCGATGTGTATAATCTAGACGGAGGTTACAAGTCGGTTTTGGATGGAGGATACGTCACGATTCAGGAGGCATAGACATGTTTCGAGGCTCGGAGGCCCCCTTTTGTATATTATGTTTGCTTTTGGTTTTGCATCTGTTGAAGGAATGTGTAAAAGATTCCGTTCACGTTATACCTTGGCGAGGTCACTCGTGATGTCGCTGCTTGTCGTTGTCGTTGTTGTTGAAACCGAATACCTCAAAGCACTTTCTCGCCTCGATCAAGATTCACCATCATCGTCATCATCACCAACATTGCCGAGGGATGGAGGGTCGAGTTCTCCGTTGTTGGACCAGGGTGTCGACGTTGCTCTCAAACCGGACTTTTCCTGCTGCTCCTGTGTTGAAAGGGGCCAAACACACACACACACACGCACACGCGATATCATCGTCACTCATTTCATATCACCATCATCATCAAACAACTTGCAACACCAAGTACCGGGCCCTGGCTCCCGCTCCTCGCCGGTAGTCTCCGACCTCGGTGGACAAGACCTTGATCTTGGCCTGATCGGCCAGGTTCTTCACGTGGCGCTCATACCCACCGCTCTCCCAGATCTCGGAGATGACGGTGGCGACGATGTGGCCTCCTGGCCTCACGACACGCACGAATTCACTGATGGCCTCGGGTCCGACATGGGACTGCGTCAAGGTGCCAACACAGGTCACGACGTCATAGGAATCATCTCGGGAGGAGAGAGGCCGCGAGAGGTCTGTCACGTCCAGGGCGCGGTAGGCCTCGGTGAGCCGGGCCTCCTCGAGCATCCCGGGGCTGAGATCCACCCCGTCGACCTTCTTCGCGCCGAGACGGGCGAGGAAGGACCCGACGAGGCCGGTGCCACAGCCGGCGTCCAGGATCTCAATGTCCTTGTCGATGGTGGTGGTCCCCAGGACTTGGGGGACGAGGGCGGCTGCTGTTGCTGGGGCGATGTAGTCTTGGTCCTTCTGATTGAGTTCTTCGTTGTACGTCTTTGCCCACTCGTCGTAGACGGACCGAGTATGGTCGACAGAGGTGAGGGAGTAGATGCGGGGGAAGTAGAGCTGGGAAGACATGGTGATGTGAAAGGGGGGAGAGGACTGGGTAATCAATTGAGAAAGCTGGGAAGTTGTGTAGGCAGAGTGAATTGGGTTGATGATTTCATTCCCATCAGCTCGAGAGAAGAGACCCCTTTTTAAGGACAATTCTCCCCTGAACCCCGCCTTCTCCCCGCATCTTGGAACTTCTGAGATGACGTTTGTGCGTGCTCGTGTATGCGAATCCATTGGTGGATTGAGGGTTTTGCTGAGGCTCGGCATAGCCTAAAGGAGCGATCCGAGGCAAGCGCGCAAAGAGAGATGGACGAGGAGGAGTCTTTTACGGCAAAGATAATAAGTCTGTGTCAGAGAAACTGTGCTTGCCGAGTGGAATACCACATGGGTTGTCTTGGTCGAGGTTTGGGGGGTGAGGAGGTCCGAATCGAGCGACTTGCTGGATCTTGGGTTACACAGAGGGGATTTGGTGGGAATGATGAAATAATTGACCAATGCAGTCGAAGAGTCTAATCTTTTGCTTCAGAATTGTCTGCTTGAGCATTGAGTCTGCTTGTCCAAGGTCAGCGTGTGTTTTGACGGTTGCACAATTGAGTGTCTTGTTTTCTCTGCCCAGAAACATGAGTTGTTTATTTCATGGTTACCTCGCACCCGCCCGGTCGCAACGAGCCTAACCTGAAAAGGACCATCTCATAAGCATAAGGGACTAAAGGAGAAGTTAGGACAGTTCAATGAGGAGATTAGATCGGCATTGCAAGAGCTGAACCTTGGTTGCAGCATCGCTAATCCTGCGGGCGTGAGAATCAGGCTCGGTCAAGGATCCGTCTCTTGGACAGCCTATCAGCTCAGTCTGTAGAGTGTTATTGCATTGTCCGGCGTAAAAGTGCATCTTGGGGGTAGCAACAGAGATTGTGCAGAGAAAAGACGGGAGAGCAGCTCGGTAGTTGCTGTAGATGAGTTGGTTCTTGAATGCTCATTCAGATAAAGGAATCATCCATCATGGATCATATCATGACTCTTTAATTGCATGCCAGGGTTATCGTCGACGCTTGTGCCAGGGGACTTGCTTACCCTACAGATTATCGTCACTTCAGCGTTTGGACAAGAAACTAGACTTGGCTGATTGTAGGAGACGGCATTCGAACCGGAGAGCTACCACTAATGACTCAAGATGGTGTAGAGATAAAATAATCATTTCAGGAGCCTAAAATGCTCGCAGCTAAGCCGCTGCTAAAGAGGCCGGAGGAAGGCAACTTGGTTATGCAGTCGTCCTTAAAGTCATCGCAACGATGACAGCCATGCGTTAGGTTCCTGACCCAGGTTTTCATCTTAAATCACATGGATTTATTCATAATAGAGCCCAAACTCGCTTTCATCTTGGCTTTCACGCGTTAATTACCCATCAACTCCCAGCCCAGGTTCCCTAAAGCTCAAATCCCATGCAATCATTACCCACCCAGCCCAAATTCCAGCTTCCCAGTCTCATGGAAATCCCACATAGCAATTACCCTCAAATACATTCAAGCCCAAGCCCCAGAACATGATTACTCGCCATCTTGCTCCCTCTCTAGGACTCTTATGATGGATCTCGACCCAGTTTCTGCAGAGTAGACCCAGATTCATGTGAAGAGCCCTGCGAAGAGGGAGAGGCAGGATCTTGCGAAAGGATGGGTTCAGAAGTAGGTTGTTGAATGGGAGAAATCGGATCTTGTGGAGGATCATGATAATATATCATAGCTGGCTCTTCAAACGCCTAGTCATAAAGACCCAAGCCCTCTCCAGATAGGCTTCAGCCTCAGAAGGAGTCTCGGAGTGCGGACCAGGGAGTTGGAGGTTGTTTGCGAGGAACTCCTGGTATGAAGACCCTTTGCAGGTATCTTATGATCCCTCGACGGTCCGATAGGACTTTTTGATCTATCTCGGGAAGTCCAAGGTCATCAGCCTCCTCTGCATCCTAGAGGTCTAGTTCTCTCAGATCGAGAATCTCTTCGGAACTATGTCGAGAGTCAATCCTTTCGGTTTCAACGTAGTCAACATTTGGGTCCCACCTTGAAGAGCTAGGTCCCGGAGGGTGAAGAGCAGTGTCGGGGAAATCGTCATGATGCAAGTCAATTGCTGGGGCTTCGTTGGCCCCCAGAAGCATCCCTATCTTATCCCAACCCATCGATGGAATCCACAGTGGTCCTAGATCAGAGTTGAAAACTCACCAAATTACGTATGGCCTTGCAGTTATCCCATCAGGGGAGGATGAGGGACCCAGATCTCTACGCCTGCTGAATCGACCACGCTGCCGGCGATGCCATCTCGGACCTCGGTGCGGAGGACAGGCTGCTCAGGCTGCGATGGTGATTTGGTTCTAAGAGGCAAGGAAAGAGGGGCCTGGAGGAGGAAGCGTCAGAGTGTCGGACATCAAGGTAGTAAAGAGGAAGAGTCTGAAGGAATTGAAAGGAAGGAGATTTGTTCTTACTCGGGCTTCCTTTAGGTGATCACAGACAGAGTGTTGAGGAGGGAAAGTTGATGATGAAAGGCGAAAGAGAGGAAGATATGGTCAGAGGAGAAGGGGAGGGGAGGGGAGGGACATAAGGAGAGAGTTGCGCACTCACTTGGCTTCTCCCTTGGTTCTCCCTGGTTCTTCTCTGGTCATTATCTTGGTCATATTTAAAGCCAAAAATACTAAACGGAGAAATAATGAGAATTTCTTTTTACTAAGTACTTGTAATAATAAGAGAAAAATAATGAGGAGGAGATAAGGAGGAGGGTAGAGGGGCAGAGAGGAACAGCGATTCACTGCCAACCTGGAAGTGGCATATCCCCGATCAGACGTACCGCAGTCTGGATGTTCTGGGCTGAATCGGATCGCAAACAATTCAATCCTCCATTCCTCTCTCTTTTTCTGCTTGACATATTCCTCTCTACCACCTCTCTGAGCACATTCTACACTGATGAAAATACCTGCAACGATCGCATTGAAAGTACTCAGATCAGGCCTCCTACCTATTCCTCCTTTCTCTCGTGATGCAGTTTCACGTACCTCTGATCCTTCTATGGATCTAGAGGTTCTCTTAAGTCATCAATTCTGATCCCAGCGTCTTCGTTCTGTATTACACAACCTCCTTCCGCCTCGGCTGATGTTGGATTTATTGAGGTTCAAGACTTTTATCATTTCAATACCCAGGACTCCATCTCTGAGAGGGTCAAAGAAGTGTCTCCCATACTCGACAGCCGTCTCTCCCAGAAAGGGCGTTCCGACAGATTCATGCCCTTTACAACCTACTTCCAACACCTACATTAACTAATGTTGACTTGTATAGCTCTCAAGACTCTTCGAGCTGATACATGAGATGACGTTGATGGTCATCCCCAGGCTAATATGGACCATACGCATCAGAAGCCTCAAAAAGACATCATCCATCATATATCATATCATCTTTAATTGCATGCAGGGTTATCATCGACGCTTGTGTCTGCGCCAGGGGACTGACTGCTTACCCTACAGATTATCAACACTCCAATGCAGGCGCCTCTGCTGACACAACCGTGACTGATGCCGCGCTACCGACCCTTATCACGCCCCAACGGCAGCCAAAAGCCGAATGACATCATATCGACATGTCACTCTTTTGTTTGAGAGCTCGTGAAGCTTCAGAAACGCCGGGACGCACATGCAAGAAACTGGATATTTGCTGGCTCGAGTGAGGAAATGGATAAGCTGCCTCGCCGAAGTGCCGAGCTGCTCAAACTACAACCCTCACCATCCTTGACTCTTTGCCCTGCCGCTATTTCCGATGCAAGCTCACGGCATTGATGGATACCTTTTATTCAGCCTTCTTAACCGAAATCCACCTGCGAGTTTTCGACGGGATCTACATCAGGCGGGCCGTTATTTGGCAGGTGGGGGGAAAGAGACATGCCAAAAAGACTTGGGTTAATATCACAAAATATAACAAAATATAGCATAATATAAGAAAAGAATATTAAAATTTAGCTATTTATTATTAAATGTATTAATAAAAACAATCTTCCTTTAGTCTAAGAGGAGCATAAGAAGTTGCTCTAGGTGAGGCAGCGACTCTCATTTGTATGGTTTGGTGTGCCTCTTTTTCCCCACGCCGCGTGCCTAGCAAACTCGAGGCGGCCGACCCCCGGGGCTAATATCCGATCTAGACGGCCGATCCCCGTTCATGGTGGGGTGAAGAAGCTTGTTTATCGATGAGTAATGCACTGGCGTCCCTTGACACCGAGTGACGAGAGCGATGTTTGGACAAGAAGCTGGACTAGGCTGATTGTAGGAGATGGTATTTGAACTGGGGAGCTGCCGCTCTTGGTTCAAGATGGAAGCCTCGGGATCTGTGCTGTTGTCGTGATAAGACTCGCTCGCGTATCACCCCCTGATTCTCAACCATGGATCGCGACGTCGAAAAGGCTTCAACAAACTCGGGCACCCTCAACACCCAGGAGAACGCGCCCACCTTTGCTCCAATCCAGTCGATGAACCGCATCTCCAAGACGCAGTCGCGGGCCGAAGAGGCGCTCCAGCACATCCGGTCTCACAATGGGTACAGCTGTGATCCGGATGAGGACTCGCAGACAGACGAGGCAGAGAAGGATCCCTTCGAGGTGGGATTCGATAATGGCGACGAGGATCCTCTGTGCCCACGCAGCTTCGGCAAGGCGAGGAAGTGGATAATTGTCTTTATCGTATCATTTGCTAGCTTTTGCGTGTAAGTGATCATCTCAGACACCCAAGAACTACACTCACAAGTGGCAGGACCGCAGCTAGCTCCATCTACACGTCGACATATGCCCAGATGCAAGCAGAGTTTGGCAACTCGCGCATCGTCTCGACGCTGGGTCTCTCGCTGTTCGTTCTCGGCATCGCACTCGGCCCCTTGTTCATGAGCCCCCTGAGCGAGTTCTACGGCCGACGGCCCATCTACCTAGTCTCGTGGACCATGTACGTCATCTGGATCATTCCCCAGGCTGTGGCCAAGAACATAGCTACCGTGCTTGTCGGCCGATTCTTTGACGGCTTCGCCGGTAGTGCGTTCCTCGCCGTGTCTGGCGGCACCGTGGGTGATCTCTTTGCCGTCGACGAGTTGCAAGCGCCCATGCTCATGTTCTCGCTCGCGCCGTTCGTCGGTCCTTCTATTGGACCCCTTATCGGCGGATTCATCAACTCCAACGTTGACTGGCGATGGACCTACTATGTGTTGCTGATCTGGGGGTTCGGTTTGTTGCTGGGGATTGTCTTTCTTGTCCCCGAGACATATCGTGAGTTGTCAAGTCCCGAGTTGGAGAGTATCGTGGACTAACATAACATCAACAGATCCGATCTTGATCAGAGACAAGGCGAGACGGACTCGAAAGGAAACTAGAGACGAGAGATGGAAGGCCCCCAACGAAAAGACGGAAAAGTCAGTCGTCGGCGCCATCGGACGGTCCCTCCTCCGTCCCTTTCAGCTCCTCATCTTCGAGCCCATGTGTCTCAACCTGTGCATCTTCTCAGCCATCCTCCTCGGCATCTTGTATCTCTTCTTCGGAGCCTTCCCCCTCGTCTTCATCAACGTCTACGGCTTCAACCTGTGGCAGGTCGGTCTCACATTCTTGGGCATCCTCGTGGGCATGGTCCTCGCCGCCGGCCTTGATCCTGTGTGGCATCGTATTCGGGTCAACTTGATCCGTCGGCTGAGCGAGGAATCGGGGGTCGAGGGTAAGAGTGAGCCCGAGTTCAGGCTGCCCCCGGCCATCCTGGGCTCGATCCTCGTGCCGGCGGGCATCTTCATGTTCGGCTGGTCTTGCTACCCCTGGGTTCACTGGATAGTGCCCATCATCGGAGCAGCCATCTTTGGAGCTGGGTGAGTCAACACACAACACGGGCTGGCAAGCCTCGCACAGTCTCGGGGAGTACATGGCCCATGTCTTGCTGCTGAGACAGGAACCAAATCCACGGGATCGTACTCTGGTCTTAGTCACGGCTTGGTCATGGCCCATTGCGTCCTCCCTGATCTCGTATCCCCCAAGCAAGAGCTGCGGCTAACCGGTTGATATTGCTACCTATAGGACGCTCCTCGTCTTCAGCGGAATCTTTACCTTCCTGGTGAGTTGCCGTCACACAAGCACAAGCTCACCGTATGCTGGGTAACCCAGAAGGCTGGGAGGCCTGGGCGGACTTAGAGCTCGTGCCAGAGAAGAGACAGTGCTGACGCCAGATATCCAGGTGGATGCGTATCCGCAGTACGCCGCGAGTGCCCTGGCCGCCAATGCATTCGTGCGCTGCGCCTTTGCTGGTGAGTTGGTTGATGTTTGGTTCCGCACTCTCTCCGCCCCTTCGCTTCTTCCATCCCAGCTCTACACCGCCGCCGGTGCCCGTCCTCTGTCGTCGTCGTCCCCCGGTTCCGGAGTGCGGGTCCCGCTGCTCCTGCAGGCGCCGGGGAACTCGGAGACGTCAGGATCTGTTGGGAGCAACTGAGGAAACATCACGATCTATGCTAACTACCGACTTTTCAGCCGCGTTCCCCCTCTTTGGAAATCAGATGTATGAGAAGCTCAACTACCATTGGGCCTCTTCGCTGCTGGCCTTTCTGACGGTCGCCATGATGCCTTTCCCGTATGTCTTTTTCCGGTACGGCAAGCGTATCAGAGCCAACAGCCGCTTCGCTACGTCGTAAGCGGCCCTGAGGCACAGCACCTTATCTGGGCTATATCAGAGCATGAGCATGAAAGAGACGGCATCGTCATGACGGGCTCGGCGTCTGCAAGAGCAGGACGCGGCAGCCGTCACGCAACACCTCACCGTCGCGTCTTTGCCTGTCTCGTGTGCCGCGCATGCAAGTCTAGCGCACAAATAGGTAGTTGCGAGGGCTCCCTCCACGGAGCCGCGCCACCGGATCAGGCACCGCAGCGTCCCCGGGCGACCAGAGTTTCGTCCCCTGCGCTCTCACGTCAATCGAGACCTGAAGGCGGCGGCTGCAGTAGATGAGTGGGTTTCACATGGAGGTGAGAGATAGTCAGGTCTAGCTTCGTGGGGCTGGATGCTACTGGCGTCTACTGAATTTCTTGCATACATACATGGCGGGGTGGACTCAACTGGACTATTGAAATGATTACCAAACGCGTGAGAGACTCAAGTATTGGCGTTTTGAACAGGGCATGTCAGGGATAGTGACACTCCAGAGGGTCCTTCATCTACGATACAGTAATGGATAATGCAGCAAATATAGAAAAAAGCAAGCTTGGTGATCTTCAACAACAGAGACCCGCCCAGGCCGCTGAGGCAAGTGTGTGGGGGACCCAACAATTGACAACTGGTGAGGGAGGCTTGGGATCGACGGAGGGTGAGATGCGAAGCGGGGAAGGGCTTGTCCATGGATGATGAGTCGGCAGTTGTTGCTTCTCTCCGTGTCAAGTTGAGTAGAGGCAAAAAGCAACTTGACCAGCAGCGATCGATCTCACTCACATCTGGCCTCGGTTGGCGAGCCTGCCGCCGTATCTTGCCTGAGATGGACGATCTGCATGAAGAGAAATCCGGGGAGATGGAGATGGAGGGGAGGGGGATCTGCCTGAGCCGAGGACCAGCGGCCCTTGTCTTGCCTGCTTGTCTTTCTTTTGTCGTATGTATGTATGCTGTCGGTGGCAGAGGAGAGACAGGCAGACGGGATGCAATGCGCGTGTACGTATGTACCACACGGCGGAGAATATGTGACCAGGATGGAGGTATGTGCCAGTAGAATGCGAATACGTGCGTGTCATGGCAACACATCTTGAACAGAGATGGAAGAGTTCCAAGACTTTTGAGCAGCACCATGGCATAGACTCTGCCTGACTCTGACAGCACATGGTATGCTACGTACATGATATTCGACCCCCTCGAGGAGCAGCCAACATGTCAGATTCAAGTCTAGAACTTGGCAGCGGTGGTGCTGTGGATGGCCGCGGCAAAGGTGTGTGGGAACCCATGTCTTGTCGATGCTTGTAAGACAAGTGGCCGAGACAGATTCAGAAAAAAAGGCAGATCTCTTCAAGTCAGGGACCGAGTTGGAAAATACAAACACGAACAAGAGACCCCCCTCTCATGCCAGCTCAAGACGCAGGCTGATGGAGTCCCTCCTCAGCCTGGAACTCAAGAGACGTCGACGAGGCGCAACTACGGACCAACCACGAGCTGGGTGGGAAAACTACCGTCGAGATCGACAAGGGTGTAAGAGCCTCTGGGAAATCTACCAAGGGGGGGACCCATAACGTCCTCGGCTATCGCAGCCTCGACTCCAGGTTTTCCTTTTCAACCAACAGCATGGATCCGGACTCTGTCCAACCACAGGTGAGAGCGCGCACGCCCTCCACATATCTTGGAATAAGGAAAAAGAAAGATGTATCCGCAGAGTGTGGCCTCGGGCAGCATGTGCCAAAGTCGAGCTCATGGGATCCATGTGCGTGCAATCTTCGCCGCCGCTGTCATGCAGGACTACCACAGCCGCACGCGGACAAGTGAAGGATATGTACTAAGAAAAAAGAAAGAAAATGGCCTCCTGAGGTGAGAAACGTGGTGAAAGGAGGGGGCCAAAAGAAAGGAAATGGGCCATTGGCAAGGGGTTCCTGACGTGACTTTGGTGTGCCCAGCTGAAGATGAAGCCCTTCCCGTCGTCACCTTGCTAGTCAAATTTACCAACCTAGTTCAGATCATGAAGATTCCCCACGAGCTGAAAATAACAACCCTGAGGTTGTGCACGATGCCGACAAGGTAGGTAGTTTGTAACTCTGACTACGCGCCAAGACGACGGCCCGTCTCATGTCTCATCAATTGACGGCTTCTTGCTGATAATCAGGCACGGGTACTGGTTTTGGGGCGCACATGACGGGGGGGGACCGCGGATACTTGCAAAAGGATTTTGGGGGATTGATTGGTCGGTGTGAGAAAGAAGAGTGTAAGATGACGCGAGACAGACACTCCATACTCGCCCGGTGAACGACGACATCTCGGCCACCGACGGGAAGCGGCGGACGGCGATATCAAAAGAATAGAACCCTGGGAAATAACCCAATCGAGAACCCTGAACAATGCTTTGTAAATGCTTTGATACTGCTCACACACGCGACGCGCGCAGGCACACACACACCGACGAGTCCCCTTCTTCGGCGGCCTTCCGCCTCCGCCTCCACCTCCGGCATCCGGGCTCGGTATCTAACCACACCCGCGTCCCATGTCTCCGGCCAGCCGGCTTCTCGATGAGTTCCTCACCGGGTAGGCATACCATACACATTGTGATTTCCCTTCTCTTTTTCTTTCCCTTGCCAAGTGTGCTGTACGTAAAGAGCATGTCCCGCATACGTAAATTCGTCATAAAAGGAAACAAGGTGATTAATAGAAACTGTAGTACCCCTTCAAGTACGTACCAACACCTTTCTCACTCACTTCACACCCCCCTGTCACGTATGTACGTGTGTCTCATCCAGGCCCCGGTTGATGTCTTTTTTTGTCCTCCTGTGCGGGTTTCGGGTACCTTACCTTGGACGCCGCCCAGCAGCCGCGCCCACACCGGCCTATTGACCGCGGACGCCGGCGCCTTTTTCTCTTCCTTTGCTCTGTTGTGAGGTGAGCTGGGGCTCTGTCGGCGAGGCTTGTCATTTACATGATCAGCGTGTGCCTCGACCATGCATAACATGATGAGCTGCTCAGCAAGTATTCCTGAATAGGTTAATTCTAGAGCAGAAGTATTCTGGCTATCTGATATCTCTTGTAAACGCGCAGCTGCATCAGGGATAATCTGGCAGTCCAGTCCAGTCCCCCAAGTTATCCAACATCAGCCCGACGCCGCACCTTGTCGCAACGGCGCTGCAGTCGCACGACACTAGCTTTTTCATCCAAGGACCCCGGTCACCGACGAGGTACGAATCACCACTCCAGACTGGGGTTTTGCGTTTGCTTCTCTGAGCTTCTAATTTCTCGATTGATTATGTTTCATTGCGGAAAAGGCTAATGGACCTGGGGAGAGGCTGGAGACTGTGAACCGCGCTCGAGCTTTGACAGCTAGAGTGAATTTACTTTTCCATCTGGAGAAAGACGCAGCTGTTCTTCATCTGTTAGTTGATCACCCCCAGATCCTTGCGTGACGGGCATTTTCCAGACGTGCCCAGGTGTTGCAGGTCCAGATCCAGACCCAAGCAAGCAAGCAAATCAGGCAGGCCAAGGATCCTCCCCCTGCCCACGATCCACGACGCAGTGGCCTAAGCCAAGGTGAGCGGCGGGGGCAAGTCGAATGCGGTGGTTGGGTCTCTTGATGGATCAATGGATTCATTCTGGCCTCCGGCCAGAGCCTTTCTGTGGGGTGTTGAGTTGAATTGGCGCAGTCTATGTGATCGGGTATGTACTCTATACTATACTCGTTTCTAGTGTCTTCCACGATGTCGCATACAGCCAGCTGAGAGACGCCGACCATTTCGGCTGCCAACCCGACGTGTCGGGAGCGCGCCAAACCCAAAGAAAGACGTGATTAAAAAGTCGCAGGTACCATCAACCTTGTAGGAGAGTGAAGCCATTCATCATCGGACCAATGGACGACGCCAAGTTTACCCCCCGGCGCGGGCCATCATCTCCACTGCCAGACCAAACCCCGCAGTCAAGACTTTTTTGACTTTCAAGTCGTAAATATAAACGGGTGCCAAATTGCATTGCGAACCAAGGGGGCCATGTATGAGGCATAAACCAATTTGAGGCCTTAGGTATCAGCCATATTACTCTATCAAGTCCACTTGGGTCGGCACTTGTCACCGAATTCTTCATGATTATTGTGATTTTCCGAATCACTCGTGTTGAGCCTTTCCATCCTCACTCAAATCTCATTGCCGCTGATACCCATGCCTTGTGGTGGAGGACTCTCCATGTCGCCCAGGGGGGTGTTGCTGCATGTATGAGTGCGGCTATGTTCTGCGGCGCGCAACTTGGGTAATGGAATGACAGCAGCAGGGGACCGGAAAAGCAATAAGAGGAGGATGCCAGAATATTCACCCACCCTGTGTGAGCCTCCTCCTGCCTTTCAGCATCATCATCACGTCGCATTGGTCTCCGCCAGTTCTCAATTGCTGCGCCGCACAGTCGCGTTCCCATTGGTGGTTTTGAATCAGCACACATTTTGTTTCCTAGATAGGCCATAGCCGCGATCATCTGTCTACATCCGCACATGCCGGCGGTGCCTCGGCCGGCTTTTGCCCCGGGTCTTGTTGCTTGCTTGCTTGGACCATTTATCCGTCAAAGTCAAGTTTAGCTCTGGCGCTCATTCTCGGTCTGGGCATTCAACGTTGACAAAAAACGTCGACTTCCTGCTGTCACTTGCTCATGCCCACAATTCTCACCACCTTTGTCACGACCCTCCACACGTATCCGTATACCTCTAGACTATATCCATATCCCCTAATCCACATTCTCCCACTCCCACGTCGACTACATCCACATCCAATCCAATCCGCAAACCCACTGGACTGCTGCTGGAGTTCTAGGATCCCCTAGCACGCAACGCAACGCACATACATCCAGCTGCCCTGTCTGTCCTGCCCTGTCCTGTGGCGTCTGCGCTGTCCACCAACCACCAGAGCCCACCGCCTCATCGCCTGACCCTCTGGCTTCTGATCGAATCGGCCATTGACTGCTGACGATTTATTCTGCGAATCGCCTCGCCTGGCTCTTGCTCCGACTTTTCTTCTTCTCTTCCCTCTTTAACCTTTCTTTCATCCCATATCGTCCCGTTCGACCTCCCTCGCTGTTGCGATCCACCTCCTCCGCGCTGTCGGCGCTCCTCCTCCCTCCCCCGCGCCGCGCCTGGTTCGCATGCCTCATCTCTGCACAACGCTACGCTGTCACCGCAGCCCGCTGTTACGGTCGCCGACGCCGTGTGAGCCGCTGTAGTGCGCGTTGTTGCTAGATTGGCCGGTGCTGGGTGCAGCCAACCCTCATGGCCCTCGGGTAGCTGCATCCTGTTCTTTCTCCCCTCCCTCGTCATCGTCCGTCGCCTTGTCTCCCGTGTCGCCCGTCCGTCGTGTCGCCTTGCGTCGATATCCAATACCCCGTCTACAACCTCTCCCGCGAGTGTCTTGTGCCCGGCGATCATCGAGTCCACCCCCGCCTTGGTCGAATCAGAGCCGTGACTCTTCCACCTCCTTGACCTCTTCGGTGACGACACCTGCAGCCTCACGACGCCTGCGACTTGCTATCGACTGCCTCTACGTCGCACGGGAACGCCTCTTTGCGTACTCTGTCTGTGGACTCCATTGGGCCTCATCTGAACACACCCCGTCCAGAATACGAGCTTGACCGACCAATTTCGGTCTCGTCCTGGGCCAAGGCTTGCTCACATAACCATAGCTGCATACAGCCAGCCCTCTGGCCTCGTTTGCGCCCAACACCATAACCCGTCCTACCGCAGCCGCCCGGCCTGAGGCTTGCTACCAATCTTACATCACGCACATAGCACGCGCCGGCGTCGGCATCAACGACGATCCAGGGGAAATCCTGCGCGCATTTCCACGCCACCGTGGGGGGTTGTTGTCCTTGTGAACAGCGCACATCGCGACTCCAATTCGACGACGGTCCTGCCCCTTCTTGGCTGTGCCACGGAGGCTTGAATAGGTGTGGTTCCGCAAAGGTATCTGAAAGGGGGACAAGAGAGAGTGAGTGAGTGAGAGAAACAAAAAAGGGTTTCTGGGGATTCGGAGCCTGCATTTCCGGGCCGCTCTTTGTGCAGCAACCCAGGGACAAGCCCCCGGGCTCAGAGGAGGATATTCCAGCCGTCGCAATACGTCGCGTCGGCCCCAGGCCTGTATATAAAACCTAAGACACCATGCCGCACGAGATGGAGGAGAACGGTGCTGAGGTCTCAGATGTCATGTCTGAGAACGAAGACGACACCGAGACTTATCTCAAGGACGACGAGAAGATGACGGACCAGAGCACCACCGAGAGCACCACCGAGGTCAAGAAGAAGTACGACCCCAAGGACCCCCTGCGCCCAAGAAGGAAAAAGGCGCGGCGGGCGTGCTTTGCGTGTCAACGGGCTCATCTGACTTGTGGTAAGTCCTCTTGCGACGGCCATGTTGGCCTCGTGCTTTTGCGTCGGTTATCATGATGCGGGTTCTCTCTCTAGTGAAGTTTGACCTTTCAGTTGCCTCAGTCAACGACCAGCGTTGCGGCTGCGGCTCTGCTCTGCTACCCCTTTCTTGTCGCCTCAGGAAAGGGGGTTGACGGTTGAGATGGGCGTACCTCTTAAGCAAGGTTCAAAACTGACATCTTCCTATAGGAGATGAGAGACCATGTCAGAGATGCATCAAGCGCGGTCTCGCCGATGCCTGCCAGGATGGTGTCCGCAAGAAGGCCAAATACCTCCATGATGCTCCCCCGGAGGCCCTTCGACCCGTCCTCGGTCCCAACTACAACCCCAACCCTACGCCCTCGCGAACCAACGGCCATCGTCACAGCTCGAGCCACTCGGATAACCTGTCGAATACAGGCAGCAACTTCTTCTCCCAGGGAAGCACCGCGTCGTTACCCGTCTACTCGGCCGGTGCCCAGACTCCGGTTGGCATAGACGGCTTGCCATCCTTCAACCCTCAAGCATCCCCGACGTCATTCCAAGGCCCAATCAACAATGCTGCTGCTGCCCATACGCCCATGAACAACATGATGCCGCCTGCAGGTAACATGGACTTCAATGCCCTCTTTGATCCCAGTAACCCTGCACTGTACAACTTTGATCTTGAAGGTCTCAACTTTGGTAGTCAGTACGCCGGATGGGAGTTTGGCATCCTCAACAAGATGGCCCTCGGTGCTGAGACGCCTCCGCGGGAGAACTCCATGTCACAAACTCCGACGACTGAGGCAAACTATGCCGCCCTGTTCGGGAACGCAAACAATGGCTTTGATCATCCCATGTTGGGGGCCGACTTCTCGGGTATGGACCAAAACAACCAGTCTCTATATGCCCAGGGCAACCTCCAGCACGGACTACCCCATGCTTATGCCATTGCAGCTGGGCCTACGAGCCTTGCCAGCCCGAGTACGGACACGACAGCAAGCCCGCACTCGGTTGCGGGCATGGATGGTTCACCAAACCACAACTTTGCTGGTATCCCAACGGTCCCGGCCGTGTCACGACCCAGGCCGAAACACACCAAGGCCGGTCCCAAATCGATCCTCGGTAAGAGGCAACGAGACTCTGCCGCCATATACGAGAGCGTCAAGGAGCCGTATCCTTACACCACCGGATTCCACAACATGGTGGCCGTCCTCCGAAATCGCCTGCCCGGCAACAAGCTGCTTCGGATCGCCAAAGCGCTTGGCGAGATTCGACCGTCGTTCATCTCTTGCACCAAAGACTTGACCCGGCAAGACCTTATCTTTATGGAGAAGTGCTTCCAGCGTACCTTGGTCGAGTACGACGACTTCCTCCAGCACTGCTGTGCCCCTACCATCGTCTGCCGAAGATCGGGCGAGGTTGCCGCCGTTAACAAGGAATTCACAGCGCTGACTGGATGGACAAAGGATGTCTTGCTCGGAAAGGAGCCCAACCTAAACGTAAATGTTTACAGCGGCCGGTCTACCAACGGAACCAACACGCCAGAGCACAGCACACAGGGCGAGATGACGACGCCGCGGCCTCAGAGAGCCATGCTTGACCTCAGCGGTGGACGACCTCAGCCCGTGTTCCTGGGCGAGCTGCTAGACGACGATAGTGTTGTCGAGTTTTACCAAGACTTTTCACAGCTCGCATTCGAGGACAGTCGAGGCAAGGTACAACGAAGCTGCCGGCTCAACAAGTACCGAGCACCACAGGACCCGGACCAGAAATCAGAGCAGGGTGCCCAGAAGGATACGCAACCAGGCATCCTCAGCAGCCGAGTGACGCGAATCGACGGCTCGCATGGCATCTCGAGGATCGAGAAGGACGGCAAGGTGGAATGCACCTATTGCTGGACGATTAAGCGGGATGTTTTTGACATTCCCATGATGATTATTATAAACGTGAGTTGCTGTGATAAAGATGCCCGAGCTGTTGACTAACACTGTCTAGTTTTTGCCACGATATTTACCTGACCAAGGACCCCAGCAACTCGCAGTCTAGTCAAGTAGACTGCCGGAGGACCTTGACTATACGTTCATTCTCCCTTTACTTTGTGCAGGACGGGAGGTTCTTTTCCTACGAGAATACGCCCTCTCTCTTCCTGGCCCTCGAGGGAGGGGCCCTAGACCGGAAGAGAGAACAGACGGAGCAGAGCATGTGCCCCTAGATGGGAGACTGGTCATGACGCAATGTAGTTTCATGTACATGGTTTAATGCCGATGCCGTTGGATATAAGCAGAGGAGGGTTTCGCACGATACCCGGATGGATAGTGACTAGGAGAGCGAAACGAGAAATGCAAAGGGTGTTGAAAGACAAGACTTGTATCTTCTATATCCGTTTGTTTATCCATAACTCCTCGTGCCTTTTGCCTCGTCCATCTCATCTATCCAAGGACTACCTATCCACATATCACGCATTCCTAGTAAGCCACTCCGCATCCAACTTCCCGTCGACACCTGCACCACCAATGACACGCCCCTTGGCCGGCACCCAGGTCTCACGTGCAAGACTGTTCTTGGCGACCTCGCAGTCAAAGTTGATATCCTCGATGAGAGCGTCCAGGCTCTTGTAGTCCTTCTCCTCACGGATGAAGCCGAGGATGAGTAGACGCATGGGCACGTCGTAAAAGTCGGCAGTGAACTTGTGCAGGACGTGGACCTCTGCGCTGCGGACCGTGTTCTTGTAAAACGGGTTGTAGCCGATGGACATGACCATGGGGAAGATGTGGAACGGCGGGTTGCTCTGAGGGGCTGAGGCAAGGAGAGCCGCCTCGTTGCTGCTGGGGGCGTCCTTGGATGTCGTCGCGTCGGGATGGTCCGGGTGCGTGCTGGGCAGGGCGAGGGAGGCGTAGCCAAAGTAGACTCCTGAGGGCATGTCGGCGATCCAGGGGGTGAGGGCGGCGTCTACGGGGAGGTTGGCGGTTGGGATGCCGAGCTGAAGGGTTTGTGAGTCTTGGGTGTTCAACGACGGAAGGGTGTGCGTACCTCCTTGGAGCCCCGGCCAAAGCCAGAGATGACGTTGCCTTCCATGTGAAGAGGATAAGGGGCGTCGGGCCCAGCATCGGGGCCGACGATGGAGGGACGAGAAGACATTGTTATGTTGAAGTTGGCGATGACTCGTCTATGTGATGGTTTTGCTCACAACCAAGAGGTTGGCTCTCACGTCAGAGTATTTGACAAAGACCTATGGTGCATGTTAGTCTTGTATCTTGCATGAATATATAACGTTTCAATACTTGCTGCGTATAAGTGCCGGTGAGTGAGTAGGTGAGTCTCAGTGAGAACCTGATAGAAGATGATGGAGGGCTGGCGATGTGGTGGGGCTCGGCGCGGGGCAGAAAACCGGCGCGGAAGTGTTAGGGACGTCCAAGTGCGGTGAGATTCGGAGAGTTGTCCCCCGTGTGCTTACTATGGGAAGTGGCTTTTGGTTCAATTGGCTGTGAGATGGGAGTGAATAGGCAGAAGGGGAGAGAAAAAGAGGTATATATCTCTGGCTGTGGAGATAAGATGGTTGGTTGCTTTGTAAGACTGGGACGGGCTGGCTCGACTAGTAATACATGCAGTAACAAGTCACTATGTCTCACTCATACATTGATTCACTCTCAGTTTGAAGCTATACAGGATGAGTTGATACATGGGGTATTGATATAGTTCCTACTTTTTCTCCGTCAGACCTTGTTTCTCTTTCAATATTCTCTTCTCTGCTATTCGTCAATTTCATCCCCTCTCGCGCAATTCCTCCAACAATGGTATCAGAAACTAGAAAAGTCTTGACCTTTACATGAGGCCAGACGTGACATGGTCCGCATCGTCATGCGAACAAAAAAGAAAACTCGAAAGGCAGCACAACGTCGTGCAGCATCTGAGCTTCGAGTCCGAGAGCAACAGAGGCAAAAGGAGCTTGGGACGACATTATGCCAGCGCATAAACGTCATCGTGATAGAGATCCAACACTGATCATCCGTCTCACTACGCATGCGCCTTGACCTCCTCTTCGGCCTCCTCCTTGTCCTCCCACTCTGTCCGTCCAAGCCTGACAATGTCGGCCGCCTCGACTACCCAGTACTTGCTGGGCGCTTTGCCCTCAGCGGCCAGCTGCACAGCCTTGACGGCCGCCCTACCAATCACCTCGGCTTCCTGGCCGACCGCGTCCTTCGCCGCGGTGCTGAGCCTGCCGATCCCGTTGACGGCACCCTGGACGATGCCCTCGAGTGCGCGGCCCTGCTCCCTGTGGCCGAGGATCATGCCGGGCTTGAGGATGACGGCCTGCTGAAAGTCCTGCTCCTTGATAGCATCTTCAACACCGTTCTTCATCTTGCTGTACGGCGCCATGCTCGATGGGAAGCCCCGCGTGCCGGCGCTCGAGATGAAGACAAAGGTTCCCGTCCCGGCCGCCTTGGCCGCCTTGGCGAGCTCGACATTGAGGTCGTGATCAATCTTCCACTGGTTGGCGATTCCTCCCGCGGCAGCGCGCGTGGTGCCGAGGGCGGAGAAGACGACCGATGGAGGGGGTGTGAAGCCCGACAGGAGACCGGCCCATTTGGATGTGTCTGTGTCGACGACGGCGTCGAGGCGAGACGATTCGGCCTTGGGTGCGCGGCGGGTGATGGTATGGACGGGGGTGTACGTCTCGGCGGCGAGGAGGTTGGATAGGATGTAGCTGCCGACGAGGCCGGTAGAGCCGATGATGGCGGTAGAAGGAGGAGGAGTAGCCATTGTGCGTGATTCTCGATGGTGTGTCTGTTGATACGAGGTTGCTGTCCTTAGCTTGCAAAGGTTTTATCGGTGGATATCAGAGAGACAAGGGTATCAAGATAAGAAACAACAGGCAAGAGTCTCTGGACGAGAGTAGACTCCCCGGGTTATATAGTGTGAGAAGGAGCTGAAGCTTTGCATCAAGTCTGGAGACAAGAGAATCAAGGAATGCTAACCCCGAGCGGAGCGGACTTTCAGGTGGTGACGCCATGCGGGAGGATACCTGGGTGGAAAAGCATAGGTTGACTGGCTGAGATCAGCCAATTTCTATTGACATGTGATTGGCGTCCAATGACCAAATCAGTAGCTCAGGTACTTGAATTGAGTTGATGCGATGCATGATACAAGAGTATATAAAAAAAGTGAAATACATGTAAGTGAAGCTGTCAGCATCTAATCGAGTACCAAGATACAAATGCTGACCTCTTCAGCGCCAAGCTTCAGTGGTTCGCAGGGGTCCAACATGCTAAGCTACCTAGGTAGGTAAGCTCAGCTTGTGTATACTCAGCTCTTCAGAAGTTGGGCCCCCCACCTTCTATTCCCCACAGTCAACACCCATGGCTTTTTGACTTGCGACATCATCTTCTGCCTGCGTCCAACTTGACTGTCCACGACGATATCCTGTCACCTACGTCCGCTGTCTATAAATCCTTACTCTCTTTTTCAAACACTATACCTCGCCAAACACCAATACATTCTACAACACATTGCCACTAGCTACATACTCGCAATGGCTACTCAATACGAAGGTACAAACTAACCCCTCCCCCTCCATCACCAACCTCTAACAAACAACCCTCCAGTGGAACACAACGTCCAGTTCGCCGAGCCCCGTCGTTCAGGCCGCCGCGTCGACATGGCCTCCTTCTTCTCCCTCCTCAACCAGCTCTCGGAGCCCTCGGGCGACCAGACCCCTCAGCACAACCCGCACGCGACGCCCACCCCGGTCGACACGGCCGCCCTCTTCCGCCTCCTCCAGGACCAGCTGCAGACGCTGCAGATCACGGCCCCGACCGAGCGCAACCGCGAGTTCCTCGAGTCCCTCATCACCTCCCTCGAGGACGACATCCACGACCCCCCGACCCGCCTGCGCGGCGTGTCGCAGGAGTTTGTCGACTCGCTCGACCGAGTGAACCGCAAGACCCTCGACAAGGACGACGACTGCGCCATCTGCAAGGTCCCCTACCTCGAGGATGAGTACTGCCTCGTCGTCGAGCTGCCCTGCAACGGCGCCCACCGCTTCGACCTCGAGTGCGTCGGCCCCTGGCTGCGCAGCAAGGGCACCTGTCCCATGTGTCGTCAGGACCTGGGCAAGAAGAAGGAGGTTCCCGTCGTCGAAGACAGCGATGAGGAGGATGGAGATATGATGTACGCTTGAGAGGCATCGCTTGGACGTTTTTATGCATCTACGAGTCTGGCGTCTGGGAGTTTGAGCCATGGCAGGTTTTGGCATTTGCATCGACATGATAAACACGATAGCCCGTTTTCTTGTGCTTGGTTGGATCCATAAACACCTTGTTTCTACCATTTAATACGTGTTTGTAAAATAACCGCCAGCCGTGAATTGTCCATCATCGGCCTCCAACCAGTCATTCACGAACTGCTCCCTCAACTTTGCGATATCCTTCCCCGCCTGCTCTACCTCCAGCGCCTTCATATGCTTCGCAGCATTTTCCACCTTTTGCTTCATCACCGGCTCCGACTCCCTCCACAGGTATTCCAGCCTTCGTCGCCAAAATTTCCACCGTGCTATAGTTATATCAGGTTGCCTCCCCTTCGCTAGCTGGCCAACTCTCAACACCCGGACTTCAGCGTCCGTCAGCCTCCTAGGGGATCGGGCACGTGTGAACAAGACGGTGCCCGCATGCTGAATCTATTGGCATACCCCCTCCAGCATCGCGTTGAGCGCCGCACCGGGCGGTAACGACTCTTCCAGCCCTTCACGCAACACCCAGATGGCAAGGTCGGTACGCTCTACTATTCCCTTGCCGTAGAGGCGGGCAAAGAAAGACTGCAAAGAGATCCATTTAGTCGGAGAAGAAGAAACAGCAGTCATGAAAAAAGCTGGTCAACTTGTCAGCCCAGCGACGCTTGGTTGTGAAAGTCACCAAGGGGAAAGCTTACTGTTTGAGGCCTCGCGCAAGCATTCCCCAAGCAGGGGCATATCCTCCCAAACCTCCGGCACACCGAGCCACATGATGGCCAACCCAAAACGCAGCTCCTGTAGCCGTTCCAGTATCAGCAGAAGCATGTCGAAGCGCTCATCCTCGGGCCGTATCCGGGACGCCATGGAGATGACCAGGTTCCACAGCTGCCGGAGGAACTCCCTGATCTTGTCCTCGTTCTGGCCCTCTCGTTGCCAATATTCATAGAATATCTCGTTGATCCTTATGGCAATGATGCCGGCCTCGAAATCGCCCTGTAGGTCTCGTCCTGCATCTAGGAAGCGGGTGATTTCCTCCCCGAGCGGACCGAGAAGTCTTTGGGCGTTGAGCTGAGCAGTAGGCATTCTTGCCCAAGTCGGACCTGGTTATCTCTGAAATTGCGGATGATTGTGAGACGTATTTTGTAAGCGAGGTTATACCGGGGTTGATACTGATGATGAGTTGAGTTTGGGAGTAAGTTGATGAGAAGATAGTAGTTGATGCTGATGATGAAGATGCCTGGATATAACAGTGTCGACTCCGAGAAGAAATACTCTATACCTACTTGACTAATATGTCACGCCTGCGCTCCAGCAGAATCAGAGACCGAAAGTCATTCAGAGTCTCTCCTGCCGATTCGATTGCTCAAGTCAACCCCTGCCGAAGGAGAACGGGCCGATCAACGGAGTCGTGATATGGTTCATTCAGCTCGACAACTACTCCATCAAAGATTCATCGACAATAAGAACTATCCCTTCAGCTAGCAAGGATCCCTAGTCTGTACCCCGCCCTAGTGTTATTAACATGGCTTAACCGTATGGTAAGTATAATCTTATGTATGACGATAATATACTCCAAGTTCCAACTCCTTAGGTGAGACTTTATCATAACTCAAGTATCCTTAAGAGAAGGATACAATTAACCTAACCCCCAGAGTAACCAGGTTGGAGCTCCTTGTCAGTCGAAAGGATATCAAGATATATTCACAGATGCATATTGGTAGTCCCGCCTGGTACAGTAGCCGTAGCTCATTCATTAGCGAGTATGATCCTAGTAGCCAGCTCATCCACGAGTCAACGGTAGATCTGTGTACCGAGTTCCAACATCTCCTCCAAGAAATTGTCCATCTTGCATCATACATATTGATTTCCTCCCGTAGTTCTCAACCTCGCACCTTCTTCGGCTCTCCCTTCTTCGGCGCACTCCCACCCCGGCTCGTCCCTCCCTTGGATGTCTCTTTGCCGGCACCAGTCTTCTTAATCGTCTTCTCATCTCCCAACGGTTTACTCATGTCCTGGTTTGCACCGCTCGCGTGAAGAGGGTCCTCGGCCTCGGGGCCCTTCTTGCTGGTTTTGTTCCGTGTCTGTGCAGCTGCCTCCTCAGGCCGTGTCGTGTTGGGGTCAAATGCCGTATCGGCATGCTCGCTAGCCACTTGTTCGTCACGCCCAGACTTTGTGTTCTCGTTGGACACGGGGCGGAGCGATTCGCGGTCCTGGGAGTCCTTGTAGGGCCCCCGTAGGCGCGCTGTCGTGTGGAAAGGGCGGACGGTGGTTTGCGTCGCGCGGAGGACGTTGCGGAGGAGAGACATGGTGGCGATGATGTGGATACAATTGAAGCTGTAGCATTACTTGAACGTCAAGATACAGACTCCCCAGTCAATTGAGTTGGTAAATTTGAAGAGAAAACTACTGAGAGGCTTCCGAGATCCAGCATAGTTATTTCGATCGAGAGCTTCTTTTGACGTCATCGAGCAGTCACCTCTGGTGTAAGTGGCAGCCATCGTCATCACTTTGCATTGTGGATAGCCATGACCCATATCTGCTCGGCTAGTTCAACAGCAAGACATCATGAGAGCCTTTTGAGCCTCAGAACTGAAATTCGTCCTCGTTAGAAATGGTATCGTGTTAGGTGGTCGAACAGACTCCCACTCAATGAAGCACCTGCTTCACCCAAGACATGGTCTGATGAACGTTAGGCCGTTGCCAAGAGCCAGGCCCTGGTCATCAACCCTTCGCACCCCGATGTTGCATGGGTCTCGACATCGCTTAAAGGGGCTGTATAGCATTGCAGTCGTACGGTTGTTCAGCTGAGGCATCGACGACACAAAGGGAAACCCTAATCACCTGCAAGACTGGGATGGGACGGAACATGCAACTCAGCGTTCCCCAAGATCCTCGATCCTGTTGGTTCACCACCCCGATCGTGGCAGCCCAAGGTCCAATACAAGTAACAATCAAGCCATCTCGGATCCGGGGCCCCAAATACGCCCTGTGCTCTGCACTCGAAACCCGCATCTCAGCCAACATATCGAGACGTGGCAGAAGATGAAATTGCCAGCCGTGATTACTGGCCCCTCGTCGATCCAAGCTTCGGGCTATCGAGTTGAACAACAAAACGGGTCGGACAGTCGGTGACGATAATGGTAAACAGTCCGGTAGTCCGAATGAAAGACCACTGAGGCAAACAACGACGAGTGGTTCGATGCTATCGCCTTCCCGAATCAATCATCATGAGCATAGAACCGGCTGGTAAACTCCTGCGATGGCACTATGTAGAGTTGTAGGATCTGAGACACTCATCTCAACCCCCGGACCAACATGTACCAAGGCCTGGTATGCAGGCTGCCAGATCTGACACTATCAAACCTGGCGCTCTGAGAACCCGCACATGTTGATGGTAGCGGTGAGGCACTGTTGATGTTGTAACCAACATGCCCCGTCTCCTGGTTCATCAAACGGCCAGTGCAATACCAAGTCACGCCACTTCTCCAAGCAAGGCAAAGAAGCCAGATACGCGGTTAGAGTGCTGTCAAAAGCTCGGGGGTTTCTTTGACAGCTTCGCTTCACTGAGCCGGCGGCTCCACCTGTATATGTTGCCTGATCTCGTCACCTTTCTTTTGGTATTCAGGATATTCCCCCTGATTGGAGGATATAACCCAAGGGCAAGAGAGAAAAAGCAAAAAGTAAAAAGCAACCAGGCGGGCAACGGCCGAGATGCTGCGCAGAGATCCGAGATCTGAAGTGCGTGTTGGTCCAGGCTAAGGCAGCCAACCTGTTGATGGCCGGCGGCATCGCCCGAGAGGCGTCCCTTGAAGCCCAGTGTTGAGCTGAAGTTTTCTAGAACAATTCCGTGGCATCTCCCCGCATGGCAATGCCATTGGCTGTGAAAAGGAAGTCGCAGAGCTGGCCCGCCTTTGGATGGGTTCATCATCTTAATACCTCGCCAAGTTGAAGAAAAACGGCGCTCGCTAAAGTGACGTTTGTTGGGATGGTCCCTGTTTGTGGCCGTCGTGCTTAGTCGAGCTTCCGGCGCAGTCGGGAGCCATCTTCACATGCCTCTCGCCAGGGGCACACATAGCTTAGGCCAAGGAATGGCAAGCGAGGTTCGAATGACGGGTGCCATCTCCACGACGACTGTAGTTGATGTTGAGATTAGGAGGCGGTTACAGCGTCACAGAATAGGAGGATCGGCGGGCATGGGTCGAGTTGACAGGCCCCTGGAAACGCCTTTCACAACGACAACGACAACGACATGCAGCCTTGCAACTTCTGCCACTTATGACGCGCGCCCGTCAGAGGCTGGCTGGACCGCCGCGGATGCAGGCTGTGAAACGCCTCAGGACATTTGGCTGGTTCATCCGCCTCTGTGCGGCTTCTGGAAGTGGTTGGCTGCAGCAGCCAGGCGGCGCCGTTGCAGCTGCAGCAGGGGACCTGAAATGTGGTTTTGCTTTTTGGTGCCATCGGCAGCCGTTATTTCCACAATCATGTGGGAGCAAGGGGTCGGCGTGGCGGGTGGGCAATGAATGTGCCTGCACCTGTACCATGTGTCATCGTGCTTGTACCTATATCAGCCTGTATTGTAACCGGTGGGCCATGGTTTGTTTCCACGCAACTACTGGGCTGTTCCCTGAGTCTTTTGAGCTGCGAGGACAAGGACCAAAGGGAGTAGGCATTACCGTTAGCACCGGAACGCGGCAAAGGGAATGCCTACCTTGGTTAAGATGGAGGCGCCACAAGGTCACTCAGCACAACCATCCTATGGCAGTCCGCCACGGGCATCTCCGTCGCTTATCTGCATATAAAGGGTGTCTCAACACGTATGTAAGGGGGCTGCAGCGATACTTGAGCCGAAATCTTCCAGAACGATGCCGGGTCGTACTGCAGATCCGGTCTGGCTGTGTGCTCCTGAAGGATGGGAGTCACCAAGCTGACCGTGTTGACGCGCTGTACAACTGTGATAGTTTGGCAATCATACAGGGGCCAGGTGAAAAGGGGAGATCGGCTTGTCTCATCGACATCGGCGGCCCAGCGGATTGGGTATTGGTTGCGGTGACGATGGACATGGCGGCCGGTAACAGATGTAAAAGGCCAGCCTGGGACACAAGTAAGAGTGGCAGACGAGGATGCTGACCAACAACACGACGTGACGAGCTCCAGATCTCCGGAGGCTGACAGAGGGCTTGATCGCCGCGTGTCCGCCGCTCCACGGTTGTCGGTTCCTGTGGCTTCGTGGCGCCCGTAGACGAAGACGCCAACTCTGTAGTTTCTGTTGTTGGTGCTGCGTAACGAGCATATCAAGACACCATGGCGCACCCTGAAGCAACAACAGTTTTGACGCTGGATACAAGGTATGATCGTCAACAGGCGTCATGTGTACGAAGGCATAGAGACAGAAAAGGATGTTTCTCCGGTGAGCCTAAGCAAGGGACCACCACTGCGTCACAACCAAAGCTGAACGTCAGTAGATCCTTTCCCATCCTGACAGTCTTGGGTCGTGTTCAGGAGTTTGATATCAGGATTCGGTGGTAAGCAAGCAGGTGTCCTGTGTCGGTTCCCAGCATTAAACTGCAGCCAGCCTGGTTTCCTGTGTGGTTGACGGCGATTGGGGGTACACTAAGATGAGGGTCCAATTGGCTAAAAGAGCACGAGGAGAGCACGAGGAGCGCACGAGGAAGGGAAGCCGGCCGGTGCTGCTAGAGCTAGTGGGCACGCAGACCCGCCGAGAAGGTATCGCATGTACCGGCATGTAGATCGTGTGCGTTGAAAGTCGGCCATGTAAGATTTAGGGGAAACGCTTCGGCGATTGGGCGCTGTGCGGTTTGGTCGCAGGGGTTTGAGGCACACACCAGAGCGGTTCCAGATTGAGGATGCGTCGGTTGGTACTTGAGGTACCTGGGTGTTGGATGCTTGGGTTCCCTGAACTGATTGTCGGGAGTTGTCAAGCTGTTCGGTGGTTAGACTGGCTCTGTCCGCCACGCGCCGACTCCCCGCAAGCGCTCCCACCTCGGACATGCCGAGGGACAGCAAAAGGGTAAAAAGACACCGTCAAGTCGGTGGCCATGGCTGATAAGAGAAGGGATCTCGAAAACAAAGGCATTTGATGAAAAGGGACTGACGTATCGATGATTATCACCCGCCGGCTGCGTTGCAGGTTGACACCCTCCCTCAATTCAAATTCAATGGTACGGTACGGTACGGAGCAAGGGTAAGGGCGGGCAAGAGCAGAGCCCTGGGCAAAGAAAGAGTCAGGACCCTTGTCGCGGTCTGGGGCCGCGGTGAATGAACTCAACTCTGAGCCAGCAGCCAGAGCCAGATACGGGGCCGGGAATAGCGAGAGGAGAATCCATGTCTAATAAGATGTAGAGGCGAGGCAAGGCAAGACAAGACAAGACGCAGAAATAACGAGAAACCCGTGACATACGATTTGTTGCCCGCATCAAGTACATGCAGGCACCCGGGCTGAAATGTCCTGTGGCAGGTGAGGTGAGGTAAGGTGCCTTCCCAAACGCCTCAGGTTGGCTTCAGGTCCACTCAAATCCAATCCATCAACGTCCGTCCATTATCTCTACGGCATGGCATTGATTGTCCCATCTCCATCCATCCATGGGCCATTCGAGTCCCCATGCCATTGGGTCTGAGCCATTCCATCCCATCCTCCCACCCAGACCCAGGCCAGGCGGCTTTTGGCTTCACCCGCCTTTCCCGAGCTGGACCAGCTCCGTCCTGTCCCACGTACCACTGTACCTCTGGTTCTAACTCTAGCCCACGCCTGGCCACGGTACGCCCTGGTCTAGGTGCTCGCGCCGCAATAGCGTTCGTTGGCACTCTACACTTGGCCCAGGACAGTGCAGCACATCCATCCATCGTTGCAGCAATCCATCCTCGGGGCAGTCGTCCCCTACTGGCTTGGACCAGCATGAGCAGCCAGCAGCTGTCTGGCTGGCGGGTTGCCGGTGGTGGAGTGCAGTCAGGCTCGTGCTCGTCTTACACGACCGCCATGAGCTGGTGACATTCTCACATTCCCCCAGGTTCGACGCCATCCGTTCATTGACTTGTTCCATCCCATTGACATGGCCCCGGCTCTCCCGTCATCAAGTCGTCTACGGCTACGCCAGCAACGACAATCCCTTCTGTTCTGGACCTGGCTTCCCGGCCGTCGTGAGTGAGTGAGTGGTTGTTGCTGCCGCTCCTGCACGTACCTCGTCGGTACCTCTCTCTTACACAGGTCAGGTCAATCAATCATCCACCACCTCTGGACCCCTGCCCTGCGGTTGTCCGTGCTCTCCTCTCTTGCAAGGGAACTAGAACCGGACGGACCACCTACAAGACGGTCCATTCTGGGTACGTTGGCACAGACCAGACCTGTCTCTCGGTCGTACTCTTGAGGGCACCTCAGCGTCGAGTCGACCTAGGTACCTTCTGACCTTCTGTAGTGCTTGGCTGGCAAATTGAGTGGGATCATCGTTCTTTGACGGGGTGGCCGTCTCTCCAGTTTCTGCTGTTTTGTCGCTGTCTCTGGCCTATTTGCCTTCCATTCGACGCTTGGAGGGTGCTCCAGAAAAAAGTCACCTACTACGTGCTGTCCTGCACCCTCGCTCTCTGTCGAGACCCTCCAACCCTCAGACCTTAGGACGGACCCAACTAGTCTCCCCCCCTCCCTTCCACCTACGACTCTCCTACCTAGCCAGGCCAGGCTCCTCTCCTTCTTCCTCCTTGACTGTCCCGTCCTGTCAGGTTGCTGCTTGCTTCTTCGACCTGCCGTACAGACGTCTAGAACATCGTTGGAAGCGCATCGCAAACGCCCAAACGTCACCCCGTCATCATCGCCAAACGAATCGTCTTTGTCGCCATCATCGTCGGCATCTACGAACTGGCCCTCGTTCTTGAACGCCCAGATCAATTTGGCATCCTCAAAACGCCTCCACAAGCCCCCCTCCTCGTCCTCCTTTCCCCCCTCAAAAGGTCCCCTCCCCCCAAACAAAGACGCACGCCCTCCCCGAATTGCCTGCTCTTCCCGCCGCCACCTCCTCCGACGACATCCCCAAAAGCGACCCGATCTCCGCACAGCACAGCGCAGAGCCGATCTCGCCTCGTCTCGCCTCCCGTGGTTGCGCCGCCCGCCAAGGCCCAGACCAGACCCTGCTTCCACCAAGTCCCGATTCCAACTTCACAAGCGCCCCAGCCTTGTTTGCTGCGACTTTTTGAGTTGGGCTTGCTTCTGCCTCGCATCATCGTCGTCAACGTCGTCACAGCATTCTTTACTCTACTCCAGTGCATCACACTCAAGGACAGTGCCCCTGCAAGATACTGCCACGGCGTTCCGACTCCACTCGTGCTCCATTCCTCACAACTCGAGACTCAGCATGGGACTTTGCTACCGATCACGATAATTCAACGTCGTCCACCACATCCATCCCCTCACGATGGGCAACGGCCAGGGAAAACCCGTCGACCTCAACGGCGAAGGTACGTGAACCGCCTACCACTGCCCCCCATCTCTTGGCCCTCGTCTTCTTCCATCGCCTCTTCCTCCTTCCAGTCGTTCGTCATCTTCAGCCGCAAGTCCCTTGGCACCGTCCGATTTCCCACGTGTGCCATGCATGGCGCGAACCTCTTCTGTCCTCGGTAGACCCCGTATTTGCAACAACACGACCTGACGGAATAATTGTGCAACAAATGTCTTGGGAATTGTACTGACAGTATCGCTCACAGTGAACCTCAATCACTTCCGTCTGTTGCGAGTCGTCGGCCGAGGCGCCTTTGGAAAGGTTCGAATCGTCGAACGCAAGGACACCAATTTGTCCTTTGCCCTCAAATACATTCGCAAAGATGAAGGTAGGTCTCTGTTCCTGCTTGTTGCGTCCTACCGTTGGCCTTGAACAACGCCTCTGGGCCGTACCACTCGTACCTGTACTGGCAATCGTCTGCGTGGCCTTTCTGCGTGTCTATTGTCATCGAGCTGAGCTAATCGCGATGCTATTCTCGCAGTCGTACGATCCGAGAGCGTCCGTAACATCATCCGTGAGCGCCGAATGCTCGAATACGTCAACCACCCCTTTATCTGTAACTTGAGATACAGTTTCCAGGACATTGAATACATGTACGTCCCTGTCCCGCCTCTGTCCACCTTATGACACAGTAGTGGCTCACCTGCAGCAATAGGTATCTTGTAGTCGATTTGATGACGGGCGGCGATTTGCGATTCCACATCTCGAGAAAGACATTTACCGAAGAGGCGGTCAGATTCTGGATTGCTGAGCTGGGATGCGCCCTGCGATACGTGCACAGCCAAAACATCATCCATCGAGACATCAAGCCTGATAATGTCCTCCTGGATGCTGATGGGCACGTCCATTTGACCGATTTTGTATGTTTTTCGCCATTCCCAACTACAGGATAAAGCTAACCGGCGGCAGAACGTTGCTTCCGACGTGGTCAAGGGCCGCACTCTCACGAGTAAATCCGGCACCTTGGCTTACCTCGCCCCAGAGGTGTACGCCGGGAAGGGATACGACGTGCGAGCAGATTGGTGGTCACTGGGAGTCTTGTTCTACGAATGCATCTACAACAAGGTACGTTCCGCGTGACCGTGAAGGCCTACCAGACCTAGCAGACGTTACTCCCATGTCAAGAGAGACTGACCCGATGCAGCGACCTTTCGAGGGTGGTTCCGAAGGATCCCTTAGCCAGCAAATTCAGGCCGCAAACCCTAAATATCCGGTAACGCAGCCTCCCGTGTCCCTCGCATGCCTCTACGCAATCGGTTCTGCCCTCGACCCGAACCGAGACAGTCGAATGGGATCAACATGGGAGAGCTTCATCAATAACGAATTCTTCAAATGCTTCGATTTCGAGCTTCTGGAGCAAAAGCGAATCGAGCCTATTTTCGTGCCGTCCTCAGACAAGACCAATTTTGACGCCACGTACGACCTTGAGGAACTGCTTTTGGAAGAGGCGCCTCTCGAGGCCCGCGCAAGGCGTCAGAAGCCACGCGAGCGTCTAAAGGATGATGCAACCGATAAGGAGATCCGGGAGGACGAGCTATACCGCATGATCGAGACTGACTTCAGGCCGTTTGATTACACGGTTGCTGCATACATGAGGTGAGTCACAGTCTTCCAAGTTGCCCTTGTTTCTCCTATGCTGACTGGCCACGTAAGAATTACTGAAGGCACCGCCGAGGAAGCCCAAGTCCAAGTCCAAGCTCAAGCCCATACCCATAACAACGAGTCGGATCACGGTCCCCAGGCTCTCACGACGGATGAGGCCACACCCATGCCAGCATCCAACGGAGGCTATCAGCAATCACCCCTCAACCCGAGCCTGAGCAACGAAAGCCGACAAGGCCGTCCGGTCCGGCCTGCGCCGCCACCTCCGTATCAGAACGACTTCCGGGCTCGTCACGTTCCCATCATTGCAGGTCAACGCGTCACAAGTCCCACTGGAGGTGTTCAGGTGACGCTTGATGGTGGCGGTAGCTGGTCTGAGCTGGCTCGGCAGGATGCGACGCTGCCTACTGATGCCAATAATGTGGCGGACGGCAAGGCTGAGGGCTCTGGCGGCATGTTTGGATTCCTCAAAGGCAAGAAGGGCCGCACAAACAGTCCGAAGCCAAAGGAGAGGGGTGTGTTGGGAAAGGAAGGCGCAAGAGTTGTCATCGGCTAGAGGATGATGGAGGCTCGCAATGGGCCATTCGCGTACCAGCGACGAAGGATTAATGGCCAGTCGACAGACTACACCCGCACCCCCGCGCTACGGAGTAGGAGGCTCAATTATACGACGAGTATTCACCCGGTCAGCAGATACCGAACGGCTTCAGCAGTATCTCGATGACGGAATCGGAATCGATATGAGTCAGCATCATGGAGCTCGGTAGCCGGCTAATATTACGCTCGGAACAGACGGGCTAAGACGGGACGGGGCGCGGCGACGGCGGACAAAGGACGATGAGAAACGGCCTCTCTACTTCATTCATTACGGCGTTCGGTCATGGTTTACGGCTAGACGCCCTTGCCGCCCCAGGATATAGAGGGGCATTATCCCAAGGAACGAATGTTGATTTGAAACAGACTACCTATTTGGCACAAGACCGAGGACATATCGCATGTGGAGCTATCCATCATTTGGCGGCATCTCATTCACTTTGGCCCGCGGCACAGGCTACGTGCTGGAGCCGCAAAGGCGTTCCTCTCTGTCGGGGGGGGTTGGGGTTGTTTTTTTTTCTCGGGATATACTCATATTTTACACATGCCCATCCCGATCGACACGTCTGCAAATGACTATTGAAGTGGATCAGGTTATATACAGACGGTTAGGTTTCGGAGTGCGTTGGAAGAGTCAAACAAGGGGAGGCGGGGCGAGGCAATGCATTGGGAGATGTCCAGTATTGATGGTTTAACTTGTTCGTTATTGTGAGCATATTTGGAATAATACCCCATTTAAACTTTTATCATGATTTTCAGGAGTGTGATTACCTAGACATGTCGTTATTGTCTAATTCCTGTTTTCATCTTGTAAATGTAGGCCGGACCATCTATCTATTCCCAAGATGCGGTTTCATAAAAAGTGATGACTCCCTGACACTCATGGTCATGATAATTAGAAGAGGTTTAGGTCAGTAAGCCAAGCCATGAATCTGATTTCTCACTACATCTATCAACATTCTTGGGGCGACTATTGAAGACACTGCCGCAGATCATGGAGGTTAATCATTCTGATGGTTTGCTTTCCTTCAGCATTCATATCCGAGATGCACTTTCAATAATGGATTACTTCTAGGCGAGACTGCCGATAAGTGTTGGTGATGAAGAGAAAACAAGTACGGATATCCAGTCCCATGTGTCATTCCCCAGTCGATCTGATGCCTCGTTCAAGTGAGAGGCCCGCACGGTGGGAATGCGGCAACGTTTCAGATCTTGGTCCACACCCCATTGTCAGACAGCACTACTGGTTGCTTCAGAAGTAGATGGAGAAGAGACCAAAGGCATATATATATTCACTCAATACCACGTTGAGTTGGTCAGTAAGCTAACTGGTGTTTAGATATTCACATCCTGCACATGACCAAGATGCCGCCAGGTATATACCCTTTAATGAATGACCTTGTCACTTGCTTGACGCATCAATTCATTCGCCAG
Organism: Fusarium piperis; assembly: GCA_027886205.1. Lineage (NCBI taxonomy): Eukaryota > Fungi > Ascomycota > Sordariomycetes > Hypocreales > Nectriaceae > Fusarium > Fusarium piperis. Next base: position 355,788 of record RZGM01000008.1, read on the forward strand.
TATCTGCATAAACGCACTCAAACGGCGAGCAAAGTCGGTAAAGGCTGTTGTTAGGGCAGCAACATAAAACCCAACTCCAACCGCCATCCAGCGAGCATATCAACAAGTACAACCAGAGTGTATCGATGGGAAATGTTCGATTGAATATAGTCTCGTTGCTGATATACATACAACGCATCCAGTATCAACGCTTACGCAGACATAGATGGCTGTTTGTTTCCTCCAAAAGTCTCCTCGCTTTCATGCATAGCGTTTCCTTTCTTGTTGACCTCCAAAAGCCACTCATCAGTCAATTATTCATAGCAGCAAAAAAAAAAAAAAAGCCGTCCGAAGGAAAAGCAAAGTGAAAAATATGAACAAGAGCCTCAAGCCTAAGCAAGAAAAAAGACATCCGAGTGTGCAACATTCTCCATGCCTCGATGAATTCCCTTCTCTCGTCCATGCAATTCATGGTCATCTCTGGTAGAAACAAACACAGAGCCATGATTCCCCTGATTTTCCGAGTCCATCCTTTCTGTTGTAAACGCCGTATTCCGTATGTAGCTGCTTGCCGAGCGCCGGGGTTAGATTGATACTGTACAACCGACTGTGTCGAATGTGGATAACATCTCACGCCGACAGGCCGAGGTGCTGATCGGCTTTGGTCTTGTCGGCTTCAATCTCGACACCCAGCGTGTGGGCAACGCAGCTACTCGACACATCCTTGCCCATATACTTCCTGAGGATGGTGTCAAAATCCGTCTCCGCAACCACAGGGCCAGTACCGGAGCACTTGGCCTTCTTGGTGAGCTCGGAGCAAAGACCGTCCAGGTCAAACTCGCCGTTCTGGGCCTTGGGGCAGGCTTGAAGTTTCTCCCTGCAATATGGGTTAGACAATGAAAAACCGCCAGAGTGTATTGGTGCCACATACCAAAGCTGGTTGCAGTTCATGTTTTGCTTCTTCAGAGGCTCATCATCAATCGAGTTCTGCTGTGCATCAATCTGGTCAATGAGGTTTGGAGCCTTCTTGGGTTGTGCCTTGAGCTTGGTGCCAGGGCTAGCAGGCGCCATGTTGTATGGGACGAAAAAGTCGGTGTCGAGGGCTTCGTTGAAGAAGTCGTCAAACGAGGGGTTCGACAGAACATTATCCTGAGGCTCACGGTAGTCGCCAAAGAGCTGGGGATCAAACTGGCCGCCATTTTGCTGGGCAAGCCAGTCGAAGTTAGTGCTGCTCAAGTCGACATTCGAGAAGCGGTCTGTGGTAGCATGCGAAGACTGCTCCTCGCCAATGGTGGTCATGGTATCAACAGGCTTGAAGCCCATTGGTGATTGTGTAAAGGGTTCCGGAGACGTCCCGCAAGAAGAGCTAGGGCCAGTGTTGGAGTGCGACGACGCAGATGGTGAGCTCGTGGCACCATTGGCACTATAGCCCGCAGAGTCAACACTCGCGCGCGAAGGGTTCGTAGCCGAACTCGACATGGAAGGACTAAAGACACCTGAGAACTTGGCCAGGTCATCCTTGAACTGTGACGGTGGTGATCTGCTGTCGTTGGACGCGCCTGACGGGCTTGGGTAGTTCTTTTGAAGGGGGCTTGTAGGCGATGAGCCGGATCTCTGCTGCTTGTTGGCGGGAGGCCCGGGGAGCATGCCAAATTTGGGGAACTCGAATTGAAAGTTGACATCGCCGAGGTTGCTGACTGCTGCGTTGCCAAAGGGAACCTTTTCTCTGGGCAGCGCCTTGCTATTTGTCATCAAGGACACCTTTTGCTTGTACTGGTTGAGTTCGGATGTCATGCGCTCAACCTGAGCGCGAAGCAAACCATTCTCGTGGTTCGCGGCCTGAGAGGCCTGTTCCAACTCTTCAACCTTTGTCTCGAGATCCTTGAGATGCTTTTCCTTGCGCTCTCTGAAGGCTCGTTGGGCAGCTCGGTTCTGGGCCTTGCGCTTCTTGAGTGTGTATTAGTAAACATATCCGACCTTCGGTGTCGGGGGTGAAACATACCGAGCTGGGTTCAGATGTGAGAGGCTTGCGGCCGGGCTTCTTTGGCACCTTTTCAGTGCTCTCACGGCGCTTGGGGTCATTTCCAGGGCTGTCCTCATCGTCCTCATCATCAGGGTGACTTCGCTTCTCAGTACCCTCATTCTCTGTCGAGTCGGACTTGGACGTGGCGGCGCCGGTAACGGAAGGAATATCTCCAATCATGGAGGGCTGGTCATCGGTAGCAAAGGAGAAGTCGAAGCTGGAATCGCCAAAGTCGTAGTCGTAGTTATCAAGGAAGGGGCTCTCCTGATATCCCGAGTTCGCATGACCCTTGGGCTGAGCAGCCGAGTTATGGAACGAAGTCGGGGAAAGAGACGGAGCGTTGTTCGCGGGAGTCGCAGAGGTCTGCTGCTTGTTGGAGTTGAGGGCAGCGAAGAGCAGGTTCTGCTGTTGCGGGGTCAAGAAGAAGTTGGGTGGCAAAGAGCCACCAGTGCCAGCAGAAGCCATCGCGAAGGACAAAGAAGGTCGACAGGAGGCGGTACAGATGATGAGAAATGGTCGCGGACCGTGGCGAGAGATGACAAAAGTAGAAGATGGATATCAATCCAAGCTCTCTGCCGTTCCAGGCTCTCTCGCAAGAGGGGGGCAAAGAGCCTGTGTAGCGGCGACGTCGGGATGTTGGCGGCCACTCAGACTAGAGCAGCGAGCGGGCGGGGCTTGGTAATGCGAAGCGATAGACAGTTCTCGCGCGTATGACACAATGAGCAGACAAGATATTGATAAACGAGGCGGAATAAGGGGATTTTCGGATTGAGATCTCAAGGGACCAGGTTACTATGTAAGATGGATGATGGAATTGTTGCGATGGGTGGCAGCTGGCGTCAGGCGGATGGGGTGGACGATGGATGGGAGAGAGAGCCAGAGTTAGGCGGGGACCAGGTTGTAGCTGGTTGGCTACAGGCTAGGTCAGCGCTGAGAGCGCCCGCCGAGCGTGCAGGGCTGGTGGTAGGTACCTCCAGAGGGTGAGGGGAACCTGGCAGTCGCACTGTAGACGGCCGTCGGTGCAGACCTGGGTGGCGGGCCACGCGTGTACAGGGAGAGATGCGGAAGACGTTGCGGCAAGAACGGAACGCCGCGAAAGATTTTTTGCTGCCTGAGTCACAAAGATTTCTTCTAGTCGCTTCTTCCGTAAGCCCTGTAAACGGGGGAGCAGGAAAAAGGGACCGTCAGGTGGGGGGGAGACAGAGCAAAGAGGTCAGAGTAAGGAGGCTGGATGGATGGATGACAGTGCGAATCGAGTCGCCAGGTGCATTTGTCAGCCGGCGAGACCGGTCACCGGCCCCCATTCATGGACCATGGACGGACGCATGAAGCCACCGAGACTTATAACAAGACGAAACGAAAAAAAGTCACCCAAGCCATGCCAAAACGAGGTTCGAGCACGCTCTTTTCTGCTGCATCTGACTCACATTTGAGATCAAACAGACTGTCATTTCCGTCCACACAGGCCTGTTCTCTTCCTCTATTGGCTTGTCCCCCACCGGGCACCCAGCATGCCTGGCTGATCTGCGTTCTGCCGCTATTAATTGACATGCCCGCGCCCTTTGCCATCATGCACAGGTTCCCCGAGTCTCCCCTTCTCCTCTTGTGGCCTCGTCCGGCACTCGTGTTTATGAACAGCCATGTGCACAACCCATTGTTGCAATTGCAGCTCATCGGGTTCTTACTGTCATGCTGCCGAGACAAGCCGTGACCACGGCTCTCGACTCACGCATCCGTACAGAGGCAAATCCGGCTCTCAGCTACGACTGATACCACAGCCTGACCCTTCCCATATCCGGCCCCAGCTACCAGGCTGCTAACGTTTTTCTAACCGCAAAAGTCGCTCCGTGCACAGTCATGCCCAGCACCGCCTCCGGCCTCACTCCCTTATCGCCGAAGTACCTCCCGAGCGGTCATCTCATTTCCCCCGCCCCCAGATTTACTCAAGATTCGGACTTTGTTACTCCGTGTATTCGCCATTTTTTATCGACCAATCATTCCGAACCTCTGCGCCTGACGGGTCAATCCTCGCTTCAGTGTATCGAATTCCCCGAACGGATGCCCTCGAACTTCGAATACCTAGATATGCTCTTCCACCTCAAATTTCGTAACGTAGCCCGGAAATTCGACTTCTCTCGCTCCTGGCTTGGTCGGAGAATTCAACCGCACCCAACTACCGAGCCACTAAACTTGGCCTATCACGGCGAACCCGCGGGGATTGACAAATGTGGCTAGGGCCTCTATATGCATGTTTTGGAATCATCCTTGTTAGCGGTTCGACTTCACGTGTCGTCTGTCTCGAACGTCATTCATTCCTCGGTTCATGCCGAGAAGTGTGAGCTGCTCTCGTTTCTTCTCAATTTTTTTATCCATTGAATGTTTCGCGTCATCTCCGATTCATTTCCAGCTTGGTCAGACTCGGCACATTTATATGCTCAGCGTTATGTCTGTGGCCATGGTGTCACCCGGGTGATAAGCATATCCCTTCAGCTGAAGGGAACTCCGGTCCATACTGCACCCCACCCCAGGTAGTGTTATTAAGAGATAACTTGATTATTCGATAAGTATAATCTCATTTGTTACGATACCTACCTGCGCGGGCAACCCCCTCCACTGGACAGCATTTCGCAAAACACAGTCTGGAGACGTGTCTAAACATGTTGGACGCTCAGACACGATGCTGGAGCCTCCAACATAATATTAGCACCCCCTGACACGATATAAAGACCCGTCTCCAGACTATGTTGGCTTGTAAAATGCTGTCTAAAGAGGGTGTTGCTCGCGTAGGTATTACAGTATGTTCTAAGTACGTGTTTTCGTAAGGCAAGAGTGTCCTAAGGTAAAACTCAGTAATTATTATAGTAGGCATTCCTCTGAGGAGATGTTATTGGCTTAAGTTGAAGCTCATTGCCGGCTTAAGGGATATATTTTTATTTTCTCCTGCTGCAATGCACTTGGGCAGTCGACAGTTGACATTATTACCAATGAGGTCAGATCTTTGTGCCCTCAACGATTGGCAGGCACAAAGATAGTAATCGTCAATGAGGGCGAGAGACTCCAAGTCTCTGGCCATCAATAGTAGAGGACCGTTGTTGAACTGTTCACAATAGCCATTGCGGCCCCCATGTTGGTTTGGTCTATTCGTCCACATACCAATCAAGAAACACCAATTTTCAACAAGTTCACAAGTCACCAGTGGAACGATCGCGTTGTTTGTTACAGTTGTTTATTGGCTTCTAGTCGTCAAGCCTATCAAATCCCAATGCTCCCTGCTTGCAACGCCGTTCCGATTCATGCCATCATTAAGCGTAATTTACTCCTTGGCGATCTGCTTGTGGACCTCGGCCTTGTTGTCGTGGGTGGTCTGGTCGATCTTGTCGGAAAGGGCATCCTTGGCGGCAGAGGCACTGAGTGAAACTGTTAGCAACCTGATCCTGAGTTCATGGCAAAGTTGTGCGGAAGCTGCTTACCGGGTGCTGATGGGGGCGTTGGAGTCCTTGGCGACCTCCTTGTTGGCCTCCTTGCTGACACCAGCGGTGGCACCCTGGACGGTCTCGGCGACGTAGTTGAAAGCCTGCTTAGCGGTCTCCATTGTGAAGTTGTTGGTGGTTTTGGGGGTGGAGGTGGTGGTTTGGTTGTTTGGTTTGAAGGTGGAGATGATTGTTTGAGTGTGTGTGTGATGATGAGAAGAAAAGGAGTGTTGGAGGCGGGAGGACCTGGAGTTTAAGTAGGAAATTTGCAAAGATGAGAAGCCTTAGGTTAGTCTCACGATGCAAGCAGGTGGATTACTTGGTGGAATTGTTGAGGTTTCTCCTGTCCGTACCAGCCGTTATGCCCTTCGCCAAATTACTGTCACAGAGCTATCGAGGAGCACTTGGGATCGAATCTCAGTAAACCGATCGATGTTGTGACGTCAGTCTTTCCCCCACTACAGCTGGTTGCAGAATCCAACAATCGCCCACTACGTCATTAAACCCCGCGGTGGCTTCTTCCAAAGGGCATATTTTGATCCTGGCCAAGGATGCCTTCAGACGCCTCTGGGCCGCCCTTTCTTGCGTCCGGGGGATGAACGCCTCGTGCCAGGGACGGTTTCGTCCAGGCATTCGCGAAGCTGATTGGGTGCTGCCAAGTCTCCAAGCACGGGAAGTCTGAGGATCACTGGACATCATTTGCGGCTCCAAGCTTAGTCCTCCCTGAACGGGTCCACTAGCTCAGGGCCGTGTCTCTCATTGGCCCCAGGCGAACGTCTTGATGCACAATGACAACACGACTCTGGATATGGCTTGTCGTGGAAAACAGCCATACCACGATATCCATTCACTTGGAACCAATCCCAGACGTCGAGCTACACTTTGACTCACGTCTGGCCAGTTCTAGTCTGTCGTTCAGATCGCGATCGAGGTCGGATGACTTTGAAGGGCGAAAAGGCCCTCCGTAAGCAGCCGACGATCGAAACTTTGACGTCAGCATCGATAAACAAGGAAATCGACCGTGTTTGCTTTTGGATATTTCTCGATCGCATCGACATCATCGGAGGTGGCTTCAGACATGTGAAAGGCCTCAGGCCATGTTCCTGATCAAGGGTCCCTCCCTCTTGTTCGCAGTTCCTGAAGGGTATCAACACCATCAGCTTGAAGGGCCATGGAGGAGGTCCAATCATCAAGTTCAATTCTTCAAGGATGCTCCCTCTTTACGCTGACTTGTTCTATGATGCAGTCTCCATGCTCCTACGAAATCAGACCGGCTCTTTTTGGAGACTCTTAATTCGGGGGAGAAGGTGAGTGTCGAGAGCGATTCCACGCACTGAGCTCCCCTTCGTTTCTCACGCATATGAAGTCAACATCCCTTGAGCCTTGGCAGTTACTTTACTCTTGTCCATTGCAGAATTTCTTAGCGTGCTGCCTTACCGGTGATCGTCGTGCTCTCCTACTGTACCCCGGATTTCCAAGGATCTACATCCAAGCCGACCACAGCCGGGGTTCAGTGAACCACGTCCATGCGAAATAGCGATACTTCAGTTTGCACATATTTTCGCCTACATCATAAGTACTCAGGTGGTAATGCGTAGTCATAATAAACTCATGGTCAACCTTCACAGCTACTCTGGGATGTTTGTGCAGTGTATGACTCGGGGTCCTTGCTCAGGCATACGGGAGGGGGGGATAAGACACTGTAAAATTGCTAGTATACCTTCCTCTAATGCTAGTTATGAGAGGTCCTTGAGAATAGTCAGGGCTAAACTTGGTGTCTTTGGTGTTTCACGGAATTCTCGATTATCGTGTGAGGGTCGGGACGAGCAGGCTAGACGTGTTATACGAGAGACAATGCTACATTTATAGGATTAATTATTTTCTGTTTTCTTCAAATGTTGTTCTTTTTGTGTGCTCAAACCTGCACTTTGAAGTTTATGAGGGAGACTTTTTAGGCGTGATCGATTCAAGCATGATAAATTGTGATAGCATATCATTATGGGTGTTTTCTTGAACCATCACTTAAGTCTTAACACTATATCAAGACAGATATCGTACCAACAATTTTAATAAGCGCACGACTAGAATCCAATCAAATTTCCAAAGACTCCTCACCAGCGCGCTGCCTCTGGCTTTTGGCCATTGTCAATTGTTGAAATCATAGATGGCATGTGTAGGTTAACTCACTTTGAGCCATAGCTATCACGTGCAGACCCAGGCGCTGGCCCGTGCGGACGCCATTGGACCCCGCGGGTCAGGAGGCAAGGCAGCTCCATTTCAAGGGAGGTCAAGACAACGACATAACAACTTGAATGAAGTGTCCTTGAGCATTCTTGAACTGCCACTTACGGCCTCTATCGAACCTAACAAAGAGACCGAGGTGATCCGATTAAGTGCGTATTACGACCGTCGACTGCCGCCATGGATCTAGCGTACGACCACATCCAGGAGGATGTCTACGCTAAAAAGCCCGAGGGTTCGGAGTCCAAGGATGGCTCCAAGCCTGAGCAAGCCCAGTCGTCGCTAAATGAGGACTTCCAGGAAGCTTACAAGGCTCTCTCCAACAGCCCTTGGGGTGCTAGGATCGGTGGGTTCTTGGGCAACGTTGTCAAGCAGGTATGAGAGCTCGGCTTCGTAAGCCTGGCCCATTCTGACATGCGCAGGGCGAGTCGGTGTACACACAAGCTTCCAAGGAGCTGGCTGAAGTAGGTGAAGATGCGTCAAAGGGTCTGACAGGCCTGCGCGCATCAATCCTGAGCCACACGCGGAATCTTTCCCTCAACCCGCCCACCGCCGAGAGCTCCAAGGATGGAGAGGAGGACCCTTCTACACCTACCAAGGCACGAGGAAGCGAGGAAGACGGGGATGCGCTGGCACGTATCAAGGCTGAGGCTGCGAAGCGACTGAAGGATCTCCAGCGAGCCGAGGATGCCGCTGATGAGGCCCTAATTCGATTCGGTGGCAACGTCCGCAACTTTCTCCGCGATGCCATCAGCATTGCCCCTCCTCAGGCGTCTGATCAGAGTGGCACCGTCCTCTTTGAGAGTAAGGATGCTCAGGGCAAGCGGGTGATTCACACGTCTCGGTTTGACGCCCAGCTACATGTAATTCATACTTCGACCGAGAGCTTCACCAAGGACCCCAACAGCGCCGAGTATGAGACTTGGTCCAAAGAATTCGATGCCGATAAGAAGACACCTGATATCAACAGCGATCTGCAGAAATTCCCCGACCTTCGAGCTACTATGGAGAAGCTGGTTCCCGACCAGGTTCCTTATGTTGACTTCTGGAAGCGATACTATTTCCTTCGCCACGGTATTGAGACAGCTGAAGCTAGACGACGGGATCTCCTCAAGGGTAAGCCGAAATGCGTGTTCCTACCTGACTATGCTAACAACCCCATAGCTGCCTCTGCTGAGGACGAGGTTGGCTGGGATGACGACGATTCCGATTCCGACTCGGACTCGGACTCGGACGATTCTAGCGACGAAGGCACCCCCGTGGCCAAGATCGAACCCAAGACTGCCTCTGCCGGATCCTCGACGACTATCCAACCTCCTGCGCAAAACCTCCTGAAGCCGACCGAGCCCCGCAAGTCCAACGACGAAAAGTCGCAGGCCGACAGTGAAGCTAGCTACGACGTTGTCGGCGCGACATCTGGCAAGACGACCCAGACTCCCAACAGCCCCAAGGACTCCAAGAAGGAGGAAGACAGCGATGATGACTGGGAGTAAGGCTGAGTAGATGTCCAGGTATATGTGGGTGTGATGGGAGTCGCTCGTCCAGCTCGGCGTTCGGTATATGTGAAACCAAATGTGGCAGATTGAAAGAGCCACATGCCTTGTATCTTGTTTTTGGGTATTAATACCAGGAGCACGTGTCTGATATGCTCTCCATTCAAGTCATTTCTTCTTTATTTTGGTCCCTGCCACGTTTACCTCTTCTTCTTGGTGACCATGGTGAAGCCATCTTCGTCGACTTGCGGTTGGGGCTTTTCCTTTGGCTCAGACACCAGGGCGGGAGCTTCGTCCATCTCGACATCAGCACCGCCTTGATCGTCTTCATCATCATCATCGTCGTCGCTCTCCCAGTCTGTGTCCTGGTCGGCATCCTCGGCCTTCTTGAACATCTGATCAACCTTTGTTCCCTTGCGGTTCAGCCAGCGGGTGCGGAGAGCCTGAACGTCGTCAAACTTGCCGACGGCACATCCTGCGCGCGCACGGAGAATGTTGCCCGCGACCTCTGTGCCTGAATCGTCGTCGACGTTGACCTCGAACTCATCGACCATGACCTGCAGGAGAACCGTCTCGACATCCTCCAGATCAGGCTCCTCGGGGACCTTGGCGTTCTTGCCGTCCTGGGCGGGCGGTGCGTCGGTGAACTCGGGAAAAAGGTCGACGACGGCACCGACGAACCAGTCGCGCTTGTCGGCAGAATCGGGGCCGCCCCAACCGTTCTGGACTGAAAGGGTGAGGGCAGGCCACAGGTGAAGGGCGTATGCGACGGCTTGCTCGAACTCGGATTGGCGCTCGGCTGTTGGGTTGAAGTCAGTGATTGTAAAGATTTATATTTAATCCCTGCTATTTTAAACTCACCCGCCGGAGGCAGCTGCGCGGGTTCTGAAGAGGCCATGGTTGTCAAGTTGTTGGTGTTGATGGTGGGGTTTGGAGGGGCACTCAGAGATGGCTCAGCACAAAAATTTTGGTGTTTTTTTTCTTCGGTCCAGACCCAATGGCGCACCCACAAACACTACAACAGTGCAACGCAGCGCAAGCCCACTGATTTTCCTCCATAAACGCACGGGCCAGGCTTAAAGGACCGAGCGACTCACTCGCTGCATGCAGCGGGTGGACTCGACGTTCCCGTCCCGCAAAGTCAGGGGTAGGGTTGGTTGAGCATGACATCATGGGGACCCCTAGGTAGCACCAGCGCCGAGACATCCTACCTACCTACAAGCTTGTACTGTGTTCAGCCGTGACCTACTTCTCACGCTGATCGACCAGACATGAAGTTTTTGTAGTTTCAACAAGCTTTTTCGTGGGCAGACGGCGCCTTTGTAACAGAAGCCTCTGCCGTATCCAGCTCAGCTCAGCGCCATGAACTCGCTCAACACCACTTCAGTCTCACTGGCAGTGACGCCAACCGTCGTGTCGACTCTCTTTTCACATGTACGTGCCGTGCTATCTATCGACGGAGCCCAACCGTCATGCAGCCTGATGCATTTCAATTGCTTTTTTTACTAACGCAACAATCCTCCTCCACAGTACTTCAACAGGAAGCCCCTGAGGCAACGCCCAACTGCCCATCTGTCCTACGATGAAGGCCTTCACCTGATTAGATCGTTCCTCGAGTACTCATCACACCACACTGTCGAGGAACTTCAGGCTTTTACCGCCCAATGGGTGCCGCACCCGCAATGGGTCAAGGTCGAAGATGCGACCGTTCCCGAGGAGCAATTGACCCGCGCGGCCGAGCTGCTCCATAAGCAGCTGGGCACCGACGGCCTCCGGCAGGTCGGCGGCGAGAAGTGGTGGCAGTGGCGGAAGCCCAAGAGCTCTCTCGAGGCCGAATGGATCGAGATGCGCTCGGATGCCTGGGAGAGGAAGCAGAATGGCGGCAATTCGCGACGCGTCATGATGTACATCCATGGAGGTGCCTACTACTTTGGCAGCGTGGATGAGCATCGGTATCAGATGCAGCGCCATGCTCGAAAGCTCAAGGCGCGTGTGTTTGCACCTCGCTATCGACTATCGCCGCAGTTTCCTTTTCCGTGTGGCCTTCAGGATTGTTTGGCTGCCTATCTCTACCTCTTGACCGTACAAGATCCGACCACCATCGTGCTGGCAGGAGACTCTGCTGGCGGTGGCATGGTCATGTCTCTGCTATGTATTCTGAGGGATCAGGGAATTCCATTGCCTGCTGGAGCCGTGCTGATCAGCCCATGGGTTGATCTGACACACTCGTTCCCGAGTGTCTCTGGAGAAGCGCCGATGGACTACATCCCTCAACATGGATTCCACCACAAGCCCTCCCAGGCGTGGCCGCCACCCAACGAGGATGATATTGCTATGCTCAGGGAGGCGGCTATGAAGAAGAACAACCGGGTCAAGAAGACGCCAGGAACGCAAGAGCTCAAGGAAAAGCAGCAGGCACCCGTTGTAAAAAAGGAACCCTCGGATGCTTCGTGCAGATCAGACTGGATTAATGGTGGGGTTCCAATCAATCCTGATAAGCTTCTTTCAGTCACCATCGACGGTGAACTGGTTAAGCTCAAGGACCAAATTCAGGTAGGTTGCTGTATATGATTCGAATGATCGGAAGCTGATATTCCCAGATGTATACCTCCAATGAACTCCTGGCTCATCCGCTGGTTAGCCCTGTCATGCAACCCACACTGGGTGGCCTACCGCCCCTCCTCATCATGGTCGGAGGAGGAGAGATTCTTCGCGACGAGCAGATCTATCTAGCTCACAAATGTGCTAATCCCGCCAAATATGCGCCACCTGAGGAGGCCTTGACAGCGGAGGGAAGGGCTTTGTTAGAGCAGTACAAGCCAACTGACGTTCAGCTTCAAATATGGGATGATCTCTGCCATGTGGCGCCGACACTCAGCTTCACTCGACCTGCCAAGCACATGTACAGATCCATTGCTCAGTTCAGCGCCTGGGCTCTTGCCAGGGCTCAGAAACGAGGCATTGATATTCTCGACGATGACGCTATTTCGGTCATTTCTGAGTCTGGATCTGACAGCGAGCAACCACAGAGACCTAAGACCCCAGAACTAGAGCGGGCTGATACCAATCTCCCACCTGGCCAGGTTGGAAAGGCCGGTGACCCTCTCCCGCCCTTCAAGAATCACATGATTCGGCAGAAGGTGACTCGTCACGGCGCTACGTTGCCTTTGGCACCTGAAGCTGAGTTACCCGCATGCTGTGTTCAGCCTGCCACAGTTGGTGTTGTTAAGGAGGGTACCGTCAAGAAATGGCTTGCTATGAGGAAACAGGGGGATCACCGTTTCGCCTCGGCCAAGGCAAAGATTCATAAGAAGATCGTTGATGACATGGTGGCAGGCTATCATGAGTTTGGCCCTGGCGAGTATCCTCCCCCTACTGCACTGGCAGGACGACGACGAGTCGACTCGGAGCTGGTGGAGGGCAAGAAACAAAAGAGTTGGGGCCTGGCGATGTGGTCACTATGGGGTTCCAAGCACGACGAGATGACGGTTGAAAGAGAGAAGAAGGCAGGCGAAGAGCCAGAAGTTCGTGTCGCTACACCAGCTGACGGGCAAGGAGCACGTTCCTTCGCCGATATCGAGGGTCAAGATAGGCCCAATATGCGATCGGGCCGATCTCGTAGCCGATCTCATCGCAAGACGGTCGTGGATGAGAATCAGACAGGCAGCATGGTCATCACTGATGACATGCCAGTTGCCCATCTCTTGGAGCAGAGGAGGGAGCAAGAGGCCGCTGGGCCTGGATTGCTTAGCCCTGATTTTGTGCCAGAGACTGGTGTTGCAGGAAAGCGGCCGTTCCTTGATGGCATCGCTCTGCCGTTCAGCCTTAACAAGGAAGCTGATACGGCAAGCATGATGACCTTACACTCGACCGCCAGTCCGCTCCCAGGCTCAAGACCAATGAGCTTAGTTCTCGTGGACGATGACTCGACTCAGCCAACACAGACAACCCAGATGACAACACAAGAAGAAGACGCACCGGCAACTGGCATAGCTGGCAAGCGTCCTTACCTCGATGGCATCGCACTGCCGTTCAGCTTGAATAGAGAAGCTGAGACGGCGAGCATGATGACCTTGCAATCCAATGTCACCCCGCTTCCGGGCTCGCGGCCCATGAGCCCAAGTGTTTTGGGTGACGGCTCGGCGCAGTCGGCAAAGCAAACCGAAGAAGTTAAAGAGAACGGAGAGAAGAAAGATGAGGGATCAACTTTAGCAGTGCCGGCTCCCGAACGGCCTGGCTTGGACACGTTCGTCACGGCTCAAGAGGAGCTTCCCCGGGTCAAGTAAGAGGAGGAGTTATTGTCAATTTTGGCGCAACGGATGGGATTTGGTCAGAATGTATTATTTTGGGTACAGCCAGGATATCCCGTGCGCCAGAGCACAGTCGTTTATTGCTTCTTTGTTTTTTCCTTTGTATATAGGGAGCGGATATTCAGTAGACTCACCTTGAGGGCTCTTGGGAATACCAATGAGGCTATCCTTTGTAATTTGTCACTTACAGTCGTCATTTTTCTTATATAATACAATTAGGAATGTCAATCCATGACAGCGTCGAGGCCGAGGTCTTTAATGGTTCGATTTTCTTCTGTGCCCTCACACTAGGATATAAGCTGTCAATGTGTTCAATGATCTGGTTGATATATCAAATAACCCCCGTAATGAACACCCAGGCAGCTTTGAGAAACCATTCATCATCCGACTCTTGTCGTTCTTGGTGATGGTGAGTACATAATCATACATGGTGGTACAGTGTACGTGGGTATATACAGTCTCGCCAGAGGGTCCCAATCTCTAGCAGAGATAGATTCATAATTCCATCCGTCTAGGCCCATTGTGTGTCCGAATATAGCATCTCGATCATTCTGCTCGCTCAATCCACACCATTGTACCGCTTCCACTGCTCGACGTAGAAGTAGGGGTCTTGGGGACCCTTGTCGAGGCCTTGGTAGTCACCAGGTTCCGCCTTGACCTGACGGCTCACAAACGGCGTGAGCTGTGCCATGACGGTTAGCACAGTCGTCCTTCATGTGCGCAATCCCCTCCTCACCTTGAAGTCCTTGAGATTCGGTACGGCATACGTCCGGACCTTGTTCCACTCGATCACGTAGCCTCCGTACTTTGTGTGTCGACCCATTGAACCGGTGCGGTTACCCTTGTAGAAACCACGGCCAACATCCTTGGTCGTGAGCTTGAGGTGGCGGTATCGGCCGACGGAGAGGGCTTGGGTAGGTCTCATTTTGGCAGATGGATATTCGGGGCCTGCGGAATTCGTGTATGCGGTCGGCGAGGGCGAATCCGGGACGATCGAGGGGACTATCCGTGGTCAATTGGTCGGTCGGCGTCGCGATCGCAATGGGTGGGATGTTGAAGATTTGGAGATTCGGGAGTTGGTGTTGTTCCGATTCCGGGGCTAGCTACCGACAGCTTGCAGGGGTGAGCCAGCAATATCTGGTCAGGTGCGCAATGAGATGGCGCTGAGCTATGTTATGATATGAAATAATATTCTAATTTGAGAAATATTTCGACAAGTCTTGCTAGTTTCTCACAAAATTGTTTCTTAAAGAGATTCCTTCTTGGACGGCTTGTTCCTGCTCATCCTGAGCTCTGTAAGTGGGCTGTGCCGCTAACGAGGGGCACATGGCGATCCCCATGGCTAATGTCTCCAAGTCTGAGCTCAACCCCCCCAACACCAACATTCGAAAAACCCACCCATGCCGTGGACGTTCCAAAGTGGCCACGATGGATGGGTACCCGACGGGAACTCTGGACCATAATGTCCCCTTCCTGGTGGCCGCCGGCCTCAACAGCGAGACGTACGAACTCCCTCTGAGCGCAGAGCTCAATGACCAGAGCATCCTCCTCCGATCAGAGCTCCCCCCGATCGAGGGCGATGACGCCGAGGTCTTGGCCCAGTACATGAAGGACGTCAACGCGAGCGCAAAGTCGTGGAGCGCGTTTGAGAAGGAAGAACCCTATAGGTTCCGCATCAGGACCACGGGAAGGGTAAAGCCGCCGAGATGATTACTTGACAGGCTCTGATTCGTTTCGCACAGTCGTTTCTGCTCCCGCCGCGCCGAGCTCGACTCCCCGATGGCATCGAACCACTCGTGGCGCCCCCGACACTGCACTCGCCCTTTTCGCCGCTCAGCCCCGTGTCGGCGCTGTATCCGGACGGGCTCATCAACGCGCAATGGATCAAGAAGCACCAGGAGCTGGTGCCCAGTATCTATCTCTGCTTCTACCCACTCACTAGTGATCCTACATCTACGACGTTGCAGGACAATCACATCAAGTCCGATATCAATAACCTCAAGAGCGCGCTGGCTAGGTCAGGGTTCAAAACGCGACTGGCGATCGTGCTCCTCGCCGAGAGCGGGGCCAGTCCACTTTCGCTGTCAGAGGGCATCCAGGAGAGGTTGGAGAACATTCGCAGAGGGACGGCGCTAGATCCAAAGTCGGTTTTCTACATCCCTTCGCAGGAGTCGCAGGACGATCTGAAGCAGGTGGTGGATAACATCCTGGGAGTCCTGTATACCTCGGCCGTCGAATATTACCGAGATCTAGGGAGGCATGCGAGGAAGAAGCGCTCCCGTGGGGTAGCGCCCCAACCGACTGTCCCGCCGACATCTGGAACGTCGCAGACGCTCTCGCTGTCGGACTGGAATTTCAGGTACGACTTCAAGTCTGCTGTATTTGCAGAGTTTCGGCAAGAAACGGATGCGGCGCTGCGGTCCTTTGAACAGGCGTATGAGGTGCTTCTAGGTCAGGATGTGCTGGACATTATCCCTAGTTGGAGCCCTAGATGGAACGAGGCTCGTCTCCTGGCTGATATCATAGCCATTCGCTGTTTACGATGCCATCTGTGGCTCGGACAGACATCGTTGGCAGTCCGGCGATGGCAGTCGCACCGGGACCGGATCAGCGATTTTGTCGACCGACGAGGTCGGGGAACAAACAACTATGGGTGGCAAGCATGGGAAGCCCGTTGGGCTGTGGTGATGGCCAACCTGATCGACAAGGTTGGTGTGCCTAGCCTGGCGCCAGCGACGATGAGCCTCTTTGCCCAGCCAGACAAGTCAGTCCTGGGCGAGCGCATACCGCCGTGGGAGTCGTTGCACCATACCGGATACTGGTACCGCATAGCGGCACGTCACCTAGTGGCCCGCCGGAGGCTTGCACTTCAGATACCAGAGGAGGATAGGAATCCTCCCGACTTTTCTCCTGCCTCACTAGTGGCCAGCAAGGCATACACGTATGACACATACATGTGCCCCGAGCCTTACCAGGAATATCCCCTGTCAGGAGAGGGTGTTAATCATTCACAACTGGTAATTGATTGTCTGGAAGCAGCTGGCGCTCAGTTCCACGCTCGAAAACAAGAACGAATGGCGGCAGAGGTGTCACTGGAGTGCGCGAGAGAGATGGCCAACCTGGAGCAGTGGGAGGATGCCATAGAAGTGTTGAGACCATTCTGGGAGAACGTCGCTTTTAGGACCGAGGGATGGGTTGATATCTCTGAAGAGCTGACTTGGCTTGTACGGAGAGTTGCTGTGGGAGCTGGGCAAGCAGACCTGGTGGTTGCCGCTGATTGGGAACTTCTTAACAACAGTAGGTGGCCTGACTTGCAAGATATAGCATGTACTGACTTCTCTTTAGAATTTGTGCGACGGCCTCAATGGCATTATGACATTACCAAGTCTTTAGAGGGTGTCTCTATCGAGACCAAGCCCTCGATAAGCTTATCCGACGACAAGTCAGGCTCATTTGTTTCGGCGTCGTTTGTCTTCCGGAACAAAGATAGCAAGGCCGGCGAGACCTGCACTGCGCAGCTTGCCCTCACTTCACATACCTTCCTCGACGCCGTCCCTATCACGCTGGACTCCATTGAGATCGAGTTTAGCGGGAACCTGAAACCACTCCTCTTGGAGCATGAAGCACCAGAAGGCGAAGAGGAGTCCAAACCGGGAGTCTTTATATCATCAATATCGCTACAAGAAGACTTTCCTGACGAATCGGAAGATGATTTGCCATCCTTACTCAGGGGCCAGTCCAACTTGGTTCTCCGGCCTGGACAGACCCGAGTCTTTGAGATGAAGATACCCCTGAGGGAGCCAGGAACAGCGACGGCTTCTTCTGTGACGCTGTCACACAGCAACGAAGCCTTTGATCTTGACTACAAACTAAAGTTCCGAGAGACAGATCCTATCGTCGGCTGGTACATCCAGGGCTCCTCGAAGCCTCGGAACAGTCGCCCGGAAGCAAGCACAATTCAAATCCAGCCCCGGCCGCCGAAGATGGAGATTAAGCTTATTAAGCCTTTGGCGCAGTACTATGCGAATGAGGCCATTGACTTGCAGATTGAACTGCTCAACGCAGAGGAGGAGTCGGCCAGCGTCAAACTGGACATTCACGTGTTTGGCA
Source organism: Fusarium piperis (assembly GCA_027886205.1). Lineage (NCBI taxonomy): Eukaryota > Fungi > Ascomycota > Sordariomycetes > Hypocreales > Nectriaceae > Fusarium > Fusarium piperis. The sequence goes on from RZGM01000008.1 coordinate 373,414, forward strand.
AGGAAGTCCCTGCGATGCGGGTTGAAGCAGACGGGCACGAAGGCAGCTCAGAGGCACAAGAAGAGGAGTCCAAGATCTCAGGTCTGGTACTAGGGACTATGGAGAAGGCAGCATCTTCGCAGCTGGTGCTTCACATGGATCCTCCAACGGGACCGACGACGTTTGACTTGCACCTGAGGGCCTCGTATCACCTCGACTCTGATGCCGTGACCCCGATCATGCAGATGTTGGCGGTGCAGGTCAATGTTGTCAATGCCTTCGAGGCCAACTACGATTTGGTGCCGAGACTCCATCCTGAGCCGTGGCCAAGCCTGTTTGACTCGGAGGGACTGGGAGACAGCGAAGAGGGCGCTGCTCGAGGCTTTGCGCAGAAGTGGTGTCTACTATGTCACTATGCTTCGTTCGCCCAGGAGGATCTCAAGGTGCTTGGGATGGATATGAAGGTGACTTCGTGTGTCGGGGGTGCACGATGCAACGTGGTCAAGGGGCCAAGTGTATCCCCAGACGGTGTAGTTGTCGCACCCAAGACAATGCATGAAGCACAGTTTGATCTTGTGGCACAGAAGCTCACGATGGAGGATCGACACCCCGTCACACTGGACCTCGCGTTTGTCATCCGATGGCGACGGCAGAGCCGCGACGACGAAGTGGTCAACACGACGACGATGCCTGTCGGAAAGTATCTGGTGCTAGGGACCGAGCCGCGGGTGCTGGCATCTGCGTACTACCACGGCGGATCAGAGGAAGGCGTGCCAGGACTGATGCAGCTGGACATGACCATTGAGAACCCGTCAAACCACTTCCTCACGTTTGGACTGAGCATGGAACCGAGCGACGAATTTGCCTTTTCAGGGGCCAAGCAAACGACGCTCAACTTGCTGCCACAGTCAAGGCGGACGACAACATACCGGCTGCTACCACAGGCGAGCGGAGACTACATCCGGCCACGGCTGACGGTGCGGGACAAGTACTTTCAAAAGGTGCTCCGTATAATACCGACCGAGGGGATGAAGATTGACAAGGACGGTCTGCTGGTGTGGATTCCAGGGGAGGCATCAGAGGATGAGGACGAGGAAGAAGAGGCGCAATGATCATGTCCAAGACAATAATAGAAAGGCTGCGCTTGAATCTAGACGGGAATAGAGAAGTGGCTGAAGTAATGAAGCCATCACGAGAACATGTTGTATATGAAAATTCTACGACGTCACGGAATGAATGCCAAGGTGCGAGATGAGTGCTGACGTTGGACGGGACGCGTCCCGTGTAGGTACTCGCAATGATTACCCCCGAGTCAGCAGCCACGAGGTGACCACATGGACCGTTGGTTCTGACAAGCCACGAGGTTGATGTGCTCACCGCTTTTGGACGTGGGCTTTGTTGATCAGGGAGGACAGAGTTTCACAATGTCAAATTTAAAAAGACACAAATGCAAGGGCGTTGAGAGCGGATGTCCGTGTATACCTATCTCCGTGTCTCGTCCGGGCTCCGGTGTGCGAGTTGCTCCGGGAGCAGTCCGGCATAGCTACGATAGTCTCCGGAACATGATGTGCTTTATGAAACATGCATTCAACGATCGCGGAAGGAGGCTTTCGCTCGCGGAAATAACAGCGATGCCGAGACGCGAGGAATCGTAGAGGATCGAGACCGAGCTGGAGTGTGGTGGATCATGGGATCCATGCATGGGTACCGCACCCCCCCCCCCGTGCTAGCGAGCCTTGTGGGGCATGATTTAGGATCTCTGGGAAATTTCGTATCCAGGAGACGAGAGAGATTGTGTTTCGAGATGTGGTTTGTAGGTGTTGTGTTGGTGAAGATGGAGTTGTGGTGTTGAAGAGACGTTGAGATCATCTCTGATGCAACATCATGATAACAAGACTTTACCTACTAACCAAGCCTCATCTCCTCAAGCGGCTAACAATCCGAAAATGACAATCAATGACTGCCACAACTTCTCACATCTTGACTCATCCCCCCCTAAGCAAGCACACCCTCTACCCCTGATTGGACGCCACGTCGGACATCGGCCTTGCTCACAAGTCCGCTCCAACGTTTGATGACACCTGAATCTCGAGTTCCCACCCCCTCGGGAACCAGCAGGGACAAGGGTGATGATGAAAAGCCGCTGGTCGTGTATGCCTCGTTGTGCTTACTGGTTGCCTCTGTCGCCCGCTGTCCGGGGCTCGACGACATCCGAGCCGCAGCGGCAGCGGGGGAATAGCCATCCGCGTTATACGCACTTTGCTAGATTATCTCCGGGCTTTGCTATTGTCTCGATCTGGGTCTGTGGGAACGGACATGTCGTAGTTTTATTGTTTGCTAGCCTAGTTTCTCTTTCAGCCCGGTTCTCTTGGGTGGATGCATCATAGGTCAGCCCCTAGTTAGAGGTCTTAAAAAAAAGCATTCATCATGTTTATTTAATCCTTAGGGTCGCCACCTTCTCGTGTTTAACGACAGTCGATAAAGGATTTATCCTAAGAAATTCAAGGCATCCATTGCCTTATCAAGAAAAAACCGAGTCCCAAGAAATCTTCTCTCCTTCAACATTCGCCTCGACTCGACTCGTCATCATGGCCACTACCACTCCCACCGCGGCCACGACAACTTCCGTCCTCGAAGAGAAGCGTCTCTCGTCTGATGAAAAGACTGAAGTTGGCTCCAACATCGTCGACCCCTCGGCAGACGCCAAGGAGCAGCAAGAAGGCTCTGCCGTAGGAGGTTCTGTCGATGGCGCTGGAGAGGCTACCAGCGAGGAGCCCGAGTATCCCTCGGCTGCCAAGCTCACCCTCATCATCGTCTCGCTCTGCCTCGCCATCTTCCTCGTCGCCCTAGATCAGACGATCATCGCTCCCGCTCTGGGTGCCATTACGGCCAAGTTCCAGAGTGTCAAGGACATTGTAGGACTCTCATGTTTTCACTCAGCAACGACGACTAACTTTCCTTCAGGGTTGGTATGGCTCTGCTTACCTGCTCACCACCACGGCTCTCCAGCCCATGTACGGCACCATCTACAAGTACTTCAACGTCAAGTATGCCTACCTTACTGCCGTCTTTATCTTTGAGGTTGGCAGCTTGATCTCTGCCGTCGCTCCCTCCTCTGTAACATTTATCGTCGGCCGTGCTATTGCTGGAGTATGTCCTTGATCGTTCTCACTTTGGGAATTGTGTGTTGACTGTCTCTAGATTGGAACAGCTGGTCTCTTCTCTGGATCCATCGTCATCCTGTCACTGATCAGTACGTTGCCTCGCTACTCTGCCTCCCAGCCATGCAGTCAACTAACAAACCTAGTGCCTCTTGAGAAGCGTCCTCTTGCCTTTGGCCTCGTCGGTGGCATGTGGGGTATCGCCTCCGTCGCCGGTCCCCTTCTTGGCGGTGCCTTCACCGAGCATGCTACCTGGCGATGGTGCTTCTACATCAACCTCCCCATCGGTGGCATCGCCATGGTCATTGTCTTCTTCTTCGTTCACGTCAACCGCAACTCGGCCGAGACCCGCGACATGACCTTCCTCGCCCGTGTCCGCCAGCTCGATCTTGCCGGCGCCGCCATCTTCATCCCCGCCATCGTCTGCCTTCTCCTCGCCCTGCAGTGGGGAGGTGCCGACTATGCCTGGAGCAACTCTCGCATCATCGGTCTGTTCTGTGGCTTTGGCGCCATGATTGCCATCTTCATTGCTATCCAGTTCTGGAAAGGTGATCGTGGAACTCTGCCTCCTCGTCTGTTCAAGAACCGCAACACCTTGGCTGCCATGGTATTCGCCATGTTCTTTGGCGCGGGGTTCTTCCCCCTGATCTACTACCTCTGTATGTCCCACTTCTCGTTGTTGACTCCCCGGCTAACATCCATAGCTCTCTACTTCCAAGCGATCCAGGGCGTTAGCGCCGTCCAAGCTGGTATCAAGATCCTGCCCCTCTTGCTGGCCACCGTCCTCTGCTCCATCGTCTCCGGTGGTGTCATTACTGCCATCGGCTACTACAACTACGTCATCATCCCCTGCATGGTCCTTTTCACCGTTGGCAGTGGCATGCTCACCACTCTCGACGTTCACTCCCCCCTCAAGGAGTGGTTCGGCTACCAGGTCATCGCCGGTCTTGGCATTGGTGCCGGCTTCCAAATCGGCGTCCTCATCGTCCAGACTGTGCTTCCTCAGGAATGGGTTCCCGTTGGTACTGCCGCGGTCCAGTTCTTCCAAGCTCTCGGAGGGGCCCTATTCATCGCTGTCGCTCAAACTGTGTTCCAGAACGGCCTCATTGACACTATCAAGGCTGATAACATCAATATTGATCCCAAGATCTTCATCAACAGCGGTGCTTCGGAGATCAAGGACGTTCTGACTCGGATGGACCGCCTGGACGCTTTCGACACTGTTCTCGAGGCGTACATGAAGGGTCTCCGAGACACATTTTACATCTCCCTTGCCTGCTCAGCCTGCGCCTTGATAGCTTGCCTGTTCTTCCAGTGGAAGTCCGTCAAGCAGGGCCCTGACGGTCAGAAGAAGAAGGCCGAGCCTGCTGTGCCAGTCTAAGCAGGCTCGCGGTGTTCTTTTTTGGAAAATCGGCGTTGATGTGTTGATTAGTTGATATAGAGGATACCCGGACATCTCCACACTTGGGCGCATTTTTGGTGTAATAATGAGCACCTGTTTGGATTATCAGGTTAATTAGACGAGACGAGCCTCTTTGGATAATTCAAGCTGTCTTTACTGCGTGTCGTCTGGTGGTTTGTCCCACGAAACTCGTGCCGTTCTAGCTCTTGTCCTCACTCCAACGTGGGCTCCCACAAACTTGAGAACCCAGTCCTTGACCTTCTTAGTCTTGGCTAGTTGCGGGTGTACTTGACCCCGTTTAGCCAAGTCGCGGGTTGTGTAGAGTCCAGAGCCTTCCCTCCTCCACAGGAGAGTCACCTTGGTCATGCCTTTGCGAAGACTTTGACCGTATACCTTGCCCCTGAAAACGTGGAGGGCGACATTCTGCATCGAGACCACGTCCTGTCGTCGCAGACTGCTAATCTCGGCCGTGGCCGCGTCCTCACGGTCGAGCCAGAACGTCACGGCGAATCCAGACTTGGTGTCATCGCCGACGAGGATCTCGACCAGAGAAAGGGTGCGGCCCCAGCGAGTCGTGACGCTTCGGGGCTGTGCGATGGATATGATGCCCACTATCAGGTTGAGGGTGAGGGTTTGAGGGTTAAGAGACAGGATCCTGGGGGCTGGTGGGACATCTTTCAGATCTGAGAGATGAGAAGGGACTGGCGATATTATTGTATGTTTGCTTGTTGAAGATGCTGTCATGAACGAGGTTTCTTCTAGAGACGTCTCTTCAAAGCTGTCGAGTTGCGACGAAGGAATCGAGTTGTGCACAGCTAAAGAATGATCGTAGAACTGCGATAGAACATCTTCTGGGTCGGTACCACCGAATGACTCTGCCACTCCGCTGAAGGATACATCAGCCGTGGTGAAGAAGTCAGACTGACTCGCCAGAGCGTGCTCGTTGACACTGATATCATGTCTCTGACTGAAGCCAGTATGTAGAGGTTGTCTTGTCAGAGGCAGAGAGCGCCAGGTAACCTGCGACATGGATGATGGCGTGGCTCGTAGCTTCTGTGTCGGTCTGCGGGGGACAAGGCCTAGAAACTCGGCAAATACATGGTCGAGGTCGTTGATGGTGCAAGACTCTGCGCTTAGAGATGATGCGGGAGGTGCTCCAGCAAAGAGCAGCACTCGAGGGGCCATGGTGATGCGTGATTGCTAATCTCTGCAGACTACGACGAGCTATGCCTTTGGAGGGTATAGCAACACCATACGACACATGTAAAGTCTCTGAATCATCCATACAAGGGTCTGAGAGAGGTTGCTGCCTTGTAGTATCCGTATATGCGATGCGTCTCGAAGTGGATTCCGTGTAGATTCACGACTATGCAAGATCGGCAGGTGTGTCCCGGGCGCAGCTGCCGAGGTATCCCCCACATTCTCCGCCGCCCCACTTACCACCCGCTTGCCGAGGCCATCTCCAACCTCGTCTTAACAAGACATTTCCCCGACCTATTCTGTTCCTGTTTAAGACAAGACATGGTTTATTATATCTTTTCATAGTCACTCGATTCTCTAGATTGAAATTCAATCTTGTTCGTACCTTCTGCTGAAATTGTCAGTTCAGACTTGCCAATCGCAGAATCAAAACACCATGTCTTCCATATTCCACATCAAGGAGCACACCATCGAAGCCTCCTACATACGAGAATATGCCCGCGCAACCTCTCACTCTCAAGATGAGAAGCTACTGCTGCACGTCAAGCAGTACACACCCAAGGACAACCCAAACCCTCAAAAGGGCGACGTGACTCTTATTGGTGGACACGCCAATGGCTTTCCCAAGGTGAGTCTATTCACTCATGACAACAAGACTCCAACTAAAGTAATCTCTCTAGGAACTATATGAGCCCCTGTGGGAGGAACTCTATAATGAAGCCAAGAGCCGGAACTTGCGTATCCGCAGCATCTGGATAGCCGACGCAGCCTGGCAAGGACAGAGTGGTCTTATTAATAAAGACGCCCTCGGCAATGACCGTAAGGCCTCTCTCCCCCCATCTCCAGCTACTTGTACTCACCATTACCAGCAAGCTGGCTTGACTATGCCCGTGACATCCTCCAGATGATAAACACCTTCCGCCCTCCTCCCCCAATCATGGCGGTAGGACACTCGTTTGGCGCCAACGCCCTCACGAATGTCGCCCTCCTCCATCCCCGTCTTTTTACTTCTCTCGTGCTGCTCGACCCCGTCATATCACACTTTGCATCTACGCCTGTGGTAAAGGGCTTTGGTCCAGCAGCCGTTAGCACGTACCGCCGCGAAGTGTGGCCTTCTCGCGCTGAGGCCGCGGCGTCCTTCAGCCGCAGCCCCTTCTACCAGGCCTGGGATCCTCGTGTCCTTGAACGCTGGCTGGACTATGGCATCAGGAAAGTCCCCGGCGAGGAGTCTGTTACTTTGGCAACTACCAAGCACCAAGAAGTCTTTACCTTTCTCCGTCCTAGCTGGGAAGCATACGACGCCCAGGGTAAACAACTCATCAACCCAGACCTCACGCCAGATCTAGACCCCAGCCTCAACGAGCGGTGGCCCACGTACCCCGTCTACCGCCCTGAAGGTCCCAACACTTTCGCCCGCCTTCCAAATGTCCGACCAAGTGTTCTCTACGTTTTTGGTGGCATCAGTGACATCTCACCACAAGAGCTCCAGGATGAAAAGATGAAGCTCACAGGCTCTGGCGTTGGTGGCAGTGGTGGCGAGGCCAGGGGCCGTGTCAAGAAGGTCGTCGGTGAACAATACGGCCACTTGATCCCCATGGAGAACCCCCGCTTCTGTGCCAACGCCGTGGCCGAGTGGATCAAGGCCGAGGTTGAGAGGTGGTGGGTGGATGAGCGCAAGTATCACGAGTGGACGCTCAAGTCGACCGAGGAGAAGACAACCATTTCGGAAGAGTTTAAAAAATACGTTGGAAAACCAGGTGGTCGCCAGACCAAGGATCAAGCAAAGGCAAAGATATAGGATAGGATTCATCACACCTGCAACTTGTACAAATAGACGGCCATCACAGGTCATACAGCGAGCAATGCCCAATTATCTATACTCAAACATTCGCGCTACCAGCCAGATCATATGCTATAACTACCAACTAGACTGTATAAAAGCATTAGGGGGATAGTCAATCCCGAACGAAACTCCAATAATCCCGCTGTTCGCTTCCCCGTCAAACAGGTCAATGACCAGGCATTCATCAAAATCCGACTTCCCTATCCATCATCTTTGCTTCCAACACCACCAGGATATGCACTTTAGATGTAGTACATGGAGTTCTTCAGGGCCTCATGAACCTGCTTGCTGCCACCGACACTGGACCCAGCGCCTCCAGTGACGACGCTATCGGTATCACTAATATCCGCCAGCTCAGGTCGGTAGGCTCTGGCTCGAGTGCAGACAATGTCTGCGTAGTAGGCCGGAGGGCAAATGCTGACCGCTTTGGTAGCTCTGCCGTAGAGGTAGCAGAGCTCGTGGGTGAACTTCTCAAGCTCGTTGGCCGCCTCGCCCTTGTGCTTGGCACGGAAGATCTCGTCCAGAAGGACAGTGTAGTGAGCCGGTCGAGCCGTGCCCTTGATGCTGGCATGTGCCGTCAGGAAAAAGTCCCAGTACCGCGCCTGCGTGACACCGCGGTCGACAACGGTGCCGTTTTGGATGTTGCGGTTGTTCGGCAGGTTATCTTCGGTCGTTGGGTAGAATCGTGTCTGGTGGCGCTTGACAGAGACGACAATAGTCAGCTTGGGCTGCTGGTTCTTGGGGTACATCGAGTTGCACGCAATACGCATACGTGGCAGCTCCTTTTGAAGGACCTGGGCGAACTGGCCCTCCGAGACACCGTCACGGAAGATTACAATATTCTCTGGAAGCTGGTTCTTGTTGTGCTTCTTCCAGAGCTCCAGTCGCGATTTGAAGGCCTCAGTCAGAACCTCGTCCAGCATCTCCTGCTTGGAACTTTGCTCCCAGGAGATGGACGGCCACTGTCCCATGTCTTTGTCGATAGTGGCCACCAAGCCCACCAGACTGGGCATGTCGTCACTGGCACCAGTAGGAAGGTTTGTTGGGTGTGTGACGTCGTAACCAACCACCATAGTCTTGCCTTCCTTGATGATGCCAAACTCGTGGCGCAGCTTGTGGTTGACACCACCAGCCTTGAGGTTCCATTTCAGGGCAACGTTAGCATAATAGCCGGGATTAGCGTTAAGAAGCTTGGTGCCCTGGACACAGCTGGTGTGGATTCCATAGGTACAGTCGCCAAGCAACTTGACGGCTGAGTACATGGCAGTATCGGTAGAGCCGAGAGCAACAAGGATGAACTCAATGTTCTGACCCTTGGCCCACTTGAAGAACTCATTGGCACTGCCTCTCGTGAAGCCTGTGGCGGAGATGACCAGAGTGGGAGCTGGGACAATCTTGTTGGCAATCTTGATATCCATGGTGTTCATGAACGCGGCAAACTCCTCGGCCTTGCTGACGGGAACAACATTTTCCGGCTTTTGCGGCACAAGGTTGACAAAAGTCCATCGTTGAATGGGCTTGCCGGGCTTGAAGACCTTTATATTCTTCATGTTCCAGGAAGCTCCGAAGGGTCGGACCTCAGTCTCCTTTCTCTTCGAATCGAGGTAGGCAACTGCGGGTGCAGGGAGCACACGTCCTTGAACCGTGAGCAGATTCTTGTCGACAGCGATGCCGAATTTTTTCTAACAAGGTCAGCTCATCTACTCCTCAGGACAATAGCAAGCGGAAAGACATACCAGCACTTCACCATCGAGACCCAGAGTCTCGCGTCCATCCGTAGTGATGGATAAGGCGTTGGCATAAGGGCTTCGGCAGGCAAAGTTGACCATCTCAGTTGACTCTCGGCTGGTGAGCTTGGCCTTGACGGATTGTCCAGGCTGAATCTCCACAAACTCGGCGGGAACGAAAGTCGGATTGGAAGCGGTTCCGAGGTTGAGAAGGGGATAGTTCCCAGGTTGGAAGTTGTACTCTACAAGAATTGTTAGCTCAGCTCAGCCTCGAGGAAATAACAGTTACATACTTGATCGGTAGTAGTCGAAAACCGTGACATAGCGATTGTCAATGTGGAAGCTCACATTCTTGGGTCCAGGATACTCCCAGTCACCGTCAATGCGAGGAGCGTTTGGGCCTGCGAAGGCCCTAGCATGGGAGGCCCTGACAACCCCAAAGATGGCCTTGGATCTCTTGACCATCTTACCGTCCGAGATCTTCATGGTAACCCAGACACGAGTCTTGGGGAGGAACTTGCTGATCAGGTTCACATTTCTCTTGGCCCTTGCATCCGATGTAAGCGCCGCATATACGTTGAAATTGCGAAAGATCTCGTCGCATTTGCCAGCCACCTTGAAGATGCCATGCGTGACGTTGGCGTTGAGAAGGAGACGACCTGTTCCAAGACGTACAGACTGGAAGAAGCCACGGGCAGCAATCAAGGCTCGACCATTGGCGGTCAAGTCAGCCGTGATGCCACCGTTCTTGAATGAGAAGAAGCGTGATCTCCCAACCGCGCTGATATCATCGATATTGGACCGGGGACCGTACCCAAAGATGACGTTAAGGCAATCGACAACATCAGGGAACTTGGGGAAATCAAGGGCGATGGCAGGGTCTTGGTCATCACCAGGAGCACCAAGCCTCTTGGCAGAGGTGCCACCAGTAGACGAGTTGAGGTACTCGAACAGGTCGTTCATGCGTATTTCGTTGGGTCCATGGATCTCAACTTCAAAGACGTCCATCTTATCGGAGCCTTCTGCCATGGCCACGCTGACACGCAGAGTGTTGTCATTCTCCAGGGGGAGCTTCTGAAGGGAAACCAGCTGCGACTTGAACTCGGTCGCAATGACCAGGGACTTGTTGTTCTTTGTGAGCTGCTTCAGAACCTCGCAAATGACCAAGTGTAGCTTTCGGCCCTTGACGTCCCGAGGCTTGGGCTGCTTAGGCTGCTTGCCTTTGCCCTTAGACTTGGCGGCGCCCTCCTCCTCGGCCACAATCTCCTTGACAGTAATAGTGTACTTGTAGAGGGTCGGGAACTTTGTCGTGATGCCATAGTAATTGGCCCAGAGGGTGACTGGGTTGCCTCTGGTACCGAACGCAGGCCGAGCAGGGAACTTGTCCTCCTCTTGAGATTTCTTGTCTCCGAGCTCAAGCTTGCCCATCTTTGAGACGAGCTGTTGGGTAGAAGAAGGTGCTTGATTTTTGACCGTCTCGTTCTCGAGCTTGGTTGTGGCGGGATCAGGCTGGGGAACAGCTCCACCAGTGCTGGACAGGTCAGTATCACTAAACAAGAGGTTCATCAGGAGTCGGGGAAAACATACGTAAAGACAAGCGGCTGATTACCAAAACCCCCCCCTCGGCCGCCACGACCACCTCGTCCTCCTCCTCGACCATGGTCAAACCCTCCGCGACCGCCTCTAAAGTCGCCGCGGCCTCTGAAATCTCCTCGTCCTCCACCACCACGTCCTCCGTCTCCGCGACCTCGGCCGCCTCGGAAGCCGCCATCACCTCGACCGCCGCCGTCACCTCGGCCACGACCACCACGTCCTCGGCCCCCACGGCCGCCTCTATCACCTCTGTCTGCCATGACGGACACGAGGGTACAGGTTCAGAGTACGAGTTGGGGTATGAGTAGACAAGAGAAGGTGGGCAAGAGAGTGAGTGGGTGATGAGTGTTGTTGGGTGTTGTAGACAATACCACTTAGGGATGTAGATAAGTGATTGCTGATGTTGTGTGCAGAACGGGGCTTCTGAGTGAACGTGTGAAGATGTGTTTGCGGGAGAGAAGAAGAGAGGGGAAGATGTAGGAGGAGGCAGCCCGATGTTTTATTTTGAGAGAGAACAGATGATTGCGGTTGACAAGACTGTGAATCACTGTAATAGCAGTGACGGGCGTGTGTCAGCTGGCCGCCAGCTGCAAACCTGAACTCTTTGATCGCCTGCGATTGGTCGCTTTAGGCGAATAAAGAAAGCTCTTGCCAGCGTCAAATGCGAGATTGGGATCAAAAAGAAGGCGGCACTTCAACCATTGATCCCCAGGGTTGGGAGGAGCTGCGAGGTTGGAGTGGAGGTTCAAGAGACAGGCGGGAGCTATCGCGGGGGCTAAGGTAGGTAGGTAGCGAGCCGAGCGGCTTGGTGGAGCAGTCTAGGCCAAGATGAACCAGACCGAATTGCAGGAGCTAGGCTGTGACTTCACCGTCGTGCAAAGGAATAAAAGAAGAAGGGCAACGGTTGAGACGCATGTGGCTGTTTCGCCAAAGAAATAGGTAGCCAATCTCGCTGCGTAAAGTTCAGAATGGTCGGCCTCCTGCAGTCTTTGTGACGCCTAGCCATCCATCATGAGAGGCCTGCATGGTTGGGCTAACCAGGCATTCTGACGACGGTGACCATCATTTGTCGCCGCCTACCCTGGACAGCCACAGCGATTTCATTATTCATGCTGTCCTCTGCAGGTTCCTTGCAGATGATATCTGACTCAAATATTACATTGACTTCATCACGCAGGAACTCATCCCTTTGAGCACATGTTCATCTCTTGTTCGTCCGCATGTTTGCTTCTTCTTGAATAGTTGGTTGGTTGCCCTCTTTACACCGCCCACCTCAGCCGGCCACGAAACGAACCCTGGCCCAATGGGTACCCAGCCGCACCATAAAAAGCAAAGAGATAGACGTCACGACCTTTATCATTGCGGTCTGGTCTCCTGCAAGGCTGGGTCACGGGCTCGGTAAAGTGACCAAACACGTCTTGAACGGCCCGTGATCGGAAAGGGCACTTCTCCATATACGTCCGAAGCAATCATGTTGAACTAGGAACAAAAAAGAGAGCCAACCAAAGCAGTTGAGTACACATGGTGCAATGGCATCAAATACGTCAAAATAGTGCTCCAGCAAAACTCGTGCAAAATTCTAATCCCATCATCAGCCAAGAGTCACCTGTTACCCTACATTTCTGCCCTCATCCACCCACTTCGAGCCCATTGATTGACTGCCTCCAGGATGTAAGCGACCTCAACCTGCGGGGCTTGAACAACCAAGCGTCCATACGACACATGGCAAGCGTTTGAGCACTTGCAGGCCTTTTACATGTAGCCTCGCACAAGGGGTCTTCCCTCTCGTCCTGGACCCACAGCCCTATGTTTGCGAGGACCATGCTGTATGCACTCAGAGCAACTTACACTTGGACCTCTTGCGTGCAACGGGAGTATCTGGCATATCAGACCAGCCCTGACAACTCAGAGAATGCCATCGATGTCAAGAAAACTGACACTGAGCTAGGTCGTGCCCTCTAGCTTCGTCCCTCGGAAAGTAGGATTCGGTGGATTCTTAATGTTGTAACCCTCATCACAACTTGAGCAATGCTCGGCTTCCCGCATGCATCGAGTCAAGGGGTGCTTCAGAACGACCCTCTGACAGGTAAGCGGAAATCGAGACTCTACGGACTACGGACCTTTGCCAACTTATCCCTCCCACTCCCAGACTCCATGTATCTTGCCCACAAGTCTACTGCGCACTACGAGCTCATGCATTTCTTCACCAAAAAGCTACAAGAATAGTTGTCCCGATGCATATACAACACCCTTCAAACATTTATTCCCGGACAACATCGATTACCCTGTCACAAGTCCGCCTGCTGGATCCCTTACGACACATCGATCGAACTACGGGCTCTCAACAATAATCGGCTTGAGCCTAAAACCATACAAAACTACCATGTGTACCGGCCAACGAGGCTTCTACGTCTGCCCCTGCAAGAATCCGTCATGCCCCAGAAGAGGAGTCGTGCCGCACAGAAACATCATCTACGGGCACGTGGCAAAGATCGAGATAGACACGATTGCCTGGGATATTTGCGAGTGGTGGATCGCCAACGGACCCCCTGAGCATGTCCTCAACCGCTACCTCAAGCCGAGCTGTGTTTACTTTGCGTGGCATACTCTCATGATCAACACGGCAATATGTGAAGAGTGCGAGGTTACTTGTGCGGAGAGTAACAGAGGCGGCGGAGGCGGCGAAAGGAAGATCTGAATTATCCGGTCTTGTTCACGGCAAACGGAAAAGCGATAGAATGGGTTTAGATGAACGCCCGGCTCTTTGGCATTGATGTTCAGAGCCAGGAACAATAACATTGTTTCACTGAATGCTAAACGCTGAACACTGTTACAATTCTAATGATACACTGAGTATAAAAAGCTGGGATCAATTTTACCTCCACACTTTGGTCATCCCCAACTGCCTTTTGCACCAACCAGTCACTCGACACTCACGCAGAAACGCTGTCCCATCCAGACTTGACAAGATGTGCATCGGCAAAAATGTCAACATTATGTGTCCTTGCAGGAATGCAAGCTGTAGCTCCAGAAACCCCTATACGGCAGGAGAGACTGGTCATCTGATAGAGACGCTCATTTACATTGAGCCTTGCGAGGCACGCGAGAACAAGCCACAGCGTCCTGGTACCTATCCACCCTGCATTATATGGAACGACTGGACAAGGTATGACCAAGAGATCTGTGATGTCTGTCGCGCAAGCGGCTGCTCCCAACCCGAAAAGAAGGACGAGAAGGTGAACTAGGACGAGACAGATATGAGCCAGCCCACGCCCTTGCACACTTGGGTGGCTGTTCGGGAGCATTGATATCAACTGTAGGAAGTCCCTTCTAGTATTTCACATACAACATTAATTGTTTTAATAGATTTTTTGCTTCCTTTTCCCGAGTGACTCTAGTTGTGTTTGGAGGTTGAGTGGGATGACAGAGCACAAGATCTCGCCAGGGGACAGTGTGTGACTGCAACAAGGGGAGGGACAACAAGGTCAAAGAGACAAGATAGACCTTCTGACATTGATACAAGGATAATGTAACCCAATTTTGGGTTGAATATCTATCTTAAATTGGCTAGCTACATGTTATCCTGGATAGAATATTGCCCCAACAACTCGACCTTAAAAGCCCTCACACGCCATTGTCCAACATGGCTATAACCAACAACGCCAAACCCTGCTCCTGTACTCTAAATACTCCATTTAATATCCAAAACGTCATGATTCGACATGCCCGGCCGTTGCGACCTGCAGGATCTTATCCTCCAGCCCTGAAACGAGGTGCACTTCTATTCCAGCATCCTGAAGCGTCTTGCGGCCCATGTTCTCCCCAACGAAAGTCTCAGGCTCTTGAACTCCCACATATACCTTGGTGATCCATTGCTTCTGGCGCAGAACCCTCTCGACGCAGGGGAGCTTGCCGCTCAGACGCTTGAAGCAAGGCTCGACCGTGGTGTAGAGTGCGTGTGGGGTGTTGAATACTTCAGAGAGCTTCTCCTCCGTTGTGTCATGCTGTTCAGCTAGTTTTAACAAGCAGCACTCTTCAGCGTGAGTGTTTCCGGGAAGTTCCAGTGTGTATCCCTCGGCGATGATGGTGTTGTCGTCGAGTCGCACAATGAGAGCGCCCACACGGAAGTTTGTGGGTTTAGGAGGGGAATTATTAGCCAGGCCAAGCGCACGCTGCATGAAGGCCTTGTGATCACCAGGATCTATCGTTGCCATTTTAGAATATTCGGAGCCTGGCCTGGATAATTGGAGCGATTGAAATAAGAAGACGAGAAATGATGTTGAAGGTGTTCGCAGCTCCGCTCCCACTTTGGCGGCCGGTGGTTGTAAGCTCCGATGACCGCATGCACTTTAACCTGCCCCACAATTTTATCGGAACGCGTTGTGTCGCGTCTCTCAATGAGCACCGACACCTTCAACTCTCAGCTTAACCATCTCATCTACAACCAACGTCGGCATCAGCAAAAATGTCAGATTTTGAAGACGTACTGGACAGCGAGCCTCCCACTATTGACCCCTACGAGGTCTTGGGCGTGGAGCGGACAGCAAATCCCGACCAGATCAAGAGCGCATACCGGAAGGCCGCCCTTAAGAACCATCCAGGTTGGTCCAGCTCCCATTTGTTGTACGGGAGGCCAGACACTAACATGATCCAAAGACAAGGTCCCACAAGATCAAAAAGAGCAGGCACATGATAAATTCCAGTCTATCGCCTTCGCATACGCCGTTCTCTCTGATCCAGCCCGACGAAAGCGCTACGACACGACCGGTTCCACGGCCGAATCGATTGTGGACTCGGAGGGCTTCAACTGGAGCGATTACTACCGAGAACAGTACAAGGAATCCGTCTCTGGCGATGCTATCGAAAAGTTTGCAAAGAAGTACAAGGGATCCGATGAAGAGAAGGACGATGTGCTTATCGCATACGAACAATGCGAGGGCGACATGGACGAGCTATACGAGAGGGTCATCCTGAGCGATGTGCTGGAGGACGACGAGCGGTTCCGTAAGATCATCGACGAGGCGATCGAGAGTGAGGATGTGCCCAGCTTCCCTGCCTACACCAAAGAGACCAAGAAGAAGCGGGCCACACGAGTCAAGAAGGCTCGAGCAGAAGCCGCAGAGGCTGAGGATTATGCCAAAGAGCTCGGCGTGCACGACAAGTTGTTTGGCGACAAGAAGGGAAGGAAAAAGAAGGGCAAGGGAAGTTCTGAGAATGATCTCGCGGCGCTGATCCAAAAGCGCCAACAGGACCGCTCAGAGAGCTTTCTCGACCATCTTGCCGAGAAGTATGGTGCCAAGGAAAGCAAGGGTAAAAAGGGCAAGAAGAGGGCGGTCGAGGAAGAGCCATCCGAGGAGGCCTTCCAGGCGGCCGCTTCCAGGCTGAGGAGCTCCAAGAAGTCGAGACGGTGAGGATAGAAGGATAAGATTCTAGGCTGGAAATGGAGTTTATGACGTAGTATGGAGTTTGGAGTATGAAGGCGACTGACTTTGTATGGATGGTATTGTAGTATTAGCTCAGTATATTGCAAGCAAGGAAATGCCTAATTTATGATGGTTTCTCTGAATATCGCAATCTTTGCAGCTCTACTCTATTCTGACGTTGCCATCTACTATGTATTTCATAATAGCCCAGTCTGGTGGGGCTAGGTATCGGGGGTTCACAAAGCTCTGGTTATCCTTGAGGCATAAGACTAATTATTCAAAGAAGGCGATCGGTATGATTCACGGCGTCCAAGAGGCAGCTTTGGCAGTCTCGCATAATGGCACCTAGACAAGCCTTACCTTCAGGCGATAAGCAAGGATTAATCTGATTTCCGCGAGTTCCTTTTCACACCTAGGGCAACCTCGAAGCTTAGTAGTGGATAGTTAGCACACGCTTATCTAGAGTGACTGCGATGTGTGATGCAGGGCTCCATTGGGTAGAGTGCGTGTAGTTCTCTGCGGCGGGTGCGAATACTTTGAACTGACCCTTTTGCCGCCGCTGCCTTCATGATGTAGGCAAATGATGCGCGATGAATCGGGCTCGTGTTGCCGTTGGTATTATGAGAGTATCGTGATGCGCGGAGGCGTCGCGATGCGAAGCAACAACAAGCAAGCGAGTCAAACCAACACAACTTTTCATATCGCGGCGGCATACAATTCATCAAAAACACTAGAATGTATCGTTTGATTCCTCCTTTTATGGGGTGAAGAAAACATGAATGAATTCACGTTGGTGCTATTAGTGATGACCTAGGTAGGTACCCAGTCTAGGCGGGGTTGTTTACACATAGTACCTTCTGGCTGTAAAAGTTCACTTTACCCTTCCGCAACTTCAAGCGTCGTGTGACGTCTTTGCCCGCGAGCAGACATCAGCCTGACAGCATCGATAGATTGATGATGCGCAAGGATGAACAATTTATCGCTCAGGAGAACTCTGCCGACATGATGCCATGAGCGACCCGGCCAAGCCCCCAATTTACCCACGATACTGCTTCCATCTGGCGCCAACCGTGAACACCTGGTGCCTCTTCCGTGCCGCTGATATTCACGGCCTCGACCAGCACGAAGGCTTTGAAGGCGAGTTCCTTGATGAGGTTCTTACAGAGGTGGTCACTGACGGTTGCCAAGGTGAAAACTTTTACTTCTACAGGAATTTGCCAATAAAATGGGTGCGCATTGTTGGGGTGGTTGTCGCCATCGATGACTATGCAGGGCGACGCGTCTATACCGTGGACGACAGTAGCGGCGCCTGTATTGAGTGCACAATCCTCATGTCGGCTTCCCAGGAAGGGGTCGAGAGCGCGACAGACGCTGCCCTGAACAAGGTGGATGCAAACCCACTCGCGGCTGCTGCCCTCTTGCCCAATATCAATGTTGGAAGCGTCGTTGATGTCAAGGGGGGGATATCCACCTTCAGGGAAGAGCGGCAGCTCAATATCGAGAAGATGGTCCCTCTACGAGGCACAGCGCAGGAGGTCGCGCTCTGGGAAAAGAGAATCAAGTTCCAGTCTGAGGTGCTGGAGAAGCCTTGGGTCCTGCGGAACAGGGACATCCGCAGATGTCGCAAGGAGGCTGAACGAAGTGAAGAGGAGGCGGAGAGGAAACGCAAACGGCTCAAGGCCATGATGGAGCCAAAGATCGCCAAGCAGCCGACCAGGTCAGCGGACCAAAACCAACGCAGCGAGAATCAAGAGCCAAGCAAGGCCAAGCGTCTGGAACTGCGACAGATTCTTGAGCACGGCGAAAGAGGCAAATATGATGCGCTGGGACTTTGAGATAGAGCAGGTTGAGAATGTGAACAATGGGTCTTGTTTTCCTTAGCGGGCGTTCCTGGATAGGTCTGGGCCGAGAGACAGCAAAAACGATTGTTTAACAATGATTGGTAGGCACAAGGCCATTATGCCCTGTTCCGGAATGCGATTTTGACTTTGAACGTGATTGAGCAGCGTGGCAGCCCTGCAGAGGATTTCCATAGGCTCGGGATGGCAAGACAAGACACATGGACAGCCTCTGGCAATCAGGGTAAATTGTCTCACCTTCAGACAACTCCCTCTCTAATGTCACCTCGAGTCAAGTGGTTGGCTGAAAGTTCGAGACAGGCCGCACGGGAGAGGGCCTCGAGACGGCAGACTGACAACTCATTCATCTGACTTGATGTGATGGATGGGTTGGCAATGCGTCGTCATAAGCAAATCGATAGTGTGTCTGGACCAAAGACACTATCTAATTTTTTCCTTCGGGTACGTTGCCGCGAGTGGACTGGTGTGAGAAGCAGCTGTCGGCTGAAGACCTCCCGGAAATTTACATCCCCAGAGGAAACCCTGATTACTTCCGATAGCCGCGATAGCGCGTATCAGCTTCTCTGCAAGGCGTCCAGTGAGACGTCGTGTCTGTTCTGTATGTTGATGATGGAAATTTGGAGGCGCTTTTAACCCCCATATTCCCCTGGGCTGAGCGCCGGTGCCGGCTGTGGCGAGCTCAACCGCAGCGCACCACAACGGCCATGCCCATCCCCCTATTGAGGGCGGTTTTGCACGGAATCGATAGTCCCTGAAGCTAGTGCGTGAGCGGCTGTTCTGTGGGACGGCCCTACTGCAGGCACACGCGCCCCGGGCACTTCCTCATCGATATTGGCTCTGGATTGGACGCCCACTTCCCTAGAAATGGTCCCCCCCACACCATCACCAACAGGGCACTCAGGCAGAGTTCGAGACTGAGGACATGCGCTTGGGACACTTGATCTGGAATGCGCGAGCGACCTTGATCGAGGCTGGAGCTCATTCACTCACACACACTCTCTCGAGAAGCTCCTTCCGGATCCTGACAGGGATTCGAGGCAGGAGACAACGACAACGTGCCATGAGCACATGGACAATTTGACAAGTGCGCGAAATGGAACCCAAGCCCTTCACTGTGCCTCATTCACGCCTCTTCCTTCGAATTCCAGCCAATCTCACTCATTCTCCATCCTAAATCCAATTTCTCGATTCAGTGTTATCCTTGTGCGCCATCTTTTACCGGTACCTGAAGCGCCATACGCCTCCATTGACGACTCCAAGTCACTTCCCTGACACAGCATTGCTTTTCGTGGTCGATTCTAGCCTTGGTCTAGCCTCCAGCCTCCAGGTAAGCCACGCCCACACACGTTGGTTCATTTGTTCCCGATGGATGCAAGTCTAGCCCCTCTGCCGGGGGGCCACCAGACTAGCGATTTACGCATGCGATGGTATCTCAGCTGGTGAACATGGCCCTGGGCCGAGTGCATTGTTATATGAACCATGGATCCCCTTCCTGTCAGACGTCTTGATCCAGCAAGCCATCGCCTGTCTTGTAGAGGTTCCAAACTTCTTCATCAAGGCAAATCCTTTTCTTTCCTTTAACTTCTTATTCACCGTCACCATGAGATCTCACAGGGTGCTTCCGATATGGCTCCTCTGGCTAACCCAGGGACAGGGGTTGACCATCCCCAGCGTCGACGACAACTCGGCCGATACCTGGCAGGACTCCCACCAAGAGTTCAAGCGAACCATTGCAACTGAAGACCAGGAGTATTTGACAACCTACGCCAAGGAGGACATCATCCCGGCCACCGAGACCGTCGACGTTAGCACTAGCAAGGCGCAGACTGGAACTGCCCTTGTTCTTCCTTCTCTTTCAGACGTCGAGCCTCAAACTGAAGGTTTCATTGTTACCGACCTGTACAACCCCCTTCAGACTGAGGCTCCCATTCTTAGCACCTCTATTCCGAGCCCGTCGAGCCTTCTCAAGCCTGTCGCATCCCCCACCAAGAACGCTCAACCTTCAGGCCTTTCCAAGATGGCGACCAGCAACGACATTTTCGCCAACCCCATCGACACCAGCGCTCCTCCGTCCATGTTCCAGAGGAAGGCGGACCACCCAGTTCCTCGTCTGGGAATCTCTAAGTCAGGTCCCCTCGAGACCAACAAGTTCTACTCCAACTTCTACCTTGGAGATCAGAAGAGCCCGGTCTACACATACCCCTATGCGCTCTCGTGGGCAGCCGGTGCCGGTGCCGCGGCGAGTTGGGGTATGGCGATTTCTCACGTCGAAGCCAAGCAGCGAGTTTACGGTCCACTTCAATCTAATAAGGCTGTGGAATACTACGTCAACCCTGTCGGCATTCAGTCCATGATCATCTCGGCCAAGGAGCTGGGCTCCAAGACCACCCTGACCATGGACTCTCTCGGCCCTCACTATGCCAGGGCTATGCTTAGAAAGGATAGCGCTTCTGCTCCGGCCATCACCTTCCCTCTTTCTCAGGGCAGTCTCTTCACCACTGCCTACTACAGCGGTGCCACTCCCTTTATCCAGTCCAGCGTCTACTTCAAGAGTATGACTCAAGTGGCAAAGGACCCCAAGACCAACGTGCGCAAGTTCAACTTCGTCCTCGAGGATGGCACCACCTGGCGACTGTATGCGTACAGGACCAAGGGTGACCCTCTTAACCTGACAGTCACCAACAACGGTCTCGCCTCATCCAACAAGCCCTTCTATGGGTTGATTCAGATCGCCAAGGACCCCAAGTCGAGCAAGTCCGAGGCAGTCCTTGACAATGGTTGTGGCATCTATGCAACTGGCATGACCATCAGCGGTTCTGCTGTCGGCACTAAGGGCACTTATAGCTTCAACTGGAGCAAGTCTGGCCACACTTCTGGAAACCTCTGGATGTTTGCTCTTCCTCACCATCTCACCTCATTCGACGCTGCCACCACTGCCGGTATCCGGGACTACAAGCTGCAGACTCCCACCAAGGGCATCGCCACGATTGTTGGAGGTACCAAGTGGACCATGGTCGAGCCCTCGATGCCTGTCAACATGGGTTTTGCTCCTTGGGATCCTGCCAAGGGCAGCAAGGGACTCTCCAGCAAGGCAAAGACCACCATTGCGCCCATCGCGCGATCCGAAGTCTCACAGGACATGATCGCGCAGACCAATCTGGACTCGATGTACTTTTCTGGAAAGGTGAGTGATGGCTTCAACGATACAAAACCATGATCTAACGAACGCGAATAGGCCCTGGCCAAGTTTGGTACCATCGTCTATGTCATCAACAACCTTTTGGGCGATGCTGCTCTGGCCCAGTCTGGCTTGAATAAGCTCAAGACAGCCTTTGCCAGATTCGGCACAAACAAGCAGAACTTCCCTCTTGTCTACGAAAGTAAGTAATGAGATCTCGAGTAGACTGTAATAGTAACTGACTCGATCAACCAG
Organism: Fusarium piperis; assembly: GCA_027886205.1. Taxonomy (NCBI): domain Eukaryota; kingdom Fungi; phylum Ascomycota; class Sordariomycetes; order Hypocreales; family Nectriaceae; genus Fusarium; species Fusarium piperis. Next base: position 395,034 of record RZGM01000008.1, read on the forward strand.
CCGCCTGGGGCGGTCTCGTCTCATCTGCGTCCTATGTCACAGGACAGTCGGGTTCTGACTTTGGAAACACTTACTACAACGACCACCACTTCCACTACGGTTATCACATCCTTGCTGCTGCTTACATCGGTTCTATGGATAGCAAGTGGCTTGCTGCCAACAAGGCCTATGTCAACAGTCTTGTTCGTGACTTTGCCAACCCAAGCAGCAACGACAAGTATTACCCCCTGTGGCGAAGCTTTGACTGGTACCACGGCCACAGTTGGGCCCATGGCCTGACCGCTATGTGGGATGGCAAGGTGAGCTCGAACATGTACTCGCGATGCTGAGACAAGACACTGACAGCCATGATAGGACCAGGAATCTAGCTCGGAGGACATCATGTCTGTGTATGCCCTCAAGATGTGGGGTCAAGTGATCCAGGACACCAGCCTGGTTGCACGGTGAGTTGAAGTTGAAGTTGGCAAGGATTCGCACACTAACGATGGACAACAGAGCCAATCTGCAACTGGCCGTCATGACACGGGCTATGCAGCAGTACTACTACTATACCACGGACAACGTCGCTCAGCCCAGCAACTTTATCGGCAACAAGGTGGCGGGTATTCTCTTTGAGAACAAGATTCACCATACCACATGGTTCAGCCCCAACATTGAAGCCGTCCAGGGCATTCACATGATCCCCATTCTGCCCCCTTCAAACCTGGCCCGAACCAAGACATTTGTTCAGCAGGAGTGGGATACCTACTTCAGCAGCGGTCGCGTTGACAATATCAACAATGAATGGAAGGGCATCATTTACGGAAACTACGCGACAATCAACCCCAAGGCGGCTTGGACCTTCTTTTCGAGCTCCAAGTTTGACGCGAAGTGGGTCGATGGCGGTGCATCAAGGACGTGGTTCCTGGCGTACGCTGCAGGTGAGTTTGAGACTGTCGAAGCGGTGGCAAAGACAAGGCTAACAACTGTGATACAGCCCTCGCCGGTATATAATCGACTGAGGCGGAGTTGAATAGAGGCCGCGTCATGATGGATATCAAGGCGTCGGCGGCCGGCCCTTGTAGGGGCATGGCCATGAGTGCTCGAGATGAGCAACTGTACAAAAGATGGGCATAGAAGGAAAGATAAGATACCTCGACGGACAGAAAGATTTACTTTGTATAGTGGAAGAGGAGACAGAATAGGTTTTCGTTTTCTACAGGCGTTTAGAGATGGGGAAGAAAGATGGATGGATGGATTCCTGACCTCGCTAAGAGGGGAAGCAGATGCAGATGCAATACCTTTGACAAGGTTTCATAATTTCATTTTTTACCTATTGACATTCACATTCACTTCACATTCACCAAATTCAGTCTAGATTTCAGAATTCCGAGACAAAGTTGAGAGGATTGGGAGTTTGACAAGGGCCTCGGCCCAATAAGAGATGACGCATGTCGCAGGTTGTCTCGAAACTTGATTTTCTTGGAAGATGGGGCCGAGAGATCGACGACGCTTCGTGAAAATAAGCATTCCCGGGCATCCGGGGTCAATAGGGTTTGACAGCCAACCATTTAATGAGGGTGACAGTTGTGGCCTCGTTGCTTCGTTGGAACGAGGCGCAGCTGTAGATTTGCGACATGGGGGCGGCAGTTTTGCAGATTTTGATGGATTCTGAGATGAATGCCAAGATATGATGAGCGACACTGCCCTGAATGGGGCGGGTTTGGTGGAGATGGGCAAGGGGTACTGAGTATTGGCGAAAGAGATGACGATACTGAGGAATTGATTTTCGTTTGATGGCTGGCGTATCAAGCATATTGATGAAATGACCAATGAGATGATCTGAGCTTATGCGGCCATCTTTCACTGCACTTTTAACCCGCAACGACATTGGCCCAATGGGTACCTTATTATCTTGACGTCTATCGATAAGGTTGCCATGGAACCCAATCAGTTCCGGACCGACGGTCCCGTGATGCGTGTCACAACTGGAATTGGTGAGCTGTTGCAGCCGTAGCGATAATCCCGGCAATGTCGGACGGAGGAAAATGCGCGACTGAGGGATGGGATGGGATTGCGGGCGGAAGTGGGTAAGCGGACTACGTTTCCATGGTAAGCTGATGCATGAGGGGGTCAGATTTCATTTGTACTTTGGGGACGTCTGCATGTTTTGAATAAATGATGACGATGGTGATTGTATTATGGAATTCCAAGTTTTGAGGCGATCGACTGTGTCGCGTCCTGGTGGCTGCGACGCCAAGCAAAAGAGATTAATTCGAATAAGCTTTTTTGCCAACCACGCAGAGACCACCACCAGAAAAACAAGAAAAAAAGAGGTCGAGATTGGCTGACGTCTTGTCTGTGGCTCGGTTCGCACTTAAGGTTTCCCCTCCAAGCTGCTGAGCCACTAGACCGGGCCCAACACGCCTGGAACCGGCGCTTCCTGGATCGAGACTGGGGCCCCAAGAAGCCGAATGACTGAGCAACAGTGACAGTGACAGGCGGAGAAACAGAAACAGGCCCAACTGGAGAGCTCCATCTGTAGCTGAAAGAGAGTCGTCTCCCCCTGTGCAACATGTCACTGACGGTGGATGCGGGTGGGGACCTCGGGGAGCTCTCAGCGGGTTGCGGGCTGGTTGCCGGCCAACTCGAGGGCTTTCTGACCAATCACGGGCAGTCTACCTCAAGCTCCCTTCTCACATGTGGGTCGCCGATCTCGACCCATGTCCTACGTCAGTCAACGTGGGTTGGAGCTTCCCACTTCAAACCTGGGCAAAGGAGGCCTCCTGGAATCTCGAAGCTCGGCACCACGTTTTTTTTCCTCTCTCTTTGCACTTTCGCCCCAAACACCACCAACCCATCTCGAATTCAGGCTGTGCTGTTCACACCGCAGCTGATACGATACGTACGCGCCTTTCACACACCGACTGAAGAAGCAACCTCGTTGAGCGGGGTTGGTTTTGACACTGCCCTCTTTGAAGCAAAGGTTCTTTGTTCGCTACGCTGCGCTACGCGCTCGCTCGCTCTCTATCCGGCTCGTCCGTCCACTCATTTCGCCCTCGTGTCACATCACGGGTTATCTATCAGTTTGAATCGCGAGTAGCTTCAGTAGACGCGCGGTAGCAATGGTTTGTGAGTAACCACGACTTTATAACCTTTTTCGTCTGCATCGGCATCTGCATCTCGCAAGGTTCCCGTTTCCAAGGCACGACATAGAGCCGTCTAGAACGTCCATGGGAGAGATCGGCAACTTGTAAATGTTACATCTTCATCCATCCTTTTTATCCATCCCATCCCATCCTCCTCCCCCTTCTTCCCATTCCGACACTACAGTACCACACCCCCCCAGACCAAAAACGCCCGACCCCTCCCAAGTGTGAGTCCCAAGTTGCTAGCTTCCTCCCCACGGGTCGGGCGCCACTCACGGGCACAAGCGAAAGAGAGCCCATATTCGTTTGAGCCAAATCTTGGCCAACCCTTCAAACCCTTCTCTTCACTTGCTCCCAATCCAATCCTACGGACACGGGAACGGGAAAGGCAACCGCATCAAACGATACCCCCGACCCTGCAGAGTGAAGCGATCTGAGCGGATCGAGTTGTCGAATTGAGTGAGTAGGACCACCAACGAACACTGTCCATTCCCTTGCTTGAGCCTTGCCTTTCTTTCTTTCAACTTTGGGCACTCACTCTCTTTCATCATCCTTACTGAGGCGCCTCTCCCTCGCCTCGTCATTCATCCCCAGCCCTGACTTTGCCCTCTCTCCATCCCTTTGCAAGCGCCAGCCTCTCCGGGTCATCTTGTCTACAACCTTCAATTCCGCAGATCACACGAGGCGCAGCAGGTCCCTTTCACAAACGCAGCCAAGAAGTCCCTTGCCTGGCCTAGACCGGGGCCTGGTTAGCCCAGCAGCCAGCCTTGCTCGCCTTCTGCTTTCCTGTTTTAGACAAGAGGAGCTTGTGCTGCCCATCCATCCTCTGTTGTTGGTCCCGAACGTCTTGTCCTGTTTAATTGCTTGTTGTGCCCTCTTGGCTCGTCAATCGCATAGAAACGATTTCATTTACTGACTATGCCGGTGTCTTGATCAACAGCTCTTCCATCCTTCAACCATTACATCAGACGTCAAATGTCTAGCAGGTCTTCACACGCGGCCGACGAGAACTCGCCGCTCATTCCCAATGGCGGTGCCTCGTCGGCCCTTCAAGGTACCATCGGCCATGTCCATGGCAATGGCAACGGTCACATCAGCCTCAGCCGCGGCTCGAGCACCATGACCTTTCTCTTCGACTCGAAGCATACCCCAGGTCTCGATAACCATAACTTTGCCTTGAGGCATCTCGCCTACTCATGGCATGTCACCAAGGTGACACTTCTTAGCAGTATGTTTGCGCACAGCTTGAAATACGCTTGTCGCAAGCGACTGACTGACTCTGTCGCAGGCTATGTCAATTTCCTCCTGGTTATGGTTCCTATTGGTATTGTTGCCGGCAAGCTGGGCTGGAATTCCACGGCCGTCTTCACAATCAATTTCTTCGCCATCATCCCCCTCGCCGCCGTCCTGTCGTTTGCGACCGAAGAGATTTCTCTGAAGCTGGGTGAAACAATGGGTGGTCTGCTGAATGCTACTTTCGGAAACGCCGTCGAACTGATTGTGCGCTCACCCTACGAGAAACTTGAGCTGGATTCAAGATGCTAACCATATGCGCAGGTCAGCATTGTTGCGCTCAAGGAAAAGCAAATCGACATTGTCCAGGCCTCTATGCTCGGCTCGATTCTCTCCAACCTTTTGCTGGTGATGGGAATGTGCTTCCTGTTTGGCGGCATGATCCATCGCGGTTCGAATGGCAATGGTACAGAGCAGGTCTTCTCTTCGGCTACTGCGCAGACTACCTGTTCGCTCATGACACTCTCGTCTGCTTCGCTCATCATTCCCGCTGCCGTATGTTCCCATTTTTATACGTTGTAAATAAGCCGACTAATTTTGGTACAGTTGTATGCCGTTCTTGACCAGGGCGGCTCCAGGGACAAGGAACAGAGCATTCTCACTCTGTCGCGCGGAACCGCTATCATTCTCCTTGCCCTCTACGTTCTCTACCTCGTCTTCCAGCTTCGCACTCACAGCAACCTCTTCGATGCCGAGAACCAGAACGCCGGTGGTGAGCATGAGGAGCCTGAGGAGCCTACCCTCGGCACTATTAGCGCTGTCGTCGTCCTTGTTGTCACCACCATCCTGGTCGCCATCTGCGCCGACTACCTCGTTGGAAGCATTGATAACCTTGTCGAGACATCGGGCATCAGCAGGGCCTTTATCGGTTTGATTTTGATTCCTATCGTTGGAAATGCCGCCGAACACGTTACCGCTGTCGTTGTTGCCATTCGGGACAAGATGGACCTGGCTATGGGTGTTGCCATTGGCTCCAGCATCCAGATCGCTCTTCTCGTCACTCCTTTCCTCGTCATTGTTGGCTGGATCATTGGCTCTGATATGACTCTTCACTTTGAGACCTGTAAGTTTGGGCAACCCACTATTGTCCGGAACGTTGGATTCTAACCATGTCACTCTAGTCCAAACAGTTGCCTTTTCCGTCTCCGTGCTTGTCGTCACCTACACCGTCCAGGACGGCAAGTCCAACTATCTCGAAGGCGCTATGCTTCTCGGTCTCTATGCCATTATCGCCTTGGCCTTCCTTGTCACCCCGAGTGGCATCATTGACGGCAAGATTGGCGTTTAAATAATATCATCCGCTCGACCTTTTTCCATAACCGATATTACCACGATTCAACCATGTGTCTCTGGATACCGGGCGACGTTGGATGCTCCGCAGCTACTTGCGAAACTGGGCTCGAACTGGGTAGTTGAGATGGTCCTCAGCGATCAGAGGCCGCTAACTACAAGTTTGCCCACGATAATAACTCGAGCCGAATTTTTCATATTTGTATTATTAGGATCAGCCAGTCCGCTGGATAGGACTGAAGAACTGAAAACAAAGAGATTCAAACAGGGGACGGGAAAGATTGTGGAGGGAGAGAACGAGAGGAGGGGATACTATCGCCGTCGCGCATTTTCATTACGTCAAAAGAGGGAGGGGGTTTATGATACTAACTGTTTAGTCGTAGTCCGCGTGCTTTGCAAAGGCTTTTCCTTCATGTTGATATCGTTGGACTGCAAGGTCGCAAAGGAGCGACGAGTACGAAAGATGGGTCAAATAGGAATCGAAAGCATTAAAAACATGAATCGTAATTACTATTGTTCTTGGACATGTTGTTTATCTAGCTAGATGTTGTAAATTGTATGAAGGAGGTTCTGACGTAACCTCGATAGGTTGGTATCATTGATGAGCCAAGACGTTTTCACATGTATCTTTGTATAAAGATAAAACTTCAAGTCGATTGAGCAGTGTGGCACAACAAGTGTTACGGCAGAGGGACCGCCTGGGCTTTATTTATTCATTCACGACCAGAGAAAGGAAATCCTATTGGAAAGCCTTGATCACTGGGACTGTATAGCGTCGAGGTAGCAACAGTGGCGACGCTGAGGATACTCTCTCTCGTCTTTGTCTCTATTCTAAACAGGCAATGCAGGTATCTTTTTCTATGGTCAGATGGTCGGCTTGGACATGGGCGCAATGATGCCCTGCTTCATGAGCACGCGAGGCTTGGTGCTCTCCTGGAACGTCTCCTTTGTCATCCACTCTGGACCGACGGGTAGACGGAGGGAGCGCTCGTACTGCTGGCGGGACTCGAAGGGGTGAGGGAGTTGAGAGGCGAGGTAGCGATCATTCTGGGTTTGTCAGTGTTGGCTCTTGAAGCACAAAAGGGGTGTGTAGTCTTACCTTTTTGATCCGCTTCTCGTTGATTATCACCTTGTCCAGCTTGGCGTCCTTGCGATCCTTCTTCTTGATGCCCTCGACCTTTGTCAGGAACCGGCCCTGATGCCGCTTCTTCTCCTTGGCGCTCACGCCGTCGCCGACCCACGAGCCCCATCCCGGGAGAGTATTGTCAATGACCTTGTCATCGTCCTCTTCTTCGATGTCTGCCTTTTCGCGCTCAAACTCGCCGACGACGTCCTCGCCCGCAAATGCACGCGCCACCATCTCCTGGTCGCGGATCGCCAGGGGGAGATGCTGGTCGGTATCGGACTCGGCGTCTGAAGATGCCTCGTCGGGCTTGGATTTGCTCTTTGACTTGCGGGAGGAGGCGACGATGACGTTGGATGAGAGGTCGAGGTCGCCGACGTTGGCTGCCGACTGGCCCTTCTTCTTGCGGCGGGCTTCGCCACGGGACCAGGCACCTGCGGTTGATGAGGTGGTTCGTGAGGAGTCGAGGGATGTGATGTTGGGAATAGCAGGGTTGTTGCCAGCTCCGTTGGTGGTTATAACCACATCATCGCCCTCGTCCTCTTCTGTTGACTTTTGCTTCTTGGCCGCCCGAGTTGGCTTCTCAAAAGCTGGCTTGAATGTCTGACCCTCAGCGGCGCCGTACTGTCGACGACCAACCTCGTCCATCTCCTCATCGCCGTCGCCATCAAACTCTTCGCCGTCGAGCTCTCGTCGGATCTGGCGGATCAGGGCATCGTTGGCCTCCTTCTTGGCAGCCTCGGCTTTCTGCATAAACTTCATGCTCATGAGTCCCTTCTGCGGCACATCCTCCTCCTCCTCGAGGGCCGCTAGCTGTCGTCGCAACGAAGCATCTCCGTTGTCAGAGTCGCTGTCAGACTCTGACGACTCGTCGGAGCCACCGGCGCGGCCCTCTTTCCTCCGCCGGAGCTCCTCGTCCTTGCGGGCCATCTCTGTCAGGCCAGCTCGGAAGTCATCGTCCCAGACGGCTCGCTTTGTCTTGGAGCCAATCTTGGCCCACTTGCTCTCCTTGTGCCGCTGTCCTACACGCTCGAGCGCACGTCGGCGATCCTGAGCCAACCGCTCTTCGTCAGAGTCAATCTCACCAGCCTCCTCCATGGCCTCCTTGGTAGCCATCTCGTCACGCTCACGCTGCTTCCTGTGTACGCGGTGGTAGGCCTTGCTCTTGATCTTCTTGATGCGCTTGGCCCTCTTGGCCTCGCGCGAGTTGAGTTCACGCTCCATGCGCTTCCGGGCCAGCACCTCCTTGCGCGTGAGCTCGTTACCCTCCTCGTCATACTCCTTCTCCTTGGGCTTCTGGGGCTTGTCCAGAGTCAGACCGCTCTGCTCCATGATGGACATGATGGCCGACTCGAGCTCGTTGCTCGGGTTCGCAGAGGTCAAGGGTCGGATTTCAGTCGTGTCGAGACCGGCAGTGGCCGAGTTCTGCGGCAGAGGGAAAACTAGGTGCTCTGCTCTCCGGTTCTGCTTGACCGTGTCGTTCCATCGGTCCAGTGTCTCGTTTGTCTTTTCGTAGGCGGCGCTCCGATCCAGACGGTCTTGCTGTCGCTTCGCCAGGGGCACATCCAGCTTCTTGGCAGCTCCGGGACGCTTCTCCTTGTCCTCCTTGTTCATGAGCTTCATCGACTTCTTGACGTTGGCGTCGCTGATGCCCGAGAGCCCCAGGTCGCTCAGGCTGATCTTGGGTTTTGATTTGGGCTTGTCCTCTTCATCGTCCTTTTGACCACCGTAACCTTTGATCAATCCTTGAAGAGCTTCGAGTTTCTCTGGGTTGGCTTCTTGATCGTCATCATCGCTGTCGTCCTCGTCGTCATCATCATCCTCCTCCTCGTCTGAAGCATCGTCATCGGATTCTGAAGAACCAGACTGGTCCTTGCCCTCAGGCTCCTCGTCCGAATCCTCTTCAAACTGATCGAGCGCTGTTGCTAGGTCAATGGCGTCCTCGCCAAGTGTCTGACCCTCGTCGTCTTGGGAATCATCTTCCGAGTCGTCATCCTTTTCCATGTCAGCTTGGGCACACGCTGTTCAGCTCATGAGTGAAGCTACCTCTTGATGTGTCGACTTGCCCCCGCGGAATGAGTATCCCTGAAACTTTTCCTCGTCGCTATCACCAAACGCCTCGTCACTCTCAATCTCCGAGTCTTCGTCGTCCTCTCGAAGACCGCCTAGCCGCCACTCATTACCCTCGCTGTCGCTTCCGTCCTCGGCGCCACCGTCGCCGGCGGGCCTCTTGACCTTTTTCCTCTGTGGCTCATCCTCCTCCTCCTCCTCCTCTTCGTCGTCGTCTTCGTCTCGGCCGTGCTTCCTCTCGATGTCGGCGTCGAGCTGCCTCACGCGGGGCGTCAGCTTCTGCCGGGGGGCAAAGTTTTCCTGGGCGATGCCAAAGGCGTTGAGGGCGTTCTTTTGCGAGCGCGCCTTGGACTTTTTGTTGTTTCTGCCCTTGTTGGCCTTGGGATTGGCCAGGAGTGATCGGCCGTGAGCCTGACGTCCGCCCATTTTTGTTGTTTGTTATAAAGATGGCTACTCGTCAATGTGCCCGCCTTCCTGTGATACCTCTGACACTTTTTTTTGCCGATATTTTCTGCCGTTCCTAAAAGTTTGGGCGGTGAAGCTACCCTTGGCTTGGCGGGGCCGACCTTGGCCGGTGGGGGCACTTACGGAGATGCGACCTATCAATGGCGCCTTATTCCCTAGCTCCTTCCGTGGCCAGGGTGACCCACCCCACGCGGACCTGGGCCGGCCCCGAACCCCGAAAAGCACCATCGCATGGTCGAATTTATTATTTGGTTAGAGGTCCCTCGTATGACTGACTGACTGACAGACAGAACAGGCAATTGGGCCACCGCCTTATCTTCCACCTCTCTCCCCCTCCAATTCCCTTCTTCCTCCCATCATCCTCAATCGCCCTGTTTTGCTCGCAATCATGGCGTCCTTCGCCCCCGGGTTCCGGAGGTTATTCCTCCAGGCCTCGGCCTCGGCGCCCTCCAAGTTCTTCGTCTGCAACCAGTGCCTTCGGGGAGCTGCCCCGCGGGCCATGCCCTCAAGGATCCTCAACCTCGTCCGGTCTCGCTCCTACGCCGATGCTGCCCTCCGCAAGCCTCTGGGCACCGTCGCTGAGCAGATCTCTGCCCGCGCCGCTCCCTCCGTCTCCCAGGCTGCCAAGAAGGCGTGGCCTGAGACTACGCACAAGGTCGTTGGCTACTGGCTCTTTGGCAGTGCTGTTAGTGTCTTTGGTATCGTCGTCTTTGGTGGCCTGACAAGATTGACCGAGTCTGGGTATGAATTGCACTCGCAAGCATCCTATATACCGTAGCTGACCTGTTCCAGCCTGAGTATCACTGAATGGAAACCCGTCACCGGTTCGCTCCCCCCTCTGTCCCAAGCCGACTGGGAGTCCGAGTTCGAAAAGTACCGCGCCTCGCCCGAGTTCAAGCTCCTTAACCCTCACATGGACCTCGAAGAGTTTAAAAAGATCTACTTTATGGAGTGGTTCCACCGTGTCTGGGGCCGCTTCATCGGAATGTCGTTCGTCCTGCCCACCGTCTACTTCATCGCCCGCCGCAAGGTCACTCCCAGGATGGCCCTCAACCTCGCCGGAATCTCTGCTCTCATCGGCTTCCAGGGCATCATCGGCTGGTGGATGGTCAAGTCTGGCCTCAAGGATGACCTGTTCGCTCCCGGATCTCACCCCCGTGTCTCCCAGTACCGCCTGACTACCCATCTTGCGACCGCTTTCGTCTGCTACTCTTGGATGCTCCTCTCTGGTCTCTTTGTCCTGCGCAACAATGTCTGGCTCTCCAACCCCGAGGTCGGTATGAAGGCTATCAAGGCCATGTCCAACCCCGGCCTCCGCCGCTTCCGCCATGCCGTCTTCGCTGTCGCCGCTCTCACCTTCATCACCGCCATGTCTGGTGGCCTTGTCGCCGGCCTCGACGCCGGTCTCATCTACAACGAGTTCCCCAAGATGGGTCTGGGCCTGTTCCCCCCCAAGAAGGAGCTCTGGGACAAGTTCTACTCTCGCAAGGAGGACCACTCTGACCTCTGGTGGCGCAACATGCTCGAGAACCCCAGCACCGTCCAGATGAACCACCGCATCCTCGCCGTGTCCACCTTCTGCGCCATCGTCGGCCTGTTCATCTTTGCGCGCACGAGGCGCATAAAACCCATACTTCCGCGGAACTGCAGGCGTGGTTCCACCGGCCTGCTCCACATTGTCTCGTTCCAGGTCGCCCTCGGCATCAGCACACTCATCTACATGGTCCCCATCTCCCTCGCCGCCGCTCATCAGGCAGGCAGCTTGGGTGTCCTGACCGTCGCCCTCGTCTTGGCGTACAGGCTGCACGTCCCCAAGCCCACCCTCCGTCTGCTCGAGCAGCGGCTGAAGCAGATGCAGCTGCCCAAGTAATCGAGGTGGCATGATGGTGGTGTGATTGTACCAGAGGACGTGCTTTCACCTGTAGAATCAGAAATCGAATGTATATTATTATGGAACCAACCAACAGCACAAATGGGAACAGGAATGGAAGGGGTGTAGATGAGTATGATCTGAGTTGATCAGCCGACTTGGATCATTAGAAGTGCATTGTAGAACAACTCGACTCTAGGAAGCATCTTGTTAACAAGCCTTCAAGGCGGGACATTTCTCTTTTTTATTTCTATCTCATATGAGACTGCATCTACCGTCCAGATCTGATTTGGATTCCCAGTGTAACATAACTTCCGTGCTCATGACATGTTCTCCCATGACATGATGCCTCGCTTCGATTCCCATTTTACTTGTGAGCTGCCCATGACATGTTAGCGACTGTGCTTGAAACTAGGCCAAATAGGGTCATGTCTTACCAATGCCCTCCTCGGGGAGAGGCTCAATGCCGACCACCTCAGCAGCCAGCTTCTTCTGATCCGCCTTGTCGTCCTTCATGAAGGGGAACGCAAGGACCTCACGGATAGTGTAGTTGTCAGTCAGGAACATGACCATTCGGTCGATACCCATGCCCCAGCCACCAGTGGGAGGCAGGCCGTACTCGAGCGAGGTGCAGAAGTTCTCGTCGATGAGCTGGGCCTCGTCGTCACCCTGGTCCTTCTGGCGGGCCTGCTCCTCGAAGCGCAGGCGCTGGTCGAAGGGGTCGTTCAACTCGGTGTAGGCGTTGGCAATCTCCTTCTTGCACACAAAGGCCTCGAATCGCTCGCAGAGACCGGGGATCTCGCGGTGGTACTTGGCCAGAGGGCTCATGACCTGAGGGTGGCCGGTGATGAAGGAGGGGTTGACGCACTTCTCCTCAATGTACTCACCAACCAGCTTGTCAATCATGCGGGCGTTGGTCAGAGGAGGTGTGCAGTCGAGCTTCATCTTCTTGAGGATCCCCCTGAGGAAGTCGTTGGTCTCCTGAGTGTGGAGCTGGTCACCGGGAGGGAACTTCTCGCCAGTCGCCTTCTCGAGCTCGGGGATCATCTCATAACGGGGCCAGGGCTTCTCCCAGTTGACCTCGTACTTCTCGCCAGACTGGGTGTGGAAGGTGGTCACGTAGCTACCGGTCAGGTACTTGACCAGGCCCGAGACCATGTCCTCAGTGATATCCATCAGGTCGTTGACATCGGCGTAGGCCTGATAGAACTCAATGGTGGTGAATTCGGGGTTGTGGGTGAGATCGGCACCCTCATTGCGGAACTGACGTCCAATCTCGTACACTCGGTTCAGGCCACCGACGACAAGCATCTTGAGGTACAGCTCAGGGGCGACACGCATATACATCTGCATGTCGTACTCGTTGTGGTGAGTAGTAAAGGGCTTGGCGGTGGCGCCGCCAGCAATCTGGTTCATCATGGGAGTCTCGACCTCGACAAAGTCACGCTCGTCAAAGTAGCGGCGGATCCAGGTGATCATCTTGGATCGAGTGACAAAGACGTTGCGCGACTTCTCGTTGCAGATGAGATCGAGGTATCGCTTGCGGAATCGCTGCTCGAGATCCTTGAAGCCATAGTGGTCATCAGGGAGGGCGTGGAGACAAGGAGTCAGGAGAACGACCTCGGTCGCAAAGATGGACAGCTCGCCCTCCTCGCCCTTCTCGATCTTGTTCTTGGGTGCAGTTCTAACTCGCATGTCAGGTTCATCTCTTATCAGTTCTCTACCGGTCCACCAACCTGCCGGGGTATCCAATAATGCCGATAATATCACCTCGGCGAAGGTGCTCGTGCTGGTCCTCGAAAGCAGGGGCACCCTCTCGCACCTCCTGAGCCTGGCACAGGATCTGGATCTTGACGCCCTCTGTCCGGACATCGTAGAAGAGGAGCTTGGAGCCCGATGCTCGCTTGCCGTGAACTCGGGCACCGATCTGGATGATCTTGTCCTTGACGCTCTCGCCAGACTTGAGGTGGCCGTAGTCCTGGACAAAGTTTCGCAGGTCGTAGGTGACATGGAACTTGTGAGGGTAGGGGTTGGGGCTCTTGGTCTCGCGGAGCTTGTTGATGTTCCTCGATCGGATCTCGAAGTACTGGTTGGGAGTGAGATCCTTCTCGGCGGCCTCGGCACTTCCGGCCTTCTTGGGAGCGGCGGCGGCGGCAGGACGTCCGGCAGCCTTCTTCTTCTTCTCCTCCTCCTTCTGGCGGGCCTTCTGGCGCTTCTTCAGCTCCGTCTTGGAGACTCGCTCGCCAGTGACCTCGTCGAGGTGCAGGTTGGCGACCTGCTCGGTCGGGGGGGCAGCCTCGTCAGCCATGATTGCGTCTGGTATCGGTCGGTGAGGATTGAAAGACAGGAAATTCAGATCAGACGTCGAAATCTCTGCTTCCAACAAAATGAGTCAAGGTCTGTTGTGACTCAGTGGAACAGAGTCAGGGCATGGATTGGAGGGGCAGGGGAGGGAAAGAAAGTGGTTGTGCGCGCCACAATCGCGGGGTAAATTTTCACCAGCTGAAGGCCATGGGCGGACCAACCAAGTGGCTCAGCCACTCACTCGATAAGGAACCTGGAAGCATTGTAGGTATCTAATTGTTAGAGATGACAACTTGAAGCAGACAATTCTCAACCATCAGCTCTAGCAACAGTCTTGAATATTGGTCGTATTAACATTTCATGAGCAAGGTATTACTATGCTCAGAGCTCTTTCATCATTACGTTTATATCACCCAAAACCCGCCCTGTCGGGCATTACGCCGTATCCTCAACTATCGGGATAACGGTCCTCCTATTCCAGGTACATGGGATCTCCACGAACCCCTTGCATGGCCATGCTCATGTCTGCTCCGTGCATGGTTCCGTTCTGCATCGCCATGTTCATGTTGGGCATGGAACGGCTCATGTTAATCGCCGTCCGCCCGACGGGGCTTCCTGTCCCGTTAGGCATCATGAACCGGGGATCCTGAGCGCCTCGCTGTTGAACGGGCCCTCTCGTCCGCGGCACCTCAAGGGTCGCTTGCTGTTGAATTGGTGGTTGAGGTTTGACAGGAGAGGTGTTCATGATGGCGAAGCTGTCATCATCCTCCATCTCGGCGTCAGCGTCCTGATCGCTGGTCTCCTCGATGGATGGCGGGCCGGTTGTAGAAGTTGTGCGAGAAGCTTGTTCGCTAGGCGCACCGTTGATGCTCGTCGTCGACAAGCGCTTGGCGAGCTGTGGTCGTTGTTGTTGGTGTTGAGTCTGCTGTTGTGATGGTGGTTGTGGTTGCTGCTGCGGCTGCATCTGCTGCGGTGTTTGGATCTGAGGCGGTACTGGTGTCTGGGTTTGAGGTGTCGGATGCTGAGTGCCATTGATTGTAGGTGCGGGAGCTGGGGTGGCCTGGTCTAAAGGTCGTTGGGCTCCCATTCCGGTAGAACTGGCCCTGGACGAAGCGATGACACTCTTCCATCGCTCGATAGAGCGTGAAACTACTGAGCTGAGATCAACCTGACTGTCCTCCATGGCAATGCCGAACGCCTTTCCGCCGTTTACTGCCTGCCCATAAACAGCAGCAATCAACTCCCGCTCCAGGGGAACAGTAACTGGGGTCGCAAGCTTGAACTCCCGAGGCTGTTGTAGCTTGTTGAGTTGCTCAATCTGGGACTTGAGATTGGCGTTCTCTTGCTTGAGTCTGTGGTGTTGTTCCTTCATTTTCTCGGCCTCCTTGTGCTTCCTGCCCACGCCGCGAGCCAATTCCAGTACCCAGAGCTCTTGTTGCCGTTGGACTGGCAATGACTCCCAGACTGTGTATGCTGACTGCAGGTGTTCGTCAACCTGCGCCTCAAGCTGCTCGGCAGTCTTTTCCGCTTTTCGGACCGCCTCGCGAACGTCTCGGAAGTTTCCTGTGGATGGGGGGTATGTGAATTCTTCCATCACGGTAGTGGTTGTAGAGGTACATGTGACCTTCCAGGCTCGAAATTCTTCTCTGAAAAAGGCCTGGAGCGCATCAAACTCGCGCTGGCCAGGAGATTGGACAGACCATGATGTCGATGTGGGATGCTGGGTGGACGAGAAGAGGGTCGGGGGCGGCTGCAGGCACTGGAGGGTAAGGGCAGGGAAGTCGAGCGAGAGGGGGTCGAAATCGAAGGGCATCGAGTTGTTGTCGAGCTGCACCCTGCCGTCAAGTTAGCTTTAGTCTGGCAAACAGCTGGCGCGCCACCGAAGCACGGGAGAGATTGATTTTACGTACTTGGCCGCTCTCCAAGAGCTGAGGAGCTCCCGCAGTGCGAGCTCCGCAGCCCGTGCCGTGTCCATGGCATCCGACAGCTTCTGTTTGACGTCGAATTGGACCTTTTGAATGGCCTGCTTGCTCACGGTCCGCTGCATGCCGGGCCGCTTCATGGGCTCGGGTGTGGCGTCGCCCTCCCAGCTACCTCTCTTTGGGATATCGTTTATGACGCCCGTGGCCTCCCAGGTCGGCTGGAAGGGACCCGAATACTTCATGGTCGTATCAACTACGAGCTGGTTCTCCTTGGCAATTGCGGGCGACCGGAATCCGTCGCCTTCGGGGATGGGCGTGTCCTTGACGGATCCCTTGGGGGTTCCCGCCGGAGTCGAGGCATCCCGCCGCCCGCCCAGCGAACCTCTCGGCTGCCGTCTTGTAATACCGCCGCGCAGCTTCTTGATAGCGTCGACGTCGTGGATGCCATCTGGGGGCTTCGGGTTCTTCTCCTTGATGTATAGATCGAGGTGGCGACCGAGGGAGGACGAGGTGAAGGCTTGGCCGCAATAGGGGCAGCTCTTGTCTTTAGGGGCGCCAGCTTTTGGGGTGCTCGAGTCGGTGGTCTGGGGCGTGGAGTCGGGCATGGTGGACAAGCTTTAGGGATGGGCTGGACGTAGAAAGGAGAGAGGACGGATAAAAGGAGAGAGCGAGAGCGATAGCGAGAGAGAGAAAAATATCACGGGAAAAACGAGCGTGGGAAATGGAGGCCTCGATACTACAAGAGAGTAAATAGCGACTGCGGCTCCAGTTGGGGAGCTGTGCAGGCGTGAATCATAGGGAGCGAGCGAAAAAAAAGGTCGATCGAATAGAAGCAACGAGCGTGTTGGGGTCGAGACCTCCAAAAGGGGACGGGGGGTTAATGGATGGGGGGAAGAGGCACGAGACGAGACGAGCCGAGCTTTAAAGTCGTAGTTAGAACATGAGACGAGGAGAAGGAGGGATAAAAGAAAAGAGAGTGACTCGAAAAGAGAGAGAGCGAGAGATAGAGAGAGGAACTAAGGGGAAGCCTGTTCTGGTATCGTTGGGTTTAATTATTCTTTTTTTTTTTT
Organism: Fusarium piperis; assembly: GCA_027886205.1. Classification (NCBI taxonomy): domain Eukaryota; kingdom Fungi; phylum Ascomycota; class Sordariomycetes; order Hypocreales; family Nectriaceae; genus Fusarium; species Fusarium piperis. The sequence continues at coordinate 411,569 of RZGM01000008.1, forward strand.
CATACCCTTCCATTTTAAAATAAAGCCTCCTCCATTTTCAGGGGCGGATCCAACAAAGGTCCATCCATCTCATTCCCCCTCAGAGACTGGACCCCCCCGACCAACCTACGGTAAAGGTGGCCCCCCCAAAATGGATGGAGGGCTCCAAGGGACCCCCAGATTGGCGCCGTTAGCACCAACGGAACCCCTGACGTTTAGTGGCCGTCCCGCCGCCTGGATGTCTCTCCCGTCGCTCGCTTAGCGCTGATCGACCACTCTAAGAGGACAGTCCTAGCGCCGCCGGGGGCTCTGTGTCGATGCGTCCTGGGCCTGGGATCGTGGTAGGGCAGCTGGCTCTTGTCGCTGGGGGTTCTAGTGGTCGAATCTGAGTTCCCTACGTGGTCAGGTCGCAGCCGAACTGTCAATAATAGAATTCTGATTGCCATGCCCTGCTCTGGGTGATTGCGAGGGACATGCGTTTCTCGGGGGGCTGCTGAACGACAGGGTTGATTCGAATCGAGCATGTCCTTACCTATCACTTTTGCTCGGCAATTGGCTTGATCGACTCAGGGTCGCCAAGGGATGATAACGGGAGGGGAGGGGAGTCTGCCGCTATAGCAATCGACACAGCTAATAGCACAGAGATCGCAGAGCCACCATGATGGTTCATCTCTCAACCTCAATGTCAACTCGTCAACCACGATGGCCACACTTCGGTCCCGGCAGAGTCCGGCCTCGGGATCGAACCCGTGCCTCTCTGCAACGACATGTGGGCTTGACCTCTCAGACACGCAAGATTGCACGGTAAACGCGACAGGCAGAAACACGAAATCTGAGAGGCACAGGTGAGGCTAAGGCAAGCTGCCGTTTCGTTGCGTCCAAGTAAATTTCACATCCGGCTGCATGGCGTCCAACCTTGAGGTTCCCCCTTTTCGCCTTGTCTTCCGTCTGCCATCAGTTGGATATGACACCCACAAGACGTCAAACAGTTTCTATCGGCAAACTCTTCATACCCGCATAATAACATCATTCCCGTCCCATGGCTCCAGAGTCAGCGCTTGCAAACGTAAACGGGCAAAAGGCACGAGGCAAGCAATCATGTCCGCCCGGACGGACGCAAAGCAAGATTGAGATGAGCCCGGGGAAGCAGAGACTGGACCGCTGGCATCGGCAGTCTCACAGCGCTAGACGCCCAGCCCCGAGCGGATTGGCCAACGGGCGACCACGGATGGCCGCCGACAAGGGCGTGGGTGGCACCGACCATGGGGTTGCTGGTTCTGCTGGGAGTTTTTGCTGTTCTCGAGAGGAGAGGGCCAACCTGCAACACCCTGGTCCGAGACACGGTGAGCTTTCTGCATGCCCCTTAACCACCGCAGAAAACCAGATGCCGTATTTGCTTAATTACGCTCTGCAGCTGGGCAGCTGGATCCTACTGCACCTACAGCTCGCCGCTGAGGTCTTCGGGCCTTTGACAGCGCTCGGCATTTCGCTCCCGTATTCCGTCTTCACCTCGGGCACCTCACCACCCACCGCACACCGACGCCGACAGCCTCGAGCTCGCCCCTTGGAGTAGCATCGGTGGCCCCCCAGTTTCTCGTAAAACGCACAACCGTCTATTCCGTTTTCAGGAGCTAGGACCTCGGAGGAGCTTGGGTCTCCTCTGAGCGTTAGCCACCCGCCCGCTGAGCTGCGGCTTGGACATCGTCGATAAACTCTCGACTGTCGGCTTTTACCCCTGAATGAAAGCCGCTACACGCGCCTATCAGGGGTCGCAGATACGGCAACTAACTTGGGTGGGCAGCAAAGTAACCACTGGCGGAGGACACAGCTGCCCTCTCAACCTTGCGCTAGGCCCATTTCGTTTTGCAGATCGCGAGGTAAATATGTCTCCATCCATCCAATGCGCGTCTAAACGTAAACGGAGCTGGCTGTCGTGCTTACCGTTGAAGCGTTGTGTTGGTTGACATGCAGCGTCCCCTTACTGGGTCTTCAGCCGTGGTTGAGGGAAAACGGGGCTCTCTGGCGAGGTTCCTGCTTTAGTGCTTCGGCAGCTTAAATTAATACCAGCTGATTTATGCCATGTTTGCTTCTTGCACTGTTCCAGAATCCGGGCAAGTTATGCCATCCGGCCTCCCTAGCGTTTGTCTGCTCATCATTTGGTGCATTAGGGCATCCATTACGGGCAGATATGACCTCAGTTGTTGCAGTAGTCGGACGGGGCTCGTCTTCTGATGCATCGCAAACGGACGTTATGGACAGCTGGGGGTGTAAAGGCATGAGACAAAGCAATGGGCAGACAGAGTCATACCAGCGTGCATCTCAGCTTGTTCGAACCAAGCCATTTGAATCCTTCAAACTGCCAGAGTCATGTGGATGTTGGTTGTCTACTGGGTCACGTGCAGCTGCGCCACATGTCCAGGTCGAGCCACATCCCCAGCTCCTCCAAAAGAGGGCAGTAGCTCTTGCTGTCTCGCGTGGCTGGAAGTGGTTTCTCTCAGGAAGTTTCGTTGCCGCACGCACAAACAAGCCGAGTACAACACAATTCAAGCTCCATCGTTCGGATCCTGGCCTGCAATTTCTCAAACCCGGTTTCATTGAAAATTTTCAAGATGCCTCCAGGTAGGTTGAACCTCCATCTCCGACATCGCTTCGGTGCTGCCTCGTCCAAGCCTGTCGCGCGCGACGAAGGATGAGCGCATCGCGATCGCGTTTGGCAGGAGCCTCCACAACGCCACCCGACCTCGTCGCAATCGCTTCAGCGCAATCGCTAACCCCCGCGCAGCCCTCAGCGAAGACGATTCCTCTGATGCCGGTGGATTCTCTACCCCCCCGCACGCGACGCGAAAGTCGGCCTCGGCTGGTGCGGCCTCGGATCCTAACGATGATGTTGGCGCCAATGGCGAGGATTTCAATGACCGGGACGGGGAGGGCGAGGAGGATGATGAACTCGAGGAAGACGAGTAAGTTGTATGCTGGTAATACACTTGCGCAATGCTTACGCCCATCAGGTATGTCGTCGAGAAGATCTTGAAGCACATCATCGACCGCGACGTAAGTGAAATCATGCCCGCTTTTAACATGGACGCGGCTGATGGCGATAGGGATCCTTGAAATTCCACGTCAAGTGGGAGGGATACGATGCCGAGGAGGACCTAACATGGGAGCCGGAGGAAAACCTCCAGTAAGTGAACAACTCTACTGAGCACGGTGGTATGTCGACTGACGCGTTTTCGCAGGGAATCCGCATCGGAAATCCTCGCAGACTACTTTACCAAGATCGGCGGACGAGAGAAGATTTTTGAGGAGACGGAAAAGGCTAGCAAGACTAAGAAGCGTCGGCGAGCGACAAATGGCACCCCAAGCACAACGTCAACTGCGAAACGGTCTCGACGAGGCGCGGCACATCCGGCTGACACGACACCTCCGGCGACTGCGAAGAAGTGGAGTCCTCCGGCCGGCTCGTGGGAGGACGAGATTGAGACGATCGATGCTTGCGAGGAAGAGGGTAGCGGCAAGCTGGTTGTCTATCTGATCTGGAAGAATGGCAACAAGACGAAACATGATACCCAAATCATCTACAAGAAGTGTCCACAGAAGGTAAGCGAAGCTGATGGTGGTATGGAAATACGTGCGCTGACACGGCCTAGATGCTTCAATTCTACGAGCGACACGTCAAGATCATTAGAGAGGAACAAAAGGCGCAAGTGGACGAGGCCTAGGCGTGATAAGAAGACCGGGCAGCTGGAGCCTGCTTTGATGCGCTCCGACCTCTGACTTGAACGGCGTTTCGGCGATCGATAAAGGATCGCGGAGTGTTTCTTCTTTTTGTGTTTTTTTATCTTGTCTATCACGCGGAACGGAAACGGGATCGGTTGTCCATATCTTGAGTCAATTCCTGAGGGGTTCTCAACATGTATCGAGGGCATCTGGGGTGGTGATATGAGCGCATGGGAGGGAGTATTTGTTGATTTTAAGGGTGCATTCGCGCTGAAAGACACGTCATTTACGGACATGAGAATGGAGAGTACGGATAGTGCTTTGCTATACTGTAGAATTGGCGTCGTATTTTCGGTGGTGTAAGGATATAATGGCAATTGAATGCAATCAATTAAACCAAGGACGCTTAGCCCTGAAACAACACGCGATTTATCACGACTATCAAGGGCAGCAAAAAAGGGTGACGTTTTCTGCGAGGCTGGGAAACCTCGGCAGGGTCACAGCGTGTCAGAGCCCCTGGCGACCCCACCAAGAAACCCCTGTAGGGCCTGTAATAAGGTCCCTCGTATGGTCTAGGCGCGACGTGAGAGCCCAGCCTTGCCATTTAACGCGTCGACGAGGAAAAAAAGTCGGGTGGCGGGGCAACGACTTATATAACTGACGGTGGTGAGTCGCATACATTCCAGTTCCTCTCTTGTTTTATCGATTTATTATAGAGACGAATCATCTTGACGATAAAAGACGAATATTCACAGACACGAACAAACGACTTTGACGAATCTACTCTGAATCATCTCACAACTGTACCTGGTTGGTCAACTCAAGTCACCTGCAGCTGCACTCAACAAAGTCTATTGGGTATGTCGATTCTTGTCCTGCAGTCAACCATTTTTTTTTTTTTTTTTTTTTCATTTTCTAACTGTTTCATAGCCTGAGACATCTCTTGACATCTTGGATCAACATCTTGTCTACGACCCGAGACAATCTCCAGCCTAGCCTGTCTACTCCAACACACCACACCACAACCGGTGCCCAACGAGACCAACCCACCTAATCACCACCTCATCCTAAACATCCGTCAAAATGAAGAGAAACGACGTCATCGCCATCATTGTCATCATCCTCTTCATCATCCTCGCCGCCGTATCATTCGGCATCTGGAAGCTCGTCAACATGGCTAAGAACCATATGAGTTCAGCCGGAACCGGCACATCAAGCAGCGGCACCACCGAAGACATTGCCGACTGATGGGAGATTATCTACACTGTCTTCCATGACACCCTTTTTCTGCCTTGTTTTACTATTCGGCTACAGCGATGTCGCATACTTTCAGCAACTGTTTGATGAGAAAAAGAGAACGGGGTGGTAATGTCCTTTGGGTTGATGATTCACACAACTCTTCGTTTGGGTTACGGCGCAACAATGACTGGGTTCGGTCACGGGGTGTTTTCTGTCTCTTTTTATTTTCTGGGTAAATGTTTTGATGACTCAAACTGGGAATCGAAATGAGCAAATTAGACTAGTACGCCTTCTTGGCCAAAGATTGGAGGACACCAGAGGTCCATGACGAGAAAGATAGACATGTATGAGGCATACAATGAGAAACAAGACACTCAATGCTCAGCTTCCATTCACACACGAATTGCTGTGAGAACCATTTGGTTTACGTGTCGGTCATGATTTGCGGAGGGAGTTGACTGATTCAGACGAGCAAAGTTGTGTTGGTGAATATAGGGACTCGCGCATATATATCCGACAAGATGGACCCAGCCTGCCCTCATCGACCAACATTACCCAAGCCTACAACCTCCTTTATAGTACAACTTCAACATCTCATACACTCTTAAAAAAACACACACAATGGGCAAGGTAACATTCACCCTTCCTATCCGTGGCGGCCGCGGCCAGCCCAACGAGACCGAGGACCAACGCCTCAAGCCTCACCTCCACGAGGGCGACCTCCCCGACTACAGCGAGTTCCCCTACAGCACCTTCTTCCCCGAGGACAAGGGCAAGAGCAAGGACCCCCTGCTGGACAAGTCCTCCCCCGAGTACCGAAAGCGCGTCAAGGAGACGCTCGACGCCCTCCAGGACGAGTACCAGAGGGCCTACAAGTGGTACAAGGAGTGCAACCAAATTGTCCTGGCCGCCAAGGAGGAGCGGGATCAGCTGTTCTGGAACATGGCCGTCCTCGACCTCCGCAACGTCGCCAGGTACATGCGGAGCGAGAACCCCGTCCACGAGAGCGTCGGCAAGATGCAGAGCGAGATCCGGGACCGCATCGTCGACAGCCCCGAGTATCGCCTGAAGCTCCTGGCCTGCCAGACGCACAGGTTCAACCTGTTCAAGATCGAGATGGCTCTCGAGGCCGGTCTGAGGGAGCTTGCGAGGCTGGACGGGGCCGACTCTGACGCCTTCCGCCAGCTTCGCAACATGTGGGCGAGACGCCAGAGTCGTAATGCCGACGATGTGAGTCAGCCGTCGACGTGCTGGTCCCACAACAGTGGTTGATGATTGACGGTACCGGCGTGATCTTTCTCTACCCTCAGGTTCGTGGATCAAAGGTCTGAGACGTCGAACGAGGGCGTCTTGCAGGCTAAGGAGGATCTTCCTTATATTACAGAGGACGGAGTGTTTGTCCAAGACAGCCGAGGGTAAAGCTGGTGTCGTTACAAGACGAGACAGCACTTTCTTATTCAGGGGTTGACGGCGGTTTCAGTCATGGCGGATTGTATCACTGAATTCAATATAGCTGAGCAATCCCAATAGCTTTAATAAGAAAAAAAGAAAGAAAAAAACATCCAATTCCAAGAGATTACACCAAGTTGCTTGCTCGATTCAGTTGGTGAAATGCTCGCTTCTGATTGGCCAAGGGCCCTGGTCCTGGCTCAAAAGGGCAACTGGTGTCTGACTCTCCACGACAACAAGGCAGCAGTTCAATGCGAGGATGACAACTGCCACTATTGCTAGCCTGATCAACTTGAACAGAAAAGGGGGCAATCATGGTGCGTTTCTTGAGATATCCGAGGTGCAGAGCAAAAGACGTAATGCCACAGAGACGGCGTCAATTTCCTTTTGCCTTGTCGCGGCGGTCTATTCGCATCTATACCAGTCCGATTTCCAGATGTGCCATCCATTGTATATCCTACCCATCCGTGTATCCATCCCAAGGATCAGTTACCTAACCTTGTCCCAGCCGTAACCCATTTATAGTTCACGTCTCTCTAAAAGGTGGTTCCGTTACCGGGGAGAGGAGTGGGAGTGGGAACGACGGCAGGAGGAGTAGGGACTATCCATTGTCAGCAAGACATTCCTCAATTCCATCGGCTATTGTTTGAGTTACTTACAGGAGGCTTCGTGAACACCTCGGCCGGCGGTAGGGAAAGGGGGCTCCTGGCCCTGAACTCGAGCGCCCCGGTTGGGGTTCCAGGGACGAGTGTTGTTAAAGGACGGAGGCATGAAACCAGAGACCTGAGGAGGCTGGTCTGTAAAGTGTGTTAGAGTCCACGGCCGGCAGAATCCTAGTCAAGGGCTACTCACTCTGGATAGGAGCAGGCAGAGCAGACACAAGAGAAGCCGAAGCGGCGAGAAGAAAGGCGACAACACCGGTGGTCTTCATGTTGACGGTCGTAAGAGTCGAAGGAATGTAAAGGTATGTGACGGGGTAGTGATTGATACAGCGAAGAGATGTGGTCTTTGTAGCGAAGGAGACCAGCTCAGGGAAATCAAGTCAAGAGAGAGATGGGTCACAGACCGAGAAAGAATGTTTCTACTGAAGAAAGAATGTAACAGACACAGACACAAGACAAGACACTGAGGAGAAAGCAGCGACCGTCCTATATACCTCTCTCGAACCCCCTAGCACGCAACATCCCGTCTCTTATCACAAGTGGAAACCGAAAAAAAGAACCCACATGGAAAAGCTTAGCCTCATGCACTGTCATCGAGAAAAGTTCCTCATCCACACGTTCCTGACGCTTCTCGCCTCTACCTACAGTGCCGTCGGTAGAGTCCGCCCTTGATTGGGCGTGGATACTCGAGCTGATGAAACATGGAACAAGCCCGGGGTGGATAAACAAGGGAAAAGAGAAGCTTGTCACTCTAGTCTGGGTTCCTTTTTGTTTCTCGGAGCCTGGGCCTAGATGGGTTGGTGAAGTTGACAAAACTTGTTGGTTCGCACACCATCTCTGTTCTTGACATAAAGACCATGTCTCTTCTCTTTTAACATTAATTCCTCTTATTCTTCCAAGTTTCTTCCGCTGAAGCACGGAATCTTCCATGACTCCAGTTGACAGCACAGTTAAAACATATACTGTCCAAATCCGACATCCAACCACCGTCAACCTCGGGTTCCATAAAAGGAGAAGAAACGCGCAAGACGGAGAAAAAAAACAAGGCACCAGAAAATAGCACCAACACGAGTCAACCCGTAGACCAGCCACAATGGTGGCATGGCGCCGCGGTTCCTTGACAGCTGCCGTTTCAAAACTTCTCCACCGTGGCGCCGATCCAGACGAGATGGACCGACCTGGGAACCCGAGGATGAGAGGGTGTGCGGCACTGAGTTTTGGCACATGCAAGGTACGCGAGTATAGATCTCCGAAAGGTGTGTCTGTGCCTGGTCCATTCGATCCGTGTCGTCCCATCATGGGTGGCCTATCATGGATAAGACATGGCACCGTGGCATGTGTTTGGTTGAGTATGGATGCTAGGATGATGATCCAATGATACGAGCATCGTATTCACGTCCATAGCTTGATAATGATTCCTCACTTGTCCAAGTAACCGATGGATCTCGGACTAGCCGTCGTCATAGATATCCCATCCCTACTTTCTATAGTCATGCCTGTCTATATGCTTTTTTTACTTCCTTCTAAGCAGCTCAGGTATCATGATGCATTCTTTTCCAAAAACAAGCATCCTGCTTCCCACGGGGTATCCGTCCGTCTCTGCAAACCCATCACCAACTCATGAGCCCCCTCGCGCGGTCAAAGCCGCCCCGCAGCTGGCTCTCGGGCTTGACCACCTTGCCTCGCAGCACTGTGTAGCGGATTAGGTTCTCGCAGTCCTCGGGCTTGACTCGTGCTAGCCAGATGCCCTGCGAGGCTCCGACGGTGCCGGCTTGTTCCTCTGAGCCATTTGTTTCGGCGCCGTTGGTCTTCTGGGCCCCATTCGTGGTCCCGTTGGTCTCGCCCGGCGCCGTGTCGTCCAGGCCAAAGGCGTTTGGTCGACGATAGATCATAACGTTGGCGGAGTACTTGTGGCCTCCCACATGGCTGATGTAGTAGATTCCCACACCACCTGGTCTCTGGTCATGCAGGTCCCGGTATAGACCTAGCGGTCTTAGCTGGCGCTCAAGCTCCTTCCTCAGAATCGGGGCGCTCTGGGCACACCGCGCATCTCGTGTCCGGTGACTGCACATGAGGATCACGGCGTTGTGAGGGCAGTCAGTCAAGGACAGAGCGGGAACACCAGCATCAGGGTCCGGGGATGGTAGGGACGCTGGTAGAGGCGTGGGGGAGAGGGGGGAAACGCTTGTGGGTGCAAGGTTGATGACCTCGGTGATGAGTTGAGGGGCATTGAGAGGGTGAGCATTGTGGATGAGCTTAAAGGCCGGGAGGAGGAGCAGAGTGGTGGGCTCCGAGTAGTCGTCGGTGTCGTGAGGAGTGGGCATGTTGGATGCCGAGAGCATGAGTTTCTGGGACATGTTAACAGTCAAGATGACCCAAACCCTCATATGAGAGCTCATATGAGAGTTCACATTGTAGACACAACACTCACCCCGTTGGTAGGCGCACTCGCCTTCTCCACGGCCTGCATGACGCTCCCCTTCTCATCCGCCACATCCCTCACCCAATCCGTCTTGCCCGTGCCTACGAGAAGGTGCGTACTCCAAGCCTTGATCTGCCCATACAGCACATCCTCAGTCTCAATCTTGAACCCCCTGGGATACCGCGCGGTGCAGCCATCGCAGTCATGAAGGCACTCCTCCCCGTCGACCTTGGGGTCCACCTTGACAAACAGCTCCGTGGCTGAAGGCGTCTGCGAAGCGCCTCCGCCGAGGACCGAGCTCACAAACGACTTGAGGGAGAGAGCCATTCTTTGCTTCGCGGGCATGCGCGGGAGAAGAGACGGTGGAGCGGCGGTTGTGGAGGAGGAAGGAAGAGAAGGGGAGGCCATTGTATAAGACCCCGGTAAACGGTTCCGGTAGATATTTGGGCCGCTACTCAATTGGACTCGGCACCACCTGCCTGGTCCACTGAAAAGATTCTGTGGGATCGGCTTGTATGGTGGGATATTTCGTTTTCTCTCAAGATGGGAAATGATAAACCTTGGCTGCAGCCCTAAAAGGAATCGTTACCTAAACTAATCAGATTGATAATCAGCGCAAAATACGATCTAAAAGATTCTTCGTCATCAGTCGTAAATCAATCCAACCTGGACGGATGACCGATTTATATACTGTTCCCCCTCCTTTGCAATAAGCCGCCATCTCCTACTCGCTCTATTGCTCGCCCCCGGACTCTCCGCCTATCTCCGACCACCGAAATGGCCTTACCGCATTACTTACGCACGTCATTACGTCGGCTCTTTGAGGGGGGCACCAAAAGTTATCAGATCCTGTCACCTGGCCTGGCCTTGTCTTCGTGACGAGTCGAGACCCCTGCCTGCTTGAGGTGGAGTCCGCGTCTTTTACTCATTGTCAGCTAATGAGCTCCCTGTTGAAACGGCATTTGTCTTTGCTATGACAGAGGCTTCATTGGGCAACCCCAACATTTCCGAAATAACCTGGCCGGTATTGGTTACCTGTCTCTATATCTGCCGTGTCACCTGCACCGCAAAGTCGTAGCACATCTCTACTGTGGAGAGAAACCCGACAATTATTCAACCAATCCATCTCATTACGATATGGTATGCCATGCTATTCAACTCCTAAAATGACTTGACCCTTGATAAGCCAACGTGTCCCGACATAGGGATATCATCCAATGCAGAAGCCCTATACAAACCTGCTAGGAAATATGTCGTCTGAACCAACTTCTTCAATATACAACAAAATGCCCTTCCTCCTTCTCATTCAGTTGCCTACGCGTTCTTCTTCCTTGCCTCGTCGTAGCCCTCCTCTTCGCTGTCCTCCTCCTCTTCTCCCTCCGTCTTCTCCTGGTCCGTCTTGCGTCTTCGGGTCTTCATCGCCTCTCGAATCTTGCGGCTTGCTTCATCGAACCCGCCAGCCGAGTCCAGAGTAGTGAATCCACTGATAGGGAATCCACCAGATCCAAACCCGCCTCCGCTGCTGCTAGACCGGGATCGGCTGCGGGCTCGGGATGGTGGCCTTGTCGAGAAGATGCCAACTGTGCCAATGTTGCTGAACGAATCATTACGTGGCAGCGCTCGGCTCGACTGCGTCGTGCTTCGTCGCGACAAAGCTGGTGGTGTCTCGGCATCGAACCCAGTGCTTGACTGATCACTGTCTCGCCGTCTGCGTGAAGTCGGAGACGTCGAAACACCACCCTCGGCCTTGAACAGGTCAGGAACAAGGCGCGCCCTGTCGAAATCATCAAACATCTCAGGCCCAAGAGTATTGATCACATCCGTCACCTGGGCGCTCAGCTCAGCTCGCCTAAGCCTCAGCTTGTGAATGTTATAGTTCGACGACGGAGTCAGACACAGCATTAGCGGTCGCAGGGACTTGAAGATGTCCATGCCGACCTCGCCAAACCTCAGGGATGCGAATGTTATGCCAACCATTAGGGGCCACACCAAGAAGTAAATCAACCAAAAGGGCACCCAGTCAGGGACATGGCCCCAGAGCCGATCCTGCCAGACTTTGAAAGACAAGATTATCGAGTAGATGTTGTAAAGCGTAGGTGCGAATCCCAGCGCTACCAGGATCTTCCACGTTGCCATCACATCGCGACCACGGATCTTAACTGTCGAACCGGCCAAGGCTGTCTTGGCCTTCTGTCGACTAATGATCTTGGTGGCCACGAATACCGGCGAGAAGAGGAGCAGTCCGGGCAAGGTGCAGATGAAGAGGAAGAGGAGCTTGATGGAGCGGTAGATGGACAGGAACACAACCTTGATGATCGACATTTTGGCGTACTGCACCTGATGATCCTTGAGGTTCAGGTAGCGTATCTGTGAGTTGTACTCCTTGACTGCCGTAGACAAGGAATTGATGCGCTCGTCATTCTTGTGCCGCTCATAACCCATACACAGTCTTCGGTTGAGCTCAATCACCACAGGCAGTGGGAGCTTCTTGCCTGTAGGATTGTATAGTCGCCGAGCCGCCTGGATCAACATCAGGGTGTCGTAGTCGGGCGCCGAGACAGTCACCGAGTTGAGCGCCTGATAGACCATGTCGAGAACCTGACCGATGGCCTCGCGGCGCTGGTTGTTACAATACAGCTCAATGAGGTGACGGGGAATCTCAAAAGGAGCGCCAAACTCGACAACGGCGCGCGAACGGAACTTGTGCGCATGGAAATAGTTCATTCCCACAGGCACAATCTTGAGCCCACAGTCTGGATCCTCGGCAAGAGTTCCCAGGGCCATGATGGCGACACCGGCCTTGAGAGGCAGAAGCTCAGTGCGATCATGGCTACCTCCCTCGGGGAAGATACCCACACAGCCACCGTTGCGCAGGCGGGAGAAGACAGCCTCGTAGACCTTGGTCTGGTCAATGTGAGGTGCCAGCTTATACTTGGTGCCCTGGTATCCTGGGGCAGGGCCCTTGACTGCCTTGTTGGTGAAGTTGCCATCCTTGTCAATGTCATCGCGGCCCGTAAGCTGCTCCAAGGCGAGCTTGCCCTTGAATGGTCGCTTCACGCGGATCTCCTCAGGCCCGAGGATCTGAGCGATATCGACACTGGCACCTGTCGTATTCTTGCCAGGTGGAAGAAAGAGCATGCCCTGTATCTCACCCTCGCCTTCGCCAAATTTGGTACCGATACCTCGAACTAGAGTCGGGTCGTTGATGGGATCGGGAAGGTAAACGGTGCCAGTGGCGGGCTTGGCGGCATCCTGAGCGCGACCAACAGGCACGGAACCGACCTGGCGCGAGCCCCAGCCGATGAAGCCGTGGACGGACTTTTGGGCGATGAGAAGAGACGCTCGACGATTGGCCTCGTAGCGGAGGGTTCGCTGAAGGATAATGGCATCGACAAACTGATCAAGGCCAATGTCAGTAAAAATCCTCATCTTCCATGTCTGCCCCAAGCTGCGCAGCGCATCCCCATCTCGGCGCAAATCATGACACTCAACTGACCTGGTTCGCATGCGGCGCGGCAACAAACAGCACGGGGCCAGTCTGAGGAACGCGCCAGGCGCCTCGAGGCACGACCTCGCGGAAGAACATGTCGACGATGTTGCCGACAGTGTAGAGGAACATGTCATACTTCCAGTTCACCATGGGATAGAGCTCCTTCTGCGGGGTTGGGTTTGTCGCGGACTGCGGCGCTGCCGCGTCCTTTGTCCCAGCCTTGGCAGACATGGCGGGCGAGCGAGGGGGAAGCCAGCGCTCGTCAAGATGTACAAGATTCCAAGGTGTATAAGTCGAGGCGATAGGTAAAGAGGTTGAGGACGAGCGGCCAAAGGCCTGTTAATGAGGGGCGGTTAAGGACCAGGGACGGCCGATAAAGATGACTATCAGAAGCGAGCGAGGCGTGGTCGGTGGCGGCGGCGTCGGCGTCGTTCGAGGGAGCAAGGTATAGATCAAAGTAAGGACCGAATATCGCCGACGAGTTCAGTTCTCTTCCCTTCCAGGTTCGGGTCTGGCGACAGAATGTGATGGGATGGGAATACAGAAATAGCTGGGGCTGGGGTTGGGGCCAGGGAGGGGAAGGCGAAAAGACGAGGTGCCTGCCCAGGTGGGAAAGGTTCCCTTCTGAAGCTGGGAAGCTACGACCGGGCCAAGGTGCTGGGCACGACGGGGAAGACGCAGATGCTTTCCCGTTGGACCTTTTGACAGGGGAGGATAAAAGAGAAGAGAAGAGAAAAGGGGAGTTTATGACAGCTACAAGAAATGTGAAGCTGTAGACGTCTGCTATTTGATCTTGTCCTTATTTTTCCTCTTTTTCCACTTGAATATTTTTTTTTGCAACTGACCGGGATAAATGCAGCTCGCAGTGGATATCCAGAATGAATGGGTGCTCCATCCGGGCCGGAACCTTACACGCCAGTTTCTTCTGTCTTAGCCTCCAACAAACAGCCCTGAACAAGCTTCCTCCCGAGGTGTCCAGAGTCAACTTCCGTGCCCGGCTGTTGTGGCATGCTCCCCTGTGAAAGCTGTGAGCCATCACCCCACTTTCATCGGAGATCCGGTACGGATCATAGATGGTCTTCGGGTAGAGGCATCATGATGAGATCAAGGTCGCCTATCAGGCTATCCACTACTCACGAATAGTGTACCTGGTAATATCATCAGAACAGGCAAGATAACGACCAGTCGAGAACAGCAGACTCGAGGCTCTTCTGCCCATTCCTTACAGGCAAAATACCCCAGCAACATGGGATTACCTGCATCACAATTCCCCCCTTACCCAGCCGTTTTCCCCTCACTCAGACACCACAATCACAAGTTGATTCACACCACTATGGTCACCATTTTTGTGGCTCGCCATGCTGTTTCAGTTCGACAGCCCGCTCACGTAACATAGGGTCCTTTCCCCACGACGAGCTCGTCATTGCAGCATGGATAGACAAGACGCCCAGAACCTCTGCTTATCCGTGCGCTCATTCGTTCACATGCAAGACGCTTCTGCGTCGTCGACCCTTTTGCATACCTACCGGAGCTAACGGGGGACCAAGGAAAGCAAACAAACAACTCTTCATGTGCGTGCCCATGGGGTCGGGTCATCGCGCACTTCCACTTGCCCTTCCCCAACAAAATTGCACGCCAGTCGCTGTCGTTGAGGATTGCGGCATGTGGCTCACTTTGTGAGGGGTGTTCCGGGTCAAGTCCGTTCGTAAGCCGGCGTCTATCCGAGGGCGAAGGGATCTCCGGGCTGCCGCGCTGGGTTGGGTTTGAAGACAGGCCAAAGACCCTTGCTTTGGCTCGTGACAAGACATTGTCGATGGATGCTTTACTTGGCCTTTATCTGTCATCTTGGTGAATTGGACATCGTTTCTTGGAGAACGGATGTGAGAGAATATCTGTGGGAGAGTTTGCCTTGTTCCAAACCTCAACAAAAGCAACGCTGCATGAACTATTGTCATAATTACAATCCATCTCTTCCATCTCGTGTTTGGAGATCGCCGATGTCATTGACTATCGCTTTCCCCGTCGCCTGCCCTTCTTCTCAGGCACACTGGCGCTTCCTCCCTCAAGTTCACCCTCCTCAATCTTGCCCTCATTCTCCAGCTCCTTGAGCTTTTCCTGCCCAGATATGAACATGCTCAGGTCGCGATTCATCTCCTTGAGCTCAGCATTCTCTGCTCTGAGCTCCTCTAGTTGACGCGATATTGATTCGTGGTCGCTATTAAGATGTTCGATCCGCTTCATAAGTCCTTCATTCAGTCGCTTCTCCTCCTGAACCGCTTTGCCAAAGTTGCGGGCAAGTGTCTCACTCTTGCTCGCCTTGTTGCGCTCACGAGCAAGCTCCTTTTCAAGCTCAGGGATAGTCTCCTTACTGAGAGTCGTGTACTTTTCATCCAGCATCGCGAGCTTCTCCATAGCCTGTGAGGCCCGTCTGGCCGCATCCTCAGCCGCTGCAGATGCCATTGAGGCTTTGTCGACGGCCTTGCTAATCATTTCTTCGTAATATGCCCGTTGAGATTCGAGCTGGCTGGTGATGAGGTGCGTATACTCCAGCCCGATGCTGTCCAGTTTTGCTCGAGGCACCACATCTTCCTCCTCCAAGTGACCAACGGAGCGATTTCTGCCTGGGAGTTCCACTACCTTGCCATCTCCCTTATCGCGAATCAGTCGGTGCACCCACATGTCTCCGGCGTAGTCCCAGACGTGCTGTGTCTCCAGTTCAAGGGAAAAGATATGTGCCGTCTCCTTCCAGTGATCTTTTGCATGGCCTCCCTTGTATCGGCCGCAGCCAACATACCCGCAGATCAGACATATCCACAAGTCGTCCGCACAGTCGCAGACACTGCAGAGATTTGATGCCCCAGAACCAAACGGCTGCGTGTAAGGATTTGATGGATCTGAATCTGCATCGAGTGAAGTATTAGTGAATCGGCAGACTGGACACCCGGCTCCTTTCCAGTTCTGAAGACAAGTGCAGTGAAACACGTGAGAACAGGGTATCGTCATTAGTCCGTTTGTTTCGTCCATGCGTTCTAAGCACACAGGACAGGTAGGTAACTCGACCAAATTCGGGGTTGGGGGAGGAAAAGGTCGGAGACTGCTCGACATGCCGGCCGATGGTGATAGAGTTGATAGGCTGTTGCTGGGTTTTCTCCGAGTTGGCGTCTCAAATGTAATGCTCTTCACAAAGACAACATGACATATTTGGGGCTGTATCTGGTTAGCAACCTGCGACATAGAAACAGCCAAGTAGCTTACCTCCATAGTATTAAAAACCTTGCCATCGAATTCCCGTCGCCATTGCTTAGCTCGACCATTATCTCGAAACTTGAGCAAGACGAGGTATCTATTCATTTTGGAAGTCATAACCATACGACAGTGGCTGATGTCCCCCCTCCACTTCTCACCCACGAACCCCATCAAGTCTCCGGGGGACATATAGGCAGGTACGGCTGGGATGCAGAGCGTGGTGTAGTCGATATCTTTTGACTCTTCCGCACCGTCTTCACGCTGCTCGGCCTCTCCCATCCCGTATGTTTCTTCCCCGTCTCGATAAAAGTGCACCACACCCCATCCAACTTCTGTGTTCTTCGTCTCGAGCGGAAGGAACTCGGCTTTTGTCGCTGTGCCTGCGCCTCCAAACGTAGGCCCCAGGGACGGCGCCGCAGATGGCCCTGCTCGACTGGTCTCTCCTGCCATGGTATGTCCTATTTGCAAGTCGACCGTCTCGATGCTCACGCGTCCAAATCGCCAGTCTTTAACTGCGTTCTGCGGTCGGATCGCTGCGCTGGAGTGGGGAGGCGGAAAGCTGTTTGTTCGTTCAAGCCACTGCCTCTCGGACAAAATTTCGATCTTGCGCTCAGTCCCTTTAACCGGTGTTCGCGCTGCCGTGCCACAGTCGATGACACCCGGGGTCGAAGAGGGCGAGCTTTTCTCTGTGAACGGCGACGGCGACGAGGATGGAGAGTCGCGTCGAGGGGCGAAGAGTGGTATTTGGTGGGATGTTCGTCGGTCCGGTCGAGGGTGAGATGGGAAATCATCAAAGATGGTGGCCTCGGGAGGTGGAAGCCAAATATCTTTGGGGTCTGCTGTGTTGACCACCCCGGCGATGACCGGATTAGGGGTCGGATAGAGCTCGAATTTGAGGTGATAAAAGTAAGACGGCATAGCCTGGAGATTTCGACCTCGGACTAGGTCTTCTTGCGCGGTCGACCAGTTGCGAGTCGCTCAAATAGAAGTCTGTACGAGATGCCTAATGCGATATGAGTCAAAGAGGAAGACAAAACGACCAGGAGGCCTCTATTACTAAGGAGGCAAAAAGAGATGTGCGTGGTGAGAGTCAAGTACGATGTTCTCGAGGATCATGATCTTGCAGCGTGGGACAGCGAGGAAGTCGCAAGTTGGAAGAGCACAGCCTTTTTCTAGAAGGTCAAAGATTGAGGCGTCGGTGCCTCATGGATGCAGGTTCCGGCCCCACTCATCATGACTGGCTTCTGTCAAGTGAGGGGCAACACCCCCGCTAAAGTGGTGTAAGCTGCATAATCGGAGACCACTGAACAAGTGGTAACAAGACATCACCATGAATCAATAATGCTTCTTGAGACCTCAAATGAGTCTATTGGCACGTCGCAGGATTATTGCGCGCGCGTTGAATACTACGTACTCGGTGGATATGCTAGTCATTCCAGGCTGCAAAATGCTTGCCTGCTCCCAAAGTTCATTCATTCCCTAAACGCCTCATCATAACCATCGCTACCCAGGTCGCTTACTGACCGCCACGCAGACGGAGCACAAGGTGAAGGGTCGATTCCTTCTGAATGTTGTAGTCAGAGAGGGTGCGACCGTCTTCCAGCTGCTTACCAGCAAAGATGAGTCGCTGCTGGTCGGGGGGAATACCCTCCTTGTCCTGAATCTTGGACTTCACATTGTCAATGGTATCGCTCGACTCGACCTCCAGAGTGATGGTCTTGCCGGTGAGAGTCTTGACAAAGATCTGCATACCACCACGCAGACGAAGAACCAGGTGCAGAGTGGATTCCTTCTGGATGTTGTAGTCGCTGAGAGTTCGACCGTCCTCGAGTTGCTTGCCAGCGAAGATAAGTCGCTGCTGGTCAGGAGGAATGCCTTCCTTATCCTGAATCTTGGACTTCACGTTATCGATAGTATCGGACGATTCCACCTCGAGGGTGATAGTCTTTCCGGTAAGAGTCTTGACGAAGATCTGCATTCCACCACGAAGGCGGAGGACGAGGTGGAGGGTGGACTCCTTCTGAATGTTGTAGTCGGCGAGGGTTCGGCCATCCTCAAGCTGCTTGCCAGCGAAAATCAGGCGCTGCTGGTCGGGGGGGATGCCCTCCTTGTCTTGGATCTTCGACTTAACGTTGTCGATCGTGTCAGAAGACTCCACCTCCAGGGTGATAGTCTTGCCAGTCAGGGTCTTGACGACTGCGGGATGTTAGCTTGAGCGACAGAGTGACGATGCCAAAGACACTTACAAATCTGCATGCCACCACGGAGTCGAAGGACGAGGTGGAGAGTGGACTCCTTCTGGATGTTGTAATCGGAAAGGGTGCGGCCATCCTCAAGCTGCTTTCCGGCGAAAATCAGGCGCTGCTGATCAGGAGGGATGCCCTCCTTGTCCTGAATCTTCGACTTGACATTGTCGATGGTGTCCGAGGACTCAACCTCGAGGGTGATGGTCTTGCCCGTCACTAGAGAATGGTGGTCAGTATCGATGCGGCACCAAAGTGGCGGCGAAGCGAGGCGACTTACGAGTCTTGACGAAGATCTGCATGATGGCGGTGTTGTAGTGCGGATGTCTTGAGAGGAAAGATAGTCGTTGGGATGATGGGGTATCGTGAAGATGAGTCGCAGGTCTCGTCTGCAAAGAAGTCTGAGATGAGTGTGAGTGTTGAAGGAAGAAAGAAGGTTAAAGTAGAGGAGAGGCGGTCGGGTTTATGTAGTGAGAGGTGTGCCTGTTTGTTTGATAATCAAGCGGGCAACCGGCGGCGGGCAGGGAAGGTGCGAGGGGGGCGCAGTTACCGGATTACGCCTACAAGTGACGAACAACAAGGCGGGAGCGCTCTGTTCGGGGGCGGATGATTCACATAGGCCAATCAGGTTTCGCCAAGGGAAGGCTCCAGAAACTTGGAGCAGGCTGCAGGGGCCCACCGCCCGTTCTAGGTACTCAGCTGCAAGCGAATGCAGGGAGAGACAAGAGGTAACCGCTACTTTGTGTCTGGTATCTTATCGCCCATGTGGAGCCTACTACTGATGCCAGAACAAAGGCATGAATCTGGCTTGTTCGAGGAAGCTCTGGAAGAGGCTTTGAAATGCGGCTACAAAGCTCAATAACCGCCAAAGAGAAGATGGCGTTCACGACAATTGCGCAACCGAAAACGTGGGGGGAACTACCTACGGATACTGTACTGTCCTCGCCTATTGTACCCGTCATGGATGGGTGCAGTAGCACTCGTTGACCGTCACCGTCTTATCCAGCCAGAGCCTGGAACCCGTGATTCACCATCCACATCAGCCGACACCAGCGGCCGGGCACCGCAGTGGAGTGGCGGGGCCTAGACGGCGTCCCTGTCGCCACTTTACCCCGGGAAAGGGCAAAAGCAATGCATGGTTGAATGCTTCCACTGACTGCCATTCGACAGCGAACCGCATCTGATGCCCGGCTGAGATGATAGCCGCTTCTGTAGCAGATGATCACTGCCCCAAGTCCCAGAAACCAAGCTTTTTGGCTCAGGAACAGAAAACGCTTCCAATCTGAGATCTCGGATTCCAGTCACGACGGTGGAGACGGGCCCGGGAGCAAGAGACACAATAGAAGCTCATGCCAGACAGCGAGCGCAGCCTGCTACGCCGAACTCGTCATGTCAGCCTGAACCCAAAGAGCGATAGCCCAGGCGGTGCGGGGTCACCGACTCTGCCACCCTCTGAATCCGGCCTCCTCGGCGTTCGCGACGTCATCGGCCAACGAATTGCGTCCGTGGGGACCTTGTTCGGGTTCTTGAGAAAACCAACACCATGCTCCTTTCTTGCTGCCCCTGTTTCGCCTTCGGCCTTGCTCTGCGGCGAGAAGACGAGGGTGGGCGACTTTCCGGAAACAAACGACAGACCCTCGGAAGATGATGGCATGCAAATTTTTCTTCTTCTCGCGCATCTCTTTGTTCGTCGTCTTTGCGATATCAAGCGCCGATTGCGCCGTGTCGCGAGTCATCACGTCTTATCAAACCCCGCCCTCTGTCGTAGCCAACCTCTTCGGAATCCATGGGTGCACTACCAAACGCTAAGTTCGACAACGCGTTGCCTACCAAGGTTCAGCTGATTCTATGCTTTATGCACTCTTCCGTTTACCCATCAAGCTCCCTCAACAAGCAGATATCAGGGTTCCATTGAATTACCGACTGCTAATGTCTAAGATACGCCATCTCGTGATCCTTTGGGCATGTTTCAGCCCATGTCTTCACTGTCAATCTAACCAGCCTACCAGCGTTGCATCCACCGGTTGCTCCGTGTCAGGAGATGCATACATATGCTTCAACCCACGTGCGGTCTGTTGCTTGTCTCTGTTTTCTTAACATACAGTCTCCTAGCTTGAACATACAGCCGCCGATCCGGCAGTCTCAAACACGTTCAGGGGTCACCGCCTCCATACCCAGTACATGGCTATCGTAAGAGATCTGCAAACAATCACATTGTCAAGGGACCATAGCTTGGAATCTCGGTGCATTGATAATATAACAAATCCTCCCTTCACTTCAGTCACCTTCATAATCGACAAAGTCGAGGGAGACTGAGAGTTGGGAACTGTAAAATTCAATATTCTCGTGGCAGCGCTACAGCACTTGCCTAGCAATGTGAGCCGTTTTTTGTAACTATCCCAAAAATCCCGTTATCAAACACGCAAGTAAATCAATGTCCGCTCCGCTCTGCTGCCCTGTGTCGAAGGTCCTGCCCACTTGAGCTCACCAACGCCCTAGTAATTTCACGAGCACCTCCCTCTTCATGTAGGCTCATACGTAGCCATGCAATATCTGTCATTTCCTCAAATGCCTCATCGTCAAACATGATCCCATAAAAACACCGCAAAAGGGTGGGATGCGCTCTCGTCTGCGTGATACGTCTCCCCTTCTGTCTCAAGAGTTCAAAAAAAAAAAATGTTGTAAAAGAACTAAAACGCTCTGTCTTCTTCAAGTCATACATTCGTAGAAGAAAGTCATAAGAAGGTCGTAACACATCTTCCCGTGTCAGGTAACTTCGTGTTGTTGTTGAGGCGGTGACCAGCCGTGAGAGAAGGTTAAAGTCGTGTTTCGTATGCTTGAAAGGACAATTCTGGAGGTCGCTGTCGACCAAGATTGAAGAAATCTTGCCAACGCTATCGCTGTGATCAAAACAAATGCAAACAAAGGAAAGGTTGGGCGCCTCAATGGGACCCGGTCATGTCTTGCGACAGCAGTTTGTCTGGTGAGGTATCTAGTTGGCCCGGATAACAAGCTTGGAGAGGAACTTGTTGGACAGTGAGTCAAAGTCGTAACGGTCGAACTTGGACTCCTTGCGGGTACGGAGATAGGCCTCTGCCATAGATATTAGTATACAAGACAAGACATTGAGAAGCCATTGGTTACATACCGTGCTTGATGACATGCTGTCGCACTTCAGTCATAGCCTCGCAGACGGAGACGTTGTTGTGAAGAAGGTGGCCATGCTTGCGGGTGTCCCAGTCGGTGAAGGCTGGGAGCTTCTGGGAGATGGCGTGGAAGAGACCCACAATGACTCCAACAGGGGTTGTCTCCATGTCGGTGCAGAACTTGTTCACGGCGACGGGGTCGGGAACGCGGTAGTGGCAGTCAAACTGCATCTCCTCCCACACGGCGAGCAGGATGGAGGCAATCATGAAGATGGTGGGCCAGTTCTTCATCTTCTCACCGCTGTAGACACCAGAGTACAGGGCAGAGAGCTCCTCAAGGATATCCTTCTGGAGCTCACGCCACATGTCGGCAAGGGCGCACTTGATCTGGAAGTTGATCATGACGGGAGCGACGGTGCGGCCGTAGTACTTGGAGTCCTCGTCATCAATCTGTCCGTCTAGGTTAACCTCGGATCCTTGGTTCTCGACCATGGTGATGTGCATGGTGAGGTTATAGGCAAGGACAAGCTTGAGCGCCTTGCGGATGACAGACATCTTCTCCTTGACGTAGAAGCGATGAGCAGTCTTGAGGATCTCAGTGATGAAGGGAGTGCCCTCGAAGTGGTCATCGATGAAGTCCTCGAAGGGACCATCAATGTGCTTGTCGAGGTACTCGGAGAGAGCGTCAAGACGGATACCCTCGGCACCAACATCAAGCTTCTCGGTGCGGGTCTCAAAGTCAATGGGCTCCTGGTCGGTCAAGGTAGACTCGACCCAGTCAACCGAGAAGCAGCTGTCGTCGGCGACAAAGACCTCGCGAACCATGACAGGGAGAGCGAAACCGTAACCGTGGGTGATCCACATGAGGGTCTCCTTCTGGGCGAAGCCCTTAACGTTGTAGACGGAGACGCCACGGTCCATGTGCCTCTCGTAATCGGCCTTCCAGTCCTTCATGAAGTAACCAATATCCTTAATGTCAATGCGAGTGCAGGGAACCTGCCAGAGGCGAGCGTGCGAAGGCTGGCAACCCGCGCAAGGCTCTCCCTTGTCACACGTCTTCTTGAGGAACTTGCATCGCAGGCAAGCTCGCAGCTTTCTTATCTCGCTGGCTTGCTTTCGCTGCTCAGGCAAGAGAGGTCCCTTTCTGCGACCAACCTTCTTCTCAACAGTACCGTCCTTCTTGCCGTTGGAGATGCGACGGACAACGGGCTTGGTGGCCTTGGCAATGGGGCTCTTGCGAGGGCCCGAGTTCCTGCGGGTGGTGCTGCTGGGGGGAGAGGTCGATCCGGCGCCGCTGCCAGGGCTGTGGCGGCTTGACGAGGGCTCCGACTTGATAGGAGCGGGGGCCACAGGAGCGGGTGCAGGGGCGACAGTGTCGTGGTTGTGGTTGTGACCATCACCGGCGAAGCAGTTGCGGTGGTTGCCAGCATCGACATATCCATCCGACTCGGGGGAGAAAGGAGAGTAGGGGAATGGTGGGATCTCCTCGAAGCTGCCAAACTCCATGGAATTGGCGCCATCCGAAGAGTCGGAATTGGTCCTCAGGTGGAGGGTCTGGGAGGGGTTGAAGATGGCGGCGCCCTGAGCGTGAGCCTGCTGGAACTGATCAAAGTTGGGCTGATTCCAGTCCACCATGGCCCAGCCTTCACCCGAGGACGAGGGAAGGGACAGCACCTCCAAGTAGGTGCCGGTGGGCGAGTTGCTTCCAACACTATCGAGACGGGGCAGACCATCCATCTGCAGAGTGCTCTGGAACTCTTGCCAATTCTCCATTCCGGTGCTCGGCCATTGAACGGCTTGCGTAGGGTCGTCCATGGTGGGCATAGCGCTGAATGCCGACTCAAGCAGGTTGGCCTGCAGAGCAGCCTGGGTCGTCGGGGGAAGATAGTCGAGGGGGTTGGGCGACTGGAAGCTGGTGGGGAATGGGTTGAAGCTCATGAGGGCGGCATCTTGAATGAACTGGGTCATGTCAGGAGCAGGCAGTTGCTGCTGCTGCTGTTGTTGCTGTTGCTGAAGAGCCCAGTCGGTCAGGGGGTTCACGGTCGGCTGGAAAGGCGACTGCTGCAGTGGCGAGTGCTGGCTGTGCGGGCTGGCGGACTGGGAAAGAGGCGAAGACTGGTGCTCCTCGGGACTGAGCGAGGCATGGCCGTGAGAGTTGTTAGAGGCCATGTCGAGCGGAATGGCCCAGTTGCGAGCGTTGTTGGGCATGATATTGGAGGCGGCTGAAGGACTCGAGTGGGTTGTGGCGGTCGAGTATGACTGGTAAGCAGCGCGATCCCGGTGGTCGTAGGTCAGATCGAGATAGGCATCACCCCCGCCGTTGTTGAAGTCGAAGGACATTCTGGGCAAGAGGCAGAAGGGGAGCGGAGCGGGAGGAGAGGCGGAAGATGCTAGTATTGTAGGAACAGAGCGGACGACACCGCTCTTTCGTGAAGTCCCTGAAGAGGTGAAGGGAGAAGGTTTTGGAGCAGATGGAGAAGGAGAAGTCTGCTGGAGACGCTGGAAGGCAGGTTAACCATGGGCACGCCGCGACTTGGTCTCGCTGTGGTGGGCGGTTGTCGATGGGGGGAAGAAGCGGTGAAGCGTCGTCCAGCCCCAGCCGGGACATGCAGCCAATGGGCGTCGCCAAGCCACCTCGAAGCACCCACCGGGGCGCCCACTCACTCAGCGGCCACTGAGCAGCCGCTGAATAGCCCGCTAAACTCGTCCGCTGGAGGACGCACCCGACCCGCTGAAGGGACCACACCCCGGAACCCTAGGTTCTGCTGCAACCTTCCTGCGCCCCATGTGGAGGCGCTCGGCCAATGAGGGCTGAGGGATGGGCGGCATGATGCACTGTGAGCTCTGGAGCTAATACAGTGCATAGAGCGCGCGACGCCCTGTACAACTGTCAGAGCGGTCGCACTAGCGAGGCCACAACTTGCTGACAGCGGCAAACATGACCACGGTATCCCCAGCACAGTACGCACAGTCCACGTCCCCGACCACCTCAGCAGCCGCGGCCGCCGCCAAACGTCCGAGGGTCGTGATCCAGTCCCCGATCCAGTCCACCTGAGGCCGATTGACTTGACTTGATTCAAGAACTCGGCCTATCGCAGCAAGCAAGGTTCTAAACAGGGACCAAACCCAGGGCACATGGGCCAGCCATCGACATGCACCAAAATAGCCCCTTCCCACTTGGTCCTCAATCCCGTCCGTGTCGAAAAGTCACGATATGCAGCGGGGCGCCTCGCCAGCAGATCCGTTGCGGCCATTTATCGATGCAGCTGCATCAAGCGCGGGTAGTTTGCAGATGGCGATGGAGCTCTGTCCCTGACTGGCCCTCATCGAGCATGCCTCGTTTCTCAGATCCGCCTGAGGCGTTGCCCTGGACCTGGGCACATGAGGATATTATCAGATTACCATGGCAAGACGGATTCGCTCCATTACGCCATTTTGTTTCTCGAGTCCCCCAACCTCCGAATTGAGGCCAGCCTCGGCTGCATTGTTCAACTAAGGATTCAGGGCCGGAACTAGCACAGTGCGCTAGGTGCCATAGCTCAAGTCCTCCACTCGCAATACACCCTTTTCAGAGGTCACTGGCTGGGCCGCGCACTGTATCTCCGCACTGTCCAGCAGTCCCTTGGAGGGGCTCACATCCATCCATCAAACTTAGCCGTCAACGCCGTCGTATCCCGCCCACCTCACCTTGCAGCAGCGTACCTATCGCTACAGCATGGGCTGCATTGGCGTGCAACAGTCTTCATCGTGGCGAACCTGTACCGGCCTATCTCCTTAGTCGGCAGAAGACTGCAAGCCGGTCACTACAGGGGGCTCAAGTCAATCACATCTATTTCTGTGAGGGGTACCTTTACTCACACCAAGCTTTACCGATATAAGAAGTACTCGTGGCATTATTTCTTAACAGATATAATCATTCTTACGGCATAATTAAACTCTATCTGTTAGAGTTATAACACTGGGGCGAGATACCTGCTGCAGTCTTATGCCGACTAAGGAGATATTACCCTGACTGCGGATGCCAAATCCCTTTGCCTTTAATCGGCCTCTTGTCATGCCTGTTCTGGCCTCGGGCTCCTGCACGTCGCGCATCAAACTACTCCACCAATCTGCCATCGTGTGTTGCAGTTCTTGGTGATTAGCTCGCCCACGCCGAGTCGCTCCAAGACATGTCCGTCACGGCGCTCCGGTCCACCACGCAAGTCATTCCCAACTGGTTCGCGGCGGTAAGCCACATGCTGATGGACGCACAACCGTCGCGGGCTGGCCCTCTGGTGTCTTGAGGCTTGGAATGCACCGCAAAGTTGCACGTGCGAGGGTGTGCTCACTCGTTTGTACTATGTACTCTGTCTGGTGGACAGTTTAGGCTGGAGAATGCGGCCTTGACACTCCGTCCGATTTGAGTTCAGTTCTCGAGGTCCCTGAAAAACTGAGGCGAGATGGGCCAGGATCGACACGGAGTCTCGGAGCAGGGGAACTCGGCTGTTGTTGTTTCGTGACTCGGGTGGTAAACCACTCAACAGACCATGGCCAGCCATCTCCAGAATCAGAGGGACCGTCAGCGACCAGCCCTCGAACCCATGCTCGAGGGGGTTCAGAGGGAGCACGATAGTGCACAGTGTCGGCCTGCTAGGACTCCACCATGGTCGCGCAAACCTTGCTCTGCCGTCGATCCCGCTCTATTTCCCAAGAAGCCCCATCCATCTGTCTGTCACCTTGGCCGTCTGAGACCTGTGCTCGTGATGCACTGCCAGCGAACACGTCAAAGATGGGTGCAGAGACACCTCCATCCAAGTACGACAACCAATCAGGGGGCCATTCTCTGGCAAAATCTAGTCTCGATTCCTGTTCCGGGTCTGCATGATATGTCCGCGCATGCGAGTTAATGCGGTAAATCGTTCCTCAGTCTTTGTACTCTGCAAGCTCGTGGCCTGTCCTTCTCTCACAGATGGTTGATCGATCCATCACCAGGAGGAGGAGGCATCCAGTCCTCCAGCAGCCATGCCACGAACCTACAGTATGCCCACGGTTCTCCACCGTCAAAGTGGCTATACTATCGTGAAGCCGGCCAAGCCTGACACGAGGTCGCAACATTCTGACTGAACAAGTACGGTTGGCGCAACTCGAGGCTCGCTTGCGCTTGAGCGACCGGGTTCCCCAGGCTTGCATCCTCGCGAGAAACAGAGAGCCTGATGGGCTCATACCGCAACCGCCGACAAGGGCATCTTTGCGGCGGGCGCACTGGAGAACCTAGGCCTCGATCTCGGAGTATGTCGTGCACAACAAGTGCCTCTGAGGTGCACATCTCGACTGCAGACAAAGCAGCTGGCGGCACCCACATGCGGCATCGATGACATCTCGAGTGCTGAGGGTGCATCTGCGATGTCCAGGAAGCAGGGAATTGCCGGCACACACAAGAGTATCAGGTCAATGCACTGCATGGTGTCGTGCTCGTCAGCCACGCACCGCGTTGGCCAACCTCTCCCCGGAGTTGTGAAGCAGTGGCCACCTGGTGTCTGTGTGTCTTGTCTCTCCTCTCGAGATAGCAGGACAAGGCTTAGAGACACCACGCACAGTCTGGCCTGCGATCCGGCCGGCGGATCGCCCGTTCATGTTGCAACACGAGCCGTGATGGTGATGTCAGCACCTCCCCACGTCGGGAGTTGACAACGAGATTGTACGGTATCATCAGTTGAGAGCATGACCCTTCAGGAACGTCGACGGCTCGTGGCTCATCCCAAGCTAACCACCCCCTCAACTGCCCTGTTCCATATCAATCTCTGACCTTCCCCTGATTGCTTGACCGCATCTATGACCAGGGTGCTCCCGCGAGATCCTAGCTGCTTTCCGTGTGCACGTCTCACTTGGTGGTGGCACGCCTTGCACGCCTCCCTCTAGTCCAAGAAGGATCTGCGTCCTTATTCCTCCGAGAATGGAGGATGGGGGATGTGGGATGGGATAACAGCAGACGGCGCGCGCCTAGGGGAATGAAGCGCTTCATGCCGATGAGATGCTCCTCTCGAGCGTCCTCAACAGAATGTCCATCTCCGTCCGACCTGCTTTGCTTCAGACTTGGCCCCGAGTCAGGCCAGAGAGGCGTACGCGCGCCAGTAGCCCCTCCAATAGTCCTAGGTTACGTTGGAGACCCTGCAGATCCCCTCATGACAGACAGGTAGCCAGAGGCAGCAGACCCAGTCTGGCTGCTATGCAGTCGTCGAGTCGAGTCCAAACAAAACAAAGACGAGACAGGCAGACAGCCTCGACCCGACCCGACGTTGACGATGCGGGTGCCCTTCTCGCGCGTCCCCAGCGAAAAATATGGATGTCAGCCGCATCACAGCTCGATCCACTGTCAATTTTGCTTCCCATCAGGCCATTTCTGCTGCAGGGGGAATTCGAAGGCTTGGAGATGACTTCCGGGAACAACCGCCATCTCTTTTGGCGGCCGACGCCGACGAAAGATAGACGCCTCGCTCGTTTGATCTGGCATCGGCAACCGAGGAAGAGCCAGAGATAGAGATGGTCTGGCTCTACGTTTAATTAATCCCTCTCTCTATGATGTGCCGCATGTTACTGTAGCACGATACTACAGTGCACACATAGTACGTTTGCTATTCGATTCAAGTCCGAGCCTCCGACGTCAACTCCACACGGGCTCCGATGGGCATTCCGTTCCCCACTGCAAGCTTGGACCCTGTGTCGACATCTCCTTTGCCATCTCTGAGGGATTGCATAGTTGGCAGGTCTAGTCGAGGATCTCGTGGTGTAGGCGATTTCGCCGCTCCTCGAGTTGCCGGGGCAAGCATCGCAGCTCGTCTATTCCGTCTTGCAACGTCCAAAGCAAACCCAAGCATGACATACTACAACGCGTTGCTATACTACACAGAGGTGAGGCTTGAGCTGCTTTACTTGATTATTCATCGAGCCCTTCAGCGGACTTGAAGGTCTGGCTCAGGCCCGACAGCTCATGATAGTGAGTGGTGGGATGATTGAAGCAACAGCTGACATCCATCACGACTAACATGCTTCCAACCACGAGTCCAAGGTTGTGGGTTACAGGTAACAGAAACGTCAACATGCCAACTGTGAGCAAAGTGCTGAGACATTCGACGCGTTGAAGTGAAGCACTTGTCGCGTGTTGGCAAGACACGCCTTCTCTATAACACCCCTTCCACGCTTGACGCATAAACACACTCTCGTTGGTATCAGGACTGGTGGTCCGAGGCCAACGGCTTCACTGATAACAGACCAACATGTCACGTTATTTCCAAAAACGAGATCAGGCTCTGGCATTCAGGCTTTCAAAAACACTCGCATCTCGCCACGAGGCGAGGCACGGCACGCACCGTCTCCCCCATGTCTCAGAGTCACAAGCAAGATGGACGCTCACACTTGATGCCCAAGCAAGTGGAGTTTTATCTCGTGCTGGTACAGAGAACAGGTCGCATCGTCAAACGTCCAAAATCGTGTAGATGCGGCCGCCCATGGCTGCTGAAAAACTTGAGATAGGCAAGGTATGATGATGTCAAGCTAGCCACGTCACCAAGCGCTCGCTCAACGACATATGCATGAGCGCGTCGACCTGGGTTACATTACATAGGCAGGTTGCCAGGATTGGGGACCGTCTCGGTTGAAATCCCCATGCTGGGATTCTCGGCCGAGTCTGGGTCCCTTTACTCTCAGAAGACCCTCTTTATTCTTTGGGCGCTTACTGAGCTCCTACTCGACTTGGTGAGCGCGGCATCAGCTACTGTTTCTTTTCTTGGCTGGTATCAGACGACGTGGTTGCTTTCATACATTGACGCTAACTCTGCGGCGTTGTCCTCACCTGCAGTGCAGATGTTGGGCTCCGCAGTCGAGATGCGATGCGATGCGATTCCGGAGTGGTCTTGACTCACCGTCATTGTGACTCTGTTGATGAAGCTCATCCAGAGCGAAGTCGGCGAAGGGGCTGAAGAGATAGTTCGAGTTGACGATGGAATATGGTCGTCACTAAGACTGACGACTGCAAATCGTGACCATCACTTGTAGGTAGTATATGTGACAGTTGAGTTCTGAGAACCTGTGCTATCCTCCTCATCAACACTCTCGTCCCTCGGCTTCACCTTGAACCGTAGTTGACTCATCTTGCTCAGGAAACTCTTTCTCCCCCTGACCTTGGCTATACCTCTCTTTCTCTTCACGGAACACTCAGATTCATTGCCCCATTCTCATTCTCTTGTTCTCCCTCCTCCATGTCTTTCTGGCTCGTTCTTGCAGGGCAGCTTACCCCTGATTAGAGCTCACGTCTCGCCAATCGGTTCGTTTGAAACCCTTTTACTCGCCAGTTTCTTCTGTCTGAACCTTGGTTCTCATGTTGATGGTGGTCACTCTAACCTCTTTCTCGTTGCCAGACTTTTCCGCATACGCTCTCCTGACGCTCGACCTTCCTTCTTCCTCTCGCTATCGCCCAACTTTTTCCAAATCATGTTGCCGAGACTGAAACTCGGCTTTGTGAGCCCGGTAATAGCCTTCGTTGCGGATAGAGAACCCACTGCCAGAATGCCTCATACTTCAGCCTTCGCCTCCTTTCCGAAACTCGTCCAGCCAGCCATCTTGAGCCATTGGCCGGATCAAGACCAGATACACAGGCCGAGGTCGTAACAGGAATTGAGTGATCTGGCTTCCAATTTCCTTAATTCGCTCTAGCGTCTGAGTAGTGCCAGGGCATCCGCCCCGACCACTTCCAGTTACCTATCTGTCTGTCCTCGTAGTGTTTTGTGTACAACGTCTTATCCACTGTCTTGTTCTAATCAGCCTACGTCTTCAAGGAGGTGGTCCATGGACTTCGGGATCCTGAATCGTTATGTAACGCGACTGTCCTTGCTCATAAGAAGGATCAAGACGGTACTCAAGAAGGCCTGGCCTTATTCAACCATGCTCGTCGACTCGTGTGATCAGGAGCTTCAAGTAACGTCTCGTTTCTCATCCAAGATGGATATACCGTTATAGATACTGACAGTTTGAGAAGCATACACCACAGAGCCCTGTGGTGATGCGAGTGGAATGCATACGTCTGGCTTGACAGGAGGATAGGGTTACGTACTTGACAACTATCAATGTCAGCCCTTTGCACTGGTCGTATTTATTACGAACTACTAACTTGGCACTACTATGTTCCCCGTTGCTACTGGGAACTAACTAGATAGAAGTGGCATGCGTCTTCGCGGAACAGGGTAGTATGACAACCTCTTGTGAAGCTGATGGCCAAGGCCTGACTTGGAGGATCATGTCAGCCTGATACTAAAACCGGACTATATAATCTTTGCTCGAGGTCCAATCACTGTTACCCCTAGACTCTAAAAAGGTTATTAGTATATCATCATAGTACCATCCAAGAGTGTCACCTGCGTAGAGGACAAAGGACCTCGGGCTCGTTACCAGCACATGATAAAGGTTCAAGGTTGGGTAATTCAGCTTTATTGACTCGCACGACAGGATATAATGCTGTAAAACATGATAAAAGCTTGGTGAATGCAAAAGAACCATACCAGAAACAACTTAAACCAACAGAGCTGAGAGGTATATAACATAGAAACCAGATATGCAGTCCACCAGAAAAGCGAATGGAGATGGCCAATGTCGTCGAAATTGTCTGCAACAATCAGTAGGAGTAGATATAACGGTCATGGCACAAATCTCATCGCCTCGACGCCATCCCAGGTGGTTTTTGAGGAGCACGCGCGGCATACACGTATCCAGGAGTAGTAGATCAGGGTATCTCAGGGCTTCGGATCTTGCTCATGGGCAAGGCCCGGCAGAGGAGGAGCAGCAGCTGATGCGGCAGGCATCAACGGCGCGGTAGAGGGACAGCTACGCTGTCAAGGGTGGTTTTGGGCACTGGGACGTAGAGTGGAAGCGCGGCGGCGCCAGATTGTTCGTCCCAGGCATGGTTATCATCATCATCATCATGGGTCGCCCTTTTTTCACGACAAGCACTGGCCTACGAGACGACGGACACCATAGCATTGGTGTGCGTGCTCTATGAAGCCATCGGCGGACCACAGACGAGTCAGTATGGCAAGAAGTGGACGGTACGGACCAACACCTGATGGAACGAGTTCTGACAGCGTGCTCTCCGGTAGCGCACCTTGCATATAATGTCCGTACGTGACCAGACAGCCTTGGCACAGGTGGCCGTTCTCGACGCCAGAATCAGTCAGAGACGGGAAGCGAATAGAGGCCATGCCGCCAAAGTCATCTTCCACGACCTCAGCCTTTCGTGGCAGCCGTGACATATCGCAGGCCGGGGGCTCCAGAGGGGCCTCGTGGAAGTGCCTAAACATGCCGAGGACTCTCGGGGTCATGTTGGCAGCGCGGAACTTGGGCCTCAGCTCGGCCAGGTTCTCGGGGGAGCCGTGGACCTGGAGGGCGAGCTGCTTGGCCTGCTTGACGCTAACCAGGTGCTCAACTTGCTTGTGGGCGAACTGGAATCTCAGACCAAAAGTCCCCGGGATGCTATGCATGAGCGGGATCTGCTCCAGGTCGTTATCTGTGAGGGCAAAGCACTGCTTTGCCAGAGTTGGGGTTGTCATGCGGAAGGCCTGATTTTCATACAGACACTCGAAACAGACTCTCTCGCAGGTGGGCAGGAACAGGAATCCGCCGTAGTAGTGGCAAGAGACACATCTGCTCTGGTGGAGAGTCTGGTGAACGAGGGCAGCCGGGTGGTGGCTGACGAGGCGAGTCTTGACCAGGGCCGTGAGGGCCTCGGGGGCATGCTCAATGACATCTCTATAAACGGGGAGATCCTCGACAACGTCCTTGCCCAGAGATGAAACGCGCGAGAGGCGCGAAAGCGACTGAAAGTCGAGGAGATCGAGGACACTGAGCAAAAGCTCCGCTGGGAGGAGGTCCAGCTGGCCCAAAGACGAACCCCGCGGTTGGCCACTGGGCGAGGGGCGAACAGCCAGAGGCAGGCCCCGAATCATGCCCTTGAACTCTGAGGCCTCGGGTCGAACAAGGTGGTGGAAAAGGTTCTGGGAGAGCTCGCTGCACATTGTATTTTTGGAGGAGAGTGGTAATTCGGTCGATTTTCTGTCTGTTCGATTTCTCTGCAGGTTTCTGTGAAGAGTAGTAGATTATTGAAAGAAAAAGACCGATCACTGCCAGGTTAAGAGTGCGGGAAAATAGATGTCCTCCTTCATGGCCGAGGTTATAGCCCATGTACTTACTCAGCAAAGCGAACCGCTCAGATTCCAGCATTCTCAAAAAAGCAAACTTGATTCAGGAGCGAGGCGAGACCAGGCCAGGCCAGGGCGAGGGATAAAAAAAAAAGAGGGGATTTCCCCATAGTTGCATGTGAAATGGATCCGAGGCGTGGTGTTTGTTCTACCAGGGACGGACAATTTGAGGCTCTGGTTTCCATGGTTCGTTCCTTCCTTGATATAAGACGGACGCTGCGAATTAAGCTTTTGGAAGGAAGCACTGACGTTGGACGGCACCTCCTTCCCTCTTTTTTATGATACCCTCTTGCTTTCTATATACATGATTCTTTTTTTCTTTTTGCCTTCGAAAAGCGAAATGGCACACACACACTTTTCTCGCACACACACCTCTTCTTCCAATCCATCTCGTGTGTGTGTGGTTGTCGTTGCTATGCAGCGCAGTGCGTGCAGGCAGGTGCCCACCCCACGGACCGGCAAGACGATCCGGCCTTTGAGTTCCGGTTCCGAATCCACATCCACCGGAATTCGATTCAGGATATCCGGGGTCAAATCCACCCAATTTTGGTGTTTTTGCTTCTCAGACGTACGTATTTGGCCGTAATCGCCATTGCAGATATGATGAAGGCTGTTTCAAAGCATCGCACGCTGTACTTCTCCCTCGCCTGATTGGGGCAAACCGATGATAGTATCCGGGGTCGACCACACCAAGAGACACTGAGCCGGGCTGACCCTAGTCTCATCGACTCCAAGACACGACACTTGAGAATATCCCTTCCCTTGCGTAACCCCTCACTCTGGGGCCGCATCAAACCACCCAGACAAACTGCACAGGGGCACACACACCAACCATGGCTGGAATCTAGACGTGGAGGTGGCGTCCACATCAAGACACCCTACTCATCCTGATCTTCATTGCCCCGGTGCCAGGACTCTTTTGTGCCCATCAAAATGAAGATTCAAGCATTCTAGGAACGCTGGCATCTCTGGGCGGCGCCCAAGAGACGATGCAATTGGTGGATGCCCTGGTTACACACTCAACAAGCGAGCGAGCTGAGCTGGCCCAATCTAAGCGCCCACCGAGAGATCGCCGCCTCCATCAACCACACGTCTCGTCTGCCGGTCCCTCCTCGTAAATACGACGACGTATGCCCTACAACAACTCGGCACGACGAGGCCATAAACCTCAATATCCGAGGCACCATTCCTCTCGCTTCGACTTGCTAAACAAGCCAAGCAAGAATGTTTTGTTCTCTCATTAATTAATCATGGATCCCTAGATTGGCGCGCTTGCCGCACATGGATCCTTGGATCTCAGACCTCGGACCAAGATTCGCGAACATGAGCCGAACCGAAATGCCGTTCCGTTGCGTTGTGGCTTTCATCGCCACCGCCCATCACTCAATGTGGCCAGAGTGTTGATAATGCCATGTCGTAAGCATTCATCTCCTATCACAGATCTTGTCTGTAACTAGAGACGACTCCTGCCGCAGTCTTGAGCGTAGAATAATGTCGCATCTCGGCGACTTCCACATGGCGCCCGCGGAACCCCCTTGGTACCGGCAATTGTACCCGGACACTTGCTTCTCTACAACAACACTTCCTCGGAGTTGAGACGGTGGTCAGTATAACGGTTGTCGATTCAAGGAGGCGCCCATGCGCTGCCACCTCGGCATCAGATGAGGCTCCGTCTTGCAGGGTTCAGGGTCAGTCCACATAGCGCCCACTGATGACGCTACTGACGAGCTTGACTCTTGTTTTGCTAGAGAGCCGTGGTGAACCGAACTGGGATGCAGACCAGTGATCCAATGGATCCATCGAGGGGTCACGGAACTGTATCACCGCTCCAGATCCCATGAAGCCCTCTTCCCTGCTCGTCGACCCCAACCTGCCACGTTGGGCCAGCTAACCCACGGGTCAACAAGGTCCGAACTAAAACGACGTAACCTCGGACCATTGTTGCAGCTGTCAGCATATATCCTCCCCAGCCGAGTCGACTGCTTTCTTGCTTTTGCTTGTGAAGAGGAGACAATCCCACTTTTGAGAGTATGCAGCAGCACCATCACCATGAAGACCCTTGGCGCTTCAGTTCTCAAATTCCGGAATTGCGAGCGGATCCTCGGCTCCACTGCCAAAAGTCGGAATCCGGAAACCAGTTTGGAAGGGGCCAGTTTTGACAGCTTGAAACCCACATGTTGAAACTGGGGCATCGTGATGCTTGGTGGTTCCCAAACACGAAGCTATCAAGCTCTCCAACAACTCCAAAACCCTGAATTCGCAACGTCGCACTATGTGTGGAACTCCCGCTGCCATCCGAGTGTCTACGGGTCGGTGATAAAAGTGCGGATGGTGATGGATACCATGTAAGTCGACGACGTTAGGTCTTGGCATGAGTTGTCATATTTAAGATCCCACTCAAACGGCCAAGCTTTCTCTCTATTGGGTTTAGACTTTGGACAACTTCACCAAGTCCCGAAACACTTGCTGCGGTCAGTGGAGGGATATGGGTATGCCCGAGGAGTTCACCGCTCGTGAGAGTCACCAACCAGCAGTCCTCCCATGGAGTGGACTACGTGGACGAATGAATGAGGCATCACAACGATAAACATGATAGTATATCTTCTATAGGCCTCAGCTTCATGTGAGGTTGTATTTGGTCTCGCTACTATGTGCAGTCTGCCTCTTTTGCATGCCAAACACTATATGTACCACTATGTTGAACGACGTGAAGCAGTTTGACTTGATAGCACAAAGCCTTCTCTACTCAGCCTTGCCTACTGTTTCTTCTCGGTGTCATATGATATGAGTAGAATGGACATCTCATATCTAGACCTGGGAATAGTGACCACCATTGGTCTTGACCTGCCTAGACATCTTGCGATGGAAAGGGTACGGCTCCAGATTTGGCACCTGCATATATCCTCTACCATGCTTTTCTGGTCTCATCAACTACTTGTATTTCCGGGTCAACTCTTCTTAGTTGTGACTTGATATGTTGATACTTGTCGATCTCGATGACATCTCTAGGAGAAGGCCAACGGCCATGGCAACAAAGGACACAAGCATCATATTGTAGGCGACAACTTCTCTTGGGGACGTCATTGAACTTTTCAACGACACTGTTGTCGTTATATTGCGACATCAAAACTCAATGCCGGAAGACATGGCAATTCGAAATCCATTGATACCATGCTTCCCATCAGACAGCTGCCATATCAAAACTTGGTCACGAGGGGATCATCCCCTTTCTTGCTTGTTGAGTTACATTCTCTCGGGCCGAGTATATCATGGAGTTCAATTAAACTTGCAATGTAAACTCACAAAAAGGTGGTGAGCAGCCTGTCGGATCACAGCTCACCGACCAATCTATGGCGCCTCGGCCCTCTGAGTTCTGGCCATAATGACTATGGAGCCATGTCTGTAGTCCAAATCAATGTTCCTGGTAGCTTACATTTATTGAAATATCTTGCAGTATGTTTCTTTTTCTTTGTTTCCGCATTACATAGAGGTGGAGAACTTAGTGATGGCTCAGTTGAAGGTTAGCAGGGGTTTGTGTATGGATATAGGACATGATGTGCGCTTGTATCAACAGTGAACACTGCTTATGATACGTGTATTCAAGTGAGAACTCGCAGCTTGTCTATAAAAAAGGGTACTGGGTTTTCATCCCTCTAGAATACCCTCGCCAGATGTCAAGGAGCCAGTCCACTCCCTCGGGCCCAACCGATCCCGCGCCCTTTCCGCACCACCCACTGATATCGTGGAGAACAGTTCAAGTGGACTCACAACAGAGTCACCGACATCGAGTAACTAAATGTAGTTGTAAAATAAAGAAAAAACATTATCCCAGTGTCTTGCATGGTTAGGAGGCGAGATGCTATAGGGTAGGTGGAAACACGAGCTTCTCACATTGATGGATGAGTTTGAACGTTCCTATGAATCGATGATAGTTTTAGGATGGGGTTACATGACTGGTTTAATTGGGGCGATCTTTCGTATTCGGTGGTGCGGTACGCTGTAGAACGTTGCACAAGACATAAGGAGCGAATAATGCAGTAGGTTCAAAAGTGCAACACTAGACAAGTAACAGCTATCGAATAGCTCGTTTAGAAGGTCACAGACAACACAGAGAGATGAAATACAACATAGTGGAGGGGTTTAGCAGGATGAGATCAACTGTCAGGCTATTCCCCTTCCCCCACGAGTGTGTAATATCTATCCTTGCCGAGATTGAAGCTTCATCACCCAACCCCAGAGTGGAACAAGGAACCAAATGAGCCAACTAGCATGTACTGGTATTCCAAAGTTAAAACAGAACCGTGCCTTGCCAGAATTGTCTAACCCAGCTCTAGGAGCAGGAAGGCTACTTAATGACAGGACTGCGCTAACTCTCATGGGAAGCTTTGGCCACCTAGGAACATGATAGGCAATCTTGACATATTTGCTCGAGCTCCCGCAATCATCTGAACCATGATCCAACACATCCATCAACTCATCCTATCTCTGTTCTTTGCTCAAGCAGTGATGGAGCTTGGTGATTGGCTCAGAATTGATAACCGAGGAAGAAGCGGAGACGACCAGCTCAGACGACGAATCCACTCGGTTTTGTGGGGTGAGTAGGGTACCCTGTCTGCATCGACGCTCTGGTGATCCATGGCTTGGAGAACAATATCAACGAGAAGAGGGGGTGAGTCCTCGTCGATGCCGACTTCAAAACAAAGGGAAATCCCACCAGCTGCTGCGTGATGAGACCGAGAGCTCGTCTCACCCGTCCTCGACCACGCGTCATATTCTCACACGGCAACAACACCACCACCACTACAAGTGTCAACACAAACAACACCACCTCTGCCAACAACACCAACATCAACATGGCAGCCGCAGCAGCAGCAAGTGCGCCGCAGCCTGGGTTTGAGCCCTCTATCCCTCAAATATTTACATCGGAACCCATCATCCGCGATGACTTGTACACAGAGTCGTCGCGCGTGCAGGACGCAACCGTTGACGAATGTCTGCCCTTCCTCAAGGCCCAGGAACATTCCTCCTGCAACTCCCACGGGCTGCCCCATCTGGACCGTCGCCGCCATATCAACTTCCTGCATAAGCAACTTGGAAAGCTCCCGGGAGGCTTCATGTCCGCGGACCCCAGCCGTCCCTGGATCTTCTACTGGTGTCTCGCCGCACTCTCCCTCCTCGGCGAGGATGTCGAGTCGTATCGCCAGAGCCTCGTCGACACGGTCCGCCCCATGCAGAACCCCGACGGCGGCTTCGCTGGCGGCTTCGGGCAGACGTCGCATCTTGCCACCACGTATGCAACCGTCCTGTCGTTGGCCCTAGTCGGCGGCGAGGATGCCTACGACGTTGTCGACCGCCGTGCCATGTGGAGATGGCTATGCTCCCTCAAGCAGCCCGACGGGGGCTTCCAGATGGCCCTTGGCGGCGAGGAGGATGTCAGGTATGCGCTGTAGCGCTCACTGCCGGCTGTCAAGGCCCGCAGTCCCTCTTCTCTTCCACCCCCGGTCGTCACGCCTGGAGATCCTACCCATATCTGATCCCCTTCGTATGTGCTCTCTCCTCCTGACTGACCATGTTGCAGGGGGGCCTACTGCGCGGCCGTCATCATCTCGCTCCTCAACATCCCCCTCGAGCTGTCACAGGACTCGCCAGCACGCTCCGCTGGCCACACTGGTCTGTTCACAGGCCTTGCCGATTATGTACGCCAATGTAGGTGATGCACAAGGCCCAAAAGTCGTTCCCGCTCTCTGATCGCTCACCAATAAGGCCAAACGTACGAGGGCGGCGTGTCGGCAAAGCCGGGCGTTGAAGCACATGGTGCATATGCCTTTTGCGCCCTCGGATGCCTCTCCATCCTCGATTCTCCACATCGAGCCATCCCGCGGTATGTCTCTGTTGTTCCCCTCTGGCCCACGATGGCCTACCTACCTACCCACTGAAGCGGTGACATGGGAGCATTGCATGCTGACCCAGACCTGATGGTCCCCTTCTCCAGCTATCTCGACGTTCCACTGCTTATCTCTTGGTTGTCGTCCCGCCAGTACGCCCCCGAGGGCGGTTTCTCGGGTCGTACCAACAAGCTTGTCGACGGTTGCTACAGCCACTGGGTCGGAGGTTGCTGGCCCCTGATCGAGGCCGCTCTCAACGGGCCTGGAGGGGAGGCGGCCGGTTCTGGCGGCCACCCGCTCCCTGCCGCAAGGGATAGCCTCTTCAGCCGCGACGGCTTGATCCGCTACATCCTCTGCTGCTGCCAGGACCAGTCTAGACGGGGTGGCCTGAGAGACAAACCGAGCAAGTATGGAACTCCCCTCCTGCATCTCGTTATTTTCGGTGAGCGCTAAACCCAGCCCAACAAACAGGTACTCGGACGCCTATCATACCTGCTATGTGCTCTCGGGCCTGAGTTCAGCGCAGCACAAGTGGGACCTGGTTGCTGCTCGCACCCACGAGGCAATTGTGGCGGGAGATTCATGGTCTGTGTCACCTTATATGGAAGGTGAACAGATCTTTGACGAGGAGGATCGCGTCGCCGCGGTGCACCCCGTCTACGTTATCCCCCAGCACAAGGCGGATGCGATCCAGAACTACTTTGCATCCAAAGAGGGCTTTTAATTGCCAAGCGGTGCCTGTACCAGCTGGATTCGGTGACGCGGAGGGATCCCTGTCCAAGTCAGGCTGAGAGAACATTGGTTATGGGTGCCATGAGAAATGAGACATGATTGAGTGCAATTACGAGTGGCGAGTTGGTTGATTTTCTTTCTCTCTTCGCCGCGTTGTCCTTGTCTTTGCCATTCGCAGCATGTGTGTATGGATAACTTCCATGTCAATATTATTGATACCGATACATGATCGGATCAACTCTTGGCCGTGCGGGAACCCAGATCTCAGTTGACTCATGGCGACTTGGTTCAGCCAGATCGAGGATTGGTCGTCGTCCCAAGGCGGATGGATGGCTGGTGGCCAAAGCACGACATGGCGTCTGCGTCGTCGAGGTATGACAGACTAGACCATGCTTATCCATCTTGAATCAGAGATACAGCACAGGCATCCACAACAGGCAGGCAACCGGCTGCATGCATCAGTGAATTTCCGACCGTCTCGTAGGCCCCCCCCGGTCACCAGATGAGGAACCCCCCATCCTACATGTCGACTCGACAGCATGGCCAGATGGTTCTTGAGGGGCAGTGCATGTCCGGGAGGGCTGGGAAACGAGGGCAAACACCAATCCATGTAAACCCTCATGGTGCCATAACGTCAACGAGCATGACCAACTGACAGCGCATCGTCTGGAGAAGACAGGGATCTCGCTCAAGGTTGAGATTGGAAACCAACACTGGCTGCTCTTTTCTTCGTTCTTCTGGGATGCACATGATCTTGCTGGTAGAGGGAGGACGGTGATCCCACGCCATACGACCACGACGGTAGCAGTTGCAGGGTCTGCGCATCATCTCGAGACCAGGGCCGGGCCCATGCTTCTCGGCATCCAAGGGAAGAGTCCAGGGCTGGGCCTTTCTCTGGAGGCCATGGATCCTGTGTGCAGCACTTGAACTCTGCTCCACCTGTTTTCAGTCACCTTGCTTTTGCCCACTGCGATGTGGACGGGTCTCGATGAGGGCGCATATCATGGCATGAGATTGACGTCCTCCATTTACCAGCCTCCCGACTAGATGCGAGATTTAAAGTGGTTTCTGCGCAAACCTAGGTGAAAGCGTGGCATGAGAATGATGTATATCATGGCTCTCTGACGATGTGCCCTGGGTTTGACTGACCTAACCCACGGCACACACACACACACAAAAACGCAGGCTCATTCCGCAGACCGCCTCGCGTATCAGGCCAGACCTCGGGAGCGAGACTCGTACATGTCAATGGCGTCTGGTGGACGAATGTCTCGTTGCCCGGAGGTCAGCCCTCTGAACGGCGGGCCGTATGTGGCCACCGCCGCGCCCCCCGCCTCTGCACTGCGGTCTGTGGCCGCATCTTAAGCAACCAGGTCTGGTGCATACCTGCATTGCAGCCAGACTGCCCATGCCCATCTCTGTGTACCGAGGTGCGTGCGTGTGAGAGAAGAAACGTCCATGTAAGAGGCTGGTCCTCAAAGTACATAAGACAAGGGGGATACCTGGGATGGGACGCGGTCCCCGATTGTGGCGTACATGGAAGAGGTAGAAGCCGAGACACGGCACGGCAGGTTATGGGCGCTTCTCTTCTATGGCCTCTCTGGGCATCGCCGCCTCGGGTCTGGAATTCGGTCAGTTCAAGGATGAACTCGGTGCTTTCTGATAGTGCAACCAGCACAACACCCCAGGGCCGCCTTTCTCGCCCCCAAGCAAGCACCCACAAATGCAGCGAGTCTTCTTTGCGATTACGTGCATTGTCGTATCCACTCCACCGTGAATTCTGTGGGGACCACAAAAACAGGGTCCTTTTAACGGTCAACAGCAGGCAAGGATTTTGAGACAACCCCACGGCCATGTCTCAAACTCGACGTGCGTTGTTGAATCGAGTGGTTCGTTTCAACATGATTCCATCTTGGCCTGTTAAGTTTCATGTCTTTTGCTATACGTAGCATGTCCCTGAAGAATGCTCGTGTGTCCTCATTATCTTCCAATGAAGCTGGTTTTGATCCGTCCGGAGAATTAACTGGGGAATATCTGAGGAGGGGCCGCAAGAAAGAGATCGCCCGCAAGGGCATAAGCGAGCTGGTCCCTGCCTGTGATCCTCAAGATGATGCTGAAGAGAGGCGAATGCCGGTCAACGTTTTCTGTCGCAGGGTAGCCGTGGCCATGTTCAGAAACCAAGATTCTCGAGGTAGTGATCGCTTGTCAATGCTCTTGACCATTTGTTATTACCCACTCCAACAGAGTTCATATCCTGGTTCCCCGTCAGGCGGGCGTTTCCGCAGGCCTCATCCATGAAAGGTCAGCAACAAGGACCAACACCGATAGTTGCGAAGCACAGGCCGAGGGAGTCGACGATCGTTGCAGTAGTAATGCGACTAGTTGAACTGAAGGCAATCGAGGGCGCGTAATCGTTCTCGCCCCGCAATGTCATGTATCTTTTGAGTTTCTGCCGTTGCAAGAACATAGTATTTCGAACCAGACTTCCTTCATCAGAGAGCCATGACAGCCTGTCAACTGGGAACAGGCAAAGCCGGATCGTAATCTCGACCGGGCCAGTCATCCGATTCGAATGTTGCTGTCTGTTTCGGTGGGATTGGCCAGCTTCATTAGCCGTCGATCCGGAAGGCGCTTGACTTGAAGGATACTTGAAAGTACCTCGTGTGCGGAATCTCGTCGTTGGGCGGATATGCCAAACCGTCAATCCAGGAGCCTCTCGGGGCCCTGGCAAGCAGATGGGAATCGAAGTGACCCATCATATGCCGTTTCGCTGCCCCTCGTCGTCATTGTCCATCATCATCATCGGCATTTCTGGCCAATGTGCCCCTCATCCCGCCCCTCATCCTCTCTTGGCAGTATGCAGAGACAAAGACACCGTCGGAAGAAGGAAGAGGCTAACTGATGACAAAAAAGCAACGGGATACCGTAGGAACCACATCCGTCGCGCCTGGCAGGTGTGCCAAGCCCGCCCCAGGAGCGGCCGCAGGATGGGCCCTCTCAGGCTTTTCCTTCACGCCGCGATCTCACGCTGGTCGGGCTTCGCGGCTGTCCAACCTCCAGGGTTGAAACGGCACAGCAAGACCCGCAACATGCTCGCCACGATG
The DNA here is from genome assembly GCA_027886205.1 of Fusarium piperis. Lineage (NCBI taxonomy): Eukaryota > Fungi > Ascomycota > Sordariomycetes > Hypocreales > Nectriaceae > Fusarium > Fusarium piperis. The sequence continues at coordinate 454,105 of RZGM01000008.1, forward strand.
CGCGGAAAATTCCTGGATGTCGTTTGGTATTGTTTTTGTTTTTGCTAACCCCTCTGGCTGGATAGCCGCCTCGATTAATTTTGCTTGCGGATAGATGGATTACAATGGGCGATACGCCCAAGGGAAGTACTGACTGTAACGGGATGAGCGCGGCGCGTAGCACGTCTTTTTTTGTCGCTGGCGGTTATCAGAGTTTCTGCTTCAACTTGTTTTAAGCGACGGGGCGAGAGCCCAAACCCAAAACGCTCAGAACACCGACCATCATGTTCCAATTTGGTGGACAACTTCGTGGGGCGTGGAAGCATGTGTCATGGGATTTCGGTGGTCGTCACGTCAGAGCAAACTAGCGGCCCCAAGGTGGAATTCTGGAAGAGTTCCAATTGTCGAATCGCCGTCCGTTGTTGGAAGCTCGAGCTCCGTCATGGCCCGGGTTGGATGGAACTCCCTTGTCCTCCACAAAGCCCACTCGAACCCACAGAACCCACCAAGCTCTCGACGAGATTCGACATCCCTGCTGAGAGCAAACGCGCCCAATGGCGGTCTTGCAGCGCTTCTCGGCGAGCCGTCTGTTTAGAGAGTTTTTCGATAGTTAGCTCAGACCTAGTGAACTAAGACTGAAGTGTCACTGGTGAGGGAGCGATGCGAGAGGTGGCGGAGAGAACCGCTGAATCTTTATCCGAGTACTGTAGATTCATCGGTTCAGAGCTGGGCAATGCTTCTGACCATCAAGAAAGCCCGTAAGTTTGTGATGAACGACCTCACCTGGCGTTTGTGCTTGTGACTAGACAAATCGGTGATCGAGAGGCAACCACCTGGGATGCTCGTGGTGGTTGCGGTTGTACCAGCCGGCCGATTGACGAGAGGGCAAAGGGAGTTGAGGTCAGGAAAGGTACGCCGGTACCCCGCGTTGACTGGCGCGAGCAAGTACGTCCCGCTACTCGCTACTCGGAGCCGTCTCGAGGTTCCAGTCTTGTTATTGATGTTGTTTTTATTAACATCGACAAGCAAGCATTGCCAACTCATCATTGCATGAAGGTTAGGGGCTGGTCCCAAGGCCTGCCTGCCTCCCGTCTGCCTGCCCTCGGTCTCTGACCCAGCCTACCTACCTAACCTACCTAGGTAACTAACTGACTCTAGGCCTAACACTGTACAGTACCTACCTTCTTCCTTCCTTCCGTCACTTTAGTTGTTGTCTCGCGCCTCTTTCGTGGTCCCTCTTGCCATCCGTTGCCCCTCCCCCTCCCTGTCCATACTGTGGCTAAGGCAAGCACGGAGTTCGGACGCTGCTTCCCCTCCTCAACACAGACCAGACTGTCTGTCCACGTCCATGTCCATGAATCCTGGCCACATCTCACTGCACAGGCCTCTGCCACTTGGCTTACCCCATTGCATCCAAGCCTTTTTTCGCTCCTCACATATGATTCTTCAATCGAGCTGCACTCCCGGGCTGCCAAATCTGCAATGCACACGCCCTCTGACCACACCATCGAGGCCGCATCAGGAAGAGCATTCCCCAGCATCCAATCAACCATGCTGTTTTCACCGTTTTCTTCCCTTCTCCATGGGGAGGGAGGCATGCCGATGCTCGCCTGCTTCTGCTGCTTCTGCTGCTGCTGCTGCCTCTGCCTCTCTGCCTCTACTGCTGCGTTGTGTTGCTGGGGACAGCCCTAACGGCGGCACCCACACACCCGCGCCGGTGGATGCATGGCACAGGGCATGGTGGGCAGGGATGAGAAGGACCATGGTCGTTGGTCCACTGGCAGAGGGGCCAGCCACTGACTGTCCTGTTCATGCACGTCGTCGCGCTGCTTCACCGACCCTTTCCTCGGGGCCCTGGGGAGGGAGTGGGAAGCAGAAAGTGGACTGTCGTCGACTGGCTTGACTGGCTGCTGCGTGTGGTGTCACTAGGTATTGAGTTACTCTGCCCATTGCCTCGTCGTCTCTGTTCGCTGCCCTGTGCTTCTTTGATGGTTGACAGCCAGGCCACTGAGACTGCAGCCAAAAGTTTACTCGCGTGCATCATGGAACTCCGCTCTCGATGTTGCTATTTCGGACTCGACACTTGGTTTCTCGCTTATCTCGAGGGGAGACTGAATACCTTACCGCAGCTGACCAGCCAGGCACGTCCTCAAATCTCCTTTGAACCTCTAATATGCCTCAAGGACCCGCGCGCTTTGTGAAGTTTACTGGGTACGAATCGTACACATTCGCAACCGCCACATGGAGTTGAGAACGTGGCCCGCTTTCACTGAGTCGCTGTCGCCTGGCCCCAGCGCAACACTCTAGTCCCTCGACTAGGCCGCACAACAAGGCCGCCTATTTCGCGCGCGACAGACAGACGAGGATCAAGAACAAGATCCCAGCAGATGCCAATCCCCGGTCCTGAGAATTTCCGCTTCCAGTTGGCTGCGGCACTGATGGTAATGGCCTGGCAGGGCAGGTACTGTACGAATGTACCTTGGACAGGCCGAGGTGCCCTGCAGCAGCTCCGTCCGCGGGGCTTTTGGCGCTCGAGGGGAGGGGACCCGGGTGTGGGTTGGGTGCTGGTGCTGGTGCTGGTGCCCCTCGCCGTCCAGCCTGTCTCTGCTGTCCATACACATTGGGCTGGCTGCTGTGCATTAGTGGCCGCCAAAGCAGAGATCTCGGAGGTCCAGATGGTGGCAGTGAGCCAGGCACATCCTGTCCTGCTTGTCTTGTTGTTGATGTAGGTGCTGGTATCGCTTCGCTTTGTCTACAGTACCTGATGGCTGCAGGTCATTTCGCCCCTCGACGTCTTGACCCTTCCCTCGAGGTGCTTGACCTGACGAGAGTTACCCGCTCCGAGCCACTGAGGTGAAGCCGTCCTCGCCACCTGACTTGAAGCTAAAGCAAGTTGGAAATTGCTGCCATGTCGTAGTGATGCATCTTCAATCGCGTGTCTGCATGAGTTTCGCAGACCGGGTCCTGACTGGCCCCATCGCCCCCCATTCCTAAGGCCATGCCATCATGCCCTCTCTTGTCTATCTACGGAGCGCAGCACGGCCGGACACGGATGAAGAGTGCGCCGGTAGTATCGGGGGCTGCACGGTGAGAGAAGGATGGGGGCAAGCGAGAGCATAGAGTTTGGCGCAAGAGGCCCTGCTGGACCGGGTAAAAAAAGACTCTGAAGGGGAATGAAAACAATAACAAGAAAACCAAACAGTGGGAGAGAGAGAGGATACGGACCCAGAGGAGGAGAAAAAATGGAACGTACTAGGTCCCTTCGTGGTACGCCGGTGGCCGAAGGCGTTAACTTTGGGAATCAGAGATCGCCTGGTCGCTTCATCCTCCATGTGTTCCGGTGGAGTGGCCTAGTCGCCAGCGACTTTGATCAACTGGCAACCAGGTAGGCCAACACAGCAAAGATGGGTCACACTCTTTCGAGAGCCGCATCGTTGCTTGCATCTGCCTCCATTCGCGCGTCTTCCTTTGTCTCCAGACACCCCCTGTCCCCGCGCTAACAAGCTGTCTGCAATAAAGGCACACATGTCTCGCCGTGCCATCGGCTCGACTCGTCTGCAGCAGATGCACTCGCAGGTCAGGTCGCGACGGAGCTTTTGACAAGACAAGACCAGACCAAGCAAGGTATCCTATCCGGGAGGTATCCTGACAGTACCTACCTACCTACTTACTGGACCCTTCTCCCGAGCCCTTTCTTATCTTGAAGCTTCCTTCGTCTCTGCTTCAAAACCTTCTCCCTCGCTCGCTCTCGTTCTCCATCTTCTATCTTCTATCCCATCCACCCATCACCCATCCATCCCATCTCGCTCGCACCCACCCAGGGCCCCCCCTACCTATCTCCACGGCACACGACTCGAAGCCAATTTGACAGGACAAGACCCTGAACGCCTTTTTTTGCACCTCTGCCCTCCAGAAACGGGCATTGAGCATTCACCAGGATTATTCCGGCCTCAATTCTACAATCTCCATTGTCTATCTGGCATCCTGCCACCTTGAATCGCCTTTTGATATTCCATCGCCGCCTCCACCTCTACCTCCGTCCGCCTCCGCCTTGTCCTCGCCTCGAGCTCGATCTCCATTCTTGGGTGAACCAAACGGAATTGGAACATACCCTTGGCCTCTCTTTCTATTTCCATCGCTGTTCTTCTGGTTTCTAGACAAGCGTTCCTGATCTGTTTTTTACTCTACCATTCTTCTTATTATTTTTTTCCTCCCCTCCGAACCCCCCCTCTCCGGCCTGTCCCACATTGGTCGGTCTCCCGCATCAGAGGCGTGCTCTTACAAGCTCGGTTCCCACTTTTCCGCTCCTTCCTTCAACCGCAACCGTCCTCGGCCTCGACGCTCCGGCGCGACTCGGTGAACGCCACCACACAAATTATCACAATGGGCGGTTTCTACATGCAGTATCTCGAGAGTAAGTTGGTCAATGATTCAATCCAGCCCCCTTTGAGAAGCCAATTCCGGTCCAGCCATCGGCAATTGGTTCATCACTTGCTGAGTGAAACCGAGTTCCCCCGCCTGCGGTGACTCTTTGATGTCCAAGTGGCGGGGGCAACGGCATATCTCTTGCTTATACCTCCACTCGCAACATTGGGTCTAAGTTGGACCATGTCACTGTGTCAATATCAGTCGAGGAATCATGGCAAGGGCAGACTTTGGGGGATTAAGTCTCGCGTTGGCATGACGACAAGACTGACGCCATTCCAACATGGGCTTTCCCCAAGGCCGAGAGCCTATTCAGACACAAAGAAGAAAGGACTCTAGGCTAACCAAGATTGCAAACAGGCCTCTGCCGGCGTCGAGGATGGACAGACCCCATGTACGAGTGCTACCGGGACCACAGCGGCTACACTTGTCTTGTCCTGGTCAACGGTCGCGAGTACCAGACGGATCTCGCCTATGAGTCTGATGTTCTTGCTCAGGAGAACGCTGCCATGCGTGCCTTTATGGTCTGTCGCAACTTCTCTGTCAATGGAGGCATGTTGGCCCGCAACGGCATCGTCCAGGGCATGCCTGCTCAGGACTCGGGCCGCCGCCGCAAGAGTCGTCACACTTCGTCCCGGGACAGTGACCGCCACAGTCGACGATCAGGTCATCACTCGAGCAGTAGCTCGACAGCCTCGTTCGAGTAGAAGCTGCCACGATGCAGCCCACGACGGTTATTCGGGTCCACGTTGATAGTACACCACCGGGCTTAGATCGGCATGGGAGTCACTCACGTGAAACCATGCTTGGAAGCACAGGGGAAAGGAGCCCAGGCACAAGACGACTTACAAGCGGTTGAAATGCTTCACAGCAACCCCGAGGGATATACCCACACCGACCTCCCTCGGCAACCTCTCTCACGAGACTCAAGGAAGAATCCTCGACTTTCTTCATTATCCTCTTCTTCCTTTTTCTTTTTTATTCTCTTCTTTCGGCAAGAGACAAGGCGGCTTGCGCCTCAAAATCCTCTGGCCATTCTTCAACGACTCATGATGATATGATACGACTTAGATGCAACTTCACTCCGACGGCCGACATATGCAACTTTGCTTTTACCTATCTTGCTCATTTGCTTCTCACACGAGATTGGATTGATTTTTCACCTGCGTTATTCTCTTGTTTGCTCCTGTTCTCATTTTCCTTTGCCTTGACGAAACCTTGAATATTTGGTCCGGTTCGGATAGTTCCCATCACTCAGAACTCATGACGCGGTCACCACGACATGGGCGTCATGAGAATACTTCTTTCAGCGATACTGGCACACCATCGATTGGTTTCTGCAGGATTAGTTCAGGGTGGTCATGTAGTTGAGGGAAGTGGCCAGCAAAAGAAAAAAAGATGGAAGGGAGGGAAAAGTCTGCGTTTTCAACGATTCTACGACGCTATTCACAGGGGAGGGTAGATTCTTTTCACGAAATCAAGCAAGCCCAGCTTTTACACGCATGGTACGATCAGCTTACGACAAACAACCAAAATGGGAGAGAAAAAAGCGACCTTGTATCGGAATTTTGCTGGGGCTTTTGATGATCAAAAATAGTCGAGGGGTGGACTTGACTGGCAACTTTAGGTTGCTATTTTCCCTGGGGTTTGAGGATTCAAGATGAAGGACGAACTGTGTCAAAGGAGAAAAGTTTGTGCATCGGGGAAGCCAGCGTTGACTTTTTTGTTTACGGTTGAACAATGTGGGATCAAGCGGATGATGTGACGAGCTCGAGTATGGACAGTGATGGAGTATGATGACAAGACATTTTAACGACGACAATGATAACGACCTTTTTTACTTTCATATGCTGCCAGAGAGTCTATCCTGTGTCCTCTGATGTGATGCAGTCTGATGAGCACACGGGATGGATGTAAGATGCTCACATTAGGTAGGTTGGCAAGGGAAGTCAGCCTCAACAACCACAGGTGTGTCCCTATTACACATCTTAATATTTCGCATACACACCGGTCCACCATGGTTCTCACTTACATGAGAGCCCAACCTGTGTCATGTCAGCATGGCCATCAACCATTTCGACCCAGGAGCTAGGGTGGGCTGATGCACTCTTCGATGAGTGTGGACCGAAACGTGGGGAAATACACCCTGGGTTAAGGAGACGCTGGGATCAAGGTGGATAGAGTTGCTTTTTTCCGAAACTCTGCTGTACGTACGTACAGGCCAGGTGCAGTGGTTCGTGCCAGAGACGAAGGGGAGCAAGCCAAAATGAGTGCGGCTGGCTGGGGAAATGAGTGGTTGGTGAGGCATGGTGCCTCCTAATTGGGGATGCCTTTGGGAATAAGGTCTGACTCTTTCAGCCTAGGTAGTTGCAGGAATGAGAAGGGCCGGAAGCTTCTCAAGGAGTGTCCAGCTGTCAATAAACACCCTACATGTAGCATATATGTTCGAGATACTTGGGTTCAAGGCAATGAGGTGAACTAAAACTAAAACAGAGCCACTGAGTCGGATGATAGAGAAGCTTATGAATGGCTCAGTACCACAGGGGTCGATATGAGACACCCTTTGGTGGTGATATCATGGAGTTGAGGTCTGCATGGCTAGGCTTCTTGATGATGTCCACCATGTTAGTTTCAGACCTAGTCGCCCAGGAGCTTAGCGATGACGTCTGGGGTGTCATGGCACTGCTGTGAAACAAAGGACCAATGATCAGCACCAGCAAAAGATCGCCATTGCCTGCCAATGCCATCCTCGTGCTCCCACCCTTGAGGCAAAGTTTATTAAAAGACAGCTGCTGCGTGGTCATGGGACTCTCCCTGACAGCCTTCAGGGTAAGACGGACTACGAGGCTAGACCGGAAGGGGGAGTCGACAACATGAAGATCTGTCCAGCTATCCCGTGGGGTCGCGAGATGCAGGATGATGTGAGTGGACGTGTCAGACGGGAGGGGTTTGAGGCTGAGGACGGTGGTCTTGATGTACTGGACGACATGGCCCCCCGCGAGATGGAGTTCAAGCGAGATGGCGTGGTTGTGGGTGAAGTGTGGGATAAATTTGGAGGGGGATTACGAGATTGCCGCGTCGTTACGAGGAGCTGGAAGCATAAGAGAGGCAAAGAAGCCCCAATCAGGAGGGATCCAATTGGCAAGATCAGATGTCGATATGATGGGGTCAGGAGCACAATGCAATGCATCAACACGAGAGCAAATGAATCCCCAGGGTTTGGCCTGGCTGACAGGGTTGCAGAATTAAAAGACGGGAATAACAGTTCGTGAAAGGCCAAGTGGCCACCTCCTGAATTGGAAGAAAAAAGTAAGGGGATCATGGTGCCACTGGGCTGAGACCACTCAGACCAGACAAGACAGGCCTCATGACGATGGTAAACAGGAGACATGACGAAAAAAAGGAGGCAAGATTAAGAGACATGGGAAGAGAGAAGAAAGGAAAAAGGAGAAATCCACGTTGAAGAACTAGCTAGTCTGAAACTTGGACCTAGATCGCCAATAAGCGGCAACGCCTTGTCTGATGTAGAGAAGGAGAGTTATTGGATTGGATCCAAGGGATTGAGTGGTGATATTACACTCATTCATTATTTGGACGCAATCACCCGCGGCTGAGGCGGTCACATCCGTCTGGACTGGGTCAGAGATTGATTATTAGTGCTTCCAGAAGCACCATCCATCCATGGACACCTCAACCATCAGGGGCGCTCTCTCGATCCATTGGAAAATATAACGCCCAATTTCGGGAAATGGCTGTCGAGCCACAACAGCCCCGCCAGGTGGATGTGATTGGCGTCTGGGACCCCTTTCCAACAGCCTCTCATCACGGGGCCTCGTGTCGAGCTTCGCCCGCGCGTTTGGCCCGTCTGCCCCGTGAGGCGTAGGCGGCCACTAGTGCCAAACAGATGGGGGATGGGGGTAGTAGCTAAACTTGAAGTTGTTTGTAGGATATTGGAGATGAGAACCAGAGAGCTGTGTCTTTGGAGGAGGGGTTGGGCTGAACCATCCCATCTTTTCTAGATATAAATAACAAGCTAAAATATGCATCAACAGCCAACGAATGCATATATGACGGATGGATGCTTGTTTGTGGATTTACCACTCCATACAGCGCATCTCAGTTACAAGAGGCCCTATAGCAGTTACGAGATCTGCTGGGAGGATGCACCCGGCCAGTACGAGGCGCAGGTACCTACCCTTCTGAGCGCCTCCCCCCTGCCCACCTGTACCTGCTCGGGCTGGCACTGGCCCTCAGCGGCCCCACCCTCTCCGTCAAGTCAACTCTCAGCCTGCACCCATCTTAGCACGTTGGCCTTAACATCCCCACTTCGATCATTCCCTCCTGAATTCAAAGTCGCGCCTCTGCCTCTTCTTTTTCTCCTCCTCCTCCTTCTCTCTCCCTCTCTGAGCTTGACTGATTGACGACTTTATTCTTCCTCCTCACTCACGATCTATCGATACCCTTACCTCTTTTCTAATCTAATCCTGTCGAGGTTGCTTCCCTTCCTTTCGGGACCTCGCTGCTTGTCGCTCTCTGTTCTTACATTCGCTGTTACCCCTTTGCCTTGGGCCTGTTCGCATACGTAGCAGTTTCTCAACACCGCAATCATGAAGGGTATGTCTCAGGCCGTGGCGTGGAGCCTGTGCAGCTCCTTGAGCTTCTTGTAGCATACTGACCTTGTTTCCAGGACTTATTCTCGTCGGTGGCTTTGGCACCCGCCTCCGCCCTCTCGTACGTTGCCCCTCGGAGCTCCCTGACCGAGCTGCGCAGAGCTTGCGCCGAGCTCCTCTCGTCTTGTCGAGCGAAACGCTGACAGCTATGCGATAGACCCTCACCCTCCCCAAGCCTCTTGTCGAGTTCGGCAACAAGCCCATGATTGTGCACCAAATCGAGGCGCTGGTCGCAGCTGGCGTCACTGACATCGTGCTCGCCGTCAACTACCGACCCGAGATCATGGAGAAGTTCCTGGCCGAGGTAAGATAGAACAATTGCACATGCAGAAGTTGTGGGCTGACGTGCGCTGCAGTACGAGGAAAAGTACAACATCAACATTGAGTTCTCTGTCGAGTCTGAGCCTCTCGACACCGCCGGACCCCTGAAGCTCGCCGAGTCCATCCTCGCCAAGGACGACTCCCCCTTCTTCGTTCTCAACTCGGACGTCATCTGCGATTACCCCTTCCAGGACCTCCTGGCCTTCCACCGGAGCCACGGAAACGAGGGTACCATCGTCGTCACCAAGGTCGAGGAGCCCTCCAAGTATGGTGTCGTTGTCCACCAGCCCGGCCACCGCTCGCTGATCGACCGATTCGTCGAGAAGCCCGTCGAGTTCGTCGGTAACCGCATCAACGCCGGCATGTACATCTTCAACACCTCCATCCTCGACCGCATCGAGCTCCGCCCGACTTCGATCGAGAAGGAGACCTTCCCCGCCATGGTCCGCGACAACCAGCTGCACTCGTTCGACCTCGAGGGCTTCTGGATGGACGTTGGTCAGCCCAAGGATTTCCTCAGCGGCACATGCCTGTACCTGTCCTCGCTCACCAAGCGGGGTAGCAAGGAGCTCACTCCCCCCACTGAGCCCTTCGTCCACGGTGGCAACGTCCTGATTCACCCCTCGGCCAAGATTGGCAAGAACTGCAGAATCGGACCCAACGTCACTGTCGGCCCTGATGTTGTGATTGGTGATGGTGTCCGTCTGCAGCGATGTGTGCTGCTCCGCGGATCCAAGGTCAAGGACCACGCCTGGGTCAAGTCCACCATCGTCGGCTGGAACAGCACTGTCGGCCGATGGGCTCGCCTCGAGAACGTGACAGTCCTGGGTGACGACGTGACAATTGGCGACGAGATCTACGTCAACGGTGGCAGCGTTCTCCCTCACAAGTCGATCAAGGCCAACGTTGACATCCCCGCCATTATCATGTGAGGAGCCAACTCGGATCACGACCTTGTCTTAACGGCTCGCTGGAGGACACACCAGCGAAGCCCTTCAACTACACAATAATCTCGAACAACGACCGAAAATTACACTTGATAAAAATTCACCACTCTCGAAGGATGTGCTGGCCACCGTCATATACCAGGAGGGCCGTGTGGGAGGAGGTTCAGAGCCTGCCGATCTCTCTATCCTAATACTTTTGTGCAATTGTCTGATGCCTTTTATGCGTGTTTATCTGGCGTCAAGGTCGGTACTTACAGAAGGCAGGCAGGCAGGCAAGCCCAAGGTCAAAGGCAGCAGGCAGTCAGGCAGGTTTCATGGCAGTGATTTGAAGAAGCCGTGTACAATGCTTTTATAGGTTATTGAATGAAAGAAGGGTGGTATAGACCATCTTGAAAGCCCTACTTTGTGTAGCTACTTGCATTGAGTGATAGCATGTGAATGTTTGGGAAAGTGATGATAACTTGCTTTACATCTTACCATTTCGTCTGATTGTGTAGGTAAAGAGCTCCTAAAGCGTAGAGTTGACGGTCCAGACGCAAACATCTCCATGGTCCTCAAGCTACTACGAAGGGGTGCTGCTTGCGATCTCCCATCTCACATTGAGCATGATTCGTTTTGCTGAACGCATTCTTCTATAATACATTTTCGACCTGAATTATGTTGTATCGAATACTGCCTCCTCCTCTGGCCGGCATTGCGAGATCTCAAAGCGGGAATCTCTTAATGCAGGGCATGAGTTGAGCGAGAGACGTAACCATGGTCCTATCTGACGCGTTCGGCTCTCTAAACGTCTCAATGAATGACAGCGGACTGTCTGAAGATGGGTTGCTTCAAAAACTTGACAGACTTGAGAACGCACAAAGACTTGCCATGTGCATCATCTACCTAACTAGCTATACGCGAGACAGACCCAGAAAAGGTTCGCTCTACGGCCATGCCCCAAGTTTCGGGAACCATCTTGCCAACGGTTGTGATCGACATTGTCTCATCTGCCACGTCTGCTGCTCACTCATCTGTCTCACCACGACCGATAGCTTGGTTCCGCTTCTCGGTTGAGTTCTCGAAGATGCTACCGCTTAGCATGTTTCAGACACGATTGCCGACTTCGACTATCGTGAAGTATATCGGTCTAGCTTGGCGCTTGACAATGGCCCCGGCAACCTGGTAATTGTGGGTGAGTCATGGGAGCTGACTGTGGTGGCATCGTTTGAGACTTGTATGTAGTCTATACGACAGGTTTCGCGGGCAACGGTTATCGGCTGAGTTGCTGCAAGTTCCGTGATGCTCTGCTATCTCAACTAGGGTGCTTGTGTCGATGAGACCTGGGAAAGGGGAGCGGCAAGAGTCGACCTTATCGGGATCTTGACAGACCCAAGTATTCTCCGTTCTCTTGCCCATATTTATCTCTTTTCAATCGATCGCATTGCAGAGTGTTCATCTGGGGGCTAAATCGCAGAACTGGTCCTGGAACTGATGCCCTCCCTAGGGCATGTCCCTTGATGAATGGGTATCGTAGTCTCATAATAAGTGAGTTCGACGGTGATCCAGAGTGCATCAAGTCTTCTCTGGATCCTGTGCCTGGTGTTGCAAGTCAAGATGGCACGTCAGCGCCGGGGTTTTCTCACTTGGTTTCGTGAAGCAAGTCCTGAGCTGGGATGACTTCCACAGTATCATGGCTCATGTTGGATCAGCCAAGACGTCCTTACTCAGGGGTAAAGACAGATTGCCTCGTCGTTCTGCACAGACGGCAATCTCGAGATCAGTCCATGGCAATGCAGAGTGAGTGTCTGCTGACCAGATGTATTGAAAGCTCGAGCCTCGGTGTGCTGAGATGGCGGAAAGGGGCTCCCTTTTCAATGTTGGGCCCCTGCCTATCAGTGATTGGCAATAGACCACGGTGAAGGTGGCCAGCCGGCATTGGAGGTTGCGAGCTCGAGCCCGTGGTCTCGGTGAGACCCCAGTCCTGGTTCAACTGGGGAGGGCCCCATGGACGTGGGGGATCCGGGGCTGGGGTCTGGAGGAGGTGGTTGATGACAGTTTTGCTTCGATTTGAATTTGTTGAAGTGGTTGAAAAGACGTCAGAGTGAGTATTGTGAGACTTACATAACCCACAATGTGGTTTAGATAATCGAGCGAGAGGATTATCCAAGAATTTATAAGAACCAGTGGTTTAGAGTTGGCTTATAGGTGCAGCTTACGCTAGTAAGAACTGTTACAAGGATTGTATTCGAGGTCATGATGGTTAGAACCTCTTGAGAGGCGTGCCATTATGAACAGAAGAAAAGATGCAATGTCTCTCGTGTCAGATTGATGAGAAAAGGTCAAAGCAGATTCACATCGTCCAACAAGAGAAGATCCGTGACAAGGTAGATGGCCCGCGGGAAGTATACCGCCTCTTTGAGGGTCGTGCAGAAAGTAGCGGTGTCATGGGGAATGGAGTGTGAAGCTTAGCAATGAAGCAAGCTGCATCTATAGCGCCTTTGCCCTTTTCTTTTTCCTTCCCGTGTCGAGTTTCTGTTTCTCTTTTGCACCAATGCCCATCCGACTGCGACTGACGGACGTCTTACGAGAGACGGGAGCCTTTGGGAGGGCGAAAAAAACGATCGCTCTTGGCTTGACTTGGATTGTCAAACCGTGATCCCCGTCATCGGACCAACAACCAGCCACTGCCGAGGACCAGAATCGACCTATTTTACCCTGTTCTCTACGAGGGACCTGACCATCGCATCGCGTTTCCAGCAGCCAACCAGGCTTGACCGAAAGATCAGTGATTCCTTCTCGAACGAACGAGTGTGGCATCTTCCCGGCGCCGGCATTTCCGAGAGCTCTGTAGCGCAGCTTGTGCCTTGCGTCGCGCGTGCAGCTCGCCCTCGTCCTTGTCCTTGAGGCTGAAGCCACCACCCGGAGACGCCCTATTGGAGCTACACCGTTCAAAGCAGTCGATCCCGCCGGGTACTGTACTGTGCTGTACAGCGTAGTGCATTGTCCCGAAACTCACGAGATTCCCCAGCGCCGAAGCATTCCCTGGTGTCTCGTGCCTGATAGGTAGGTAGGGTGCACGGGAGGTTTTCCCGTCAGTGGACTGGACGAGACGGCCCGTTTGCCAACAGCCAAAAAAAACCTCGAAGCTGCATCATCGCGGCGGCGATGCTCTGGGGTCGCGAATAGACGCCGACGTAACGCCTGAATCTGGGGAGATCGTGGGTCGCCTGTTTGCACGTTCGACCTGCATTCCTCGGCTTCCGGAGAAGGATTTTGTCCATCACTCTGGAAAAAGGGCACGAGGTCAAGTCAGGACACCCGTTCGCCGTTTTACCAACCCACGAGAAGGGGACTGCAAGGGTCCTGGCCTCGGTGTGGTGTCAAAGAAGATGGGGGCCCAACATGGACATGGACAAGGACGCCAAGGCACCGAGGCGAGGAAACGTGTATGGCCTGGATTGTTTCTAAGAGGCGTGGCTATTATCATTGTCTTGGTGGTAAGTGTCTTGTCTCTTTTCCATTGCTTTTTTCTCTTCTCGTACATGATCTTTACTGGCCATCATATCATCCAATTCCACCGGAGCTGTCCAAGCTCCCGCTGCATACCCACCACCCACACCATACATCATTCACCCCGTGCAGCTGGTTCCCCGGTGCAGTCTGCAATCTTGGATCCATGCTTGTTACCTACCTTGGCTCACCTGGTACCGCAAGCCCGGGCTCGGCGAGATGATGCATGGCCTGACCGAAAGCTTCTTGCTGCCCTGGGGACCAAGATTTGCACGAGACGAGACGAGACGATTGCTTGCTCTTCAGGCCAAAGAAAAGACGTTGAGGTCGGTCCAAGAGGCGGCGACCTCGGCGTATTAGCGGAGTCTCAAAGACGTCTCCCCCGCACCCATCTCTCCACTTTGCGGGCTCTCCACGGCCGGCGGCATTTGGATGAACTGGAGCTCATGGAGAGTCCGTCTGTTCTCGTTGGAAAACCTGCGAGTAATACGGCCGACGCTTGGCGTTGGGTGACGTCTCAGGTGTCCATTCCAATATGGATGTTCCAGCTTCTGGAATCCACCGAAATTTGGGGGCTTTTCGGTCTTGAAATGCTCATCCCCGTCCCTGTTTGCGTCCTGGGTCGACCTCTTAATGCCCTGGGCTGACCTCGTTGACCTTCTTCCCGTCTTGTCTCTCCTCTTCTTATCCACGCCCTCCCTCCCCTCCCATCCACTCCTCTAAACCAAGCAGCTCCCTCAATCCATGATCCCCAAGCCCCCCCACCAGCGGCCGCCATTGGATATTCCTCAGCCACTGACACAGCATCCGTCAGCAGCTCTCGCAGCAGCTTGTGCTCGGTGACGGTGACGCCAAGCTCCAGCTCCAGTTTCCCCAGCGGTACCAGCTCCAGCAGCTCCGGCTCCCGCTGCGACAATCTGCTTCATTTTCCTCCCTCCTCCAGCTTCTCTCTCCTTCATCCTTACATCACCTCCTCCTCCCTCGATTCTATCCTTTCTCCTCGCCGCCTGCTCCTGCAGCCTCCGAACCCGTCTGCCACATTACCTCTCCCTTCTCGACTGCGCCGCCCACCTCACAACCCATCGCCATGGCTCTCGCCGACGAGTCCAACCGTGTCGTTCAAGAGTTCGACTTTACCAATGACGACCTGAACCGTCATGTCAAGGAATTCTTGAGGCAGATGAGTATGTCTCTTTCACTGCACTGCACTCAATGTCGTTTGGCGCAACGCTGTGGCGTCTTGCAGGGGGAGCTCCCTCTCATGATGCTCTGTCGCATACCGCCAAATTTACCTCCACGTATTCATGATACTGATTTTTTGCGCGCTTTCCAGACGAGGGCCTCTCCAAGGAGGGTACCAGCCTCCAGCAGATCCCAACCTATGTCACAGGCGTCCCCAATGGCACAGAAAAGGTGAGACTCTGGCGCACGCGAGTGACGAGAGCTTCAACTGACACGACTTTTTTTCATGCAGGGTCTGTATCTTGCTGTCGATCTTGGTGGAACAAACTTTCGAGTCTGCTCCATCATGCTCAACGGCGACACCACCTTTAACCTAACCTTTAACAAGGTCGCCATCCCCAAGGAGCTCATGGTCGCAAAGACCGCATCGGAGCTCTTCTCCTTCCTCGCCAAGCAGATCGAGACTTTCCTCAAGGAGCATCATGCCGAGCACTTCAACAGCCATCTGCGCCGGCGCAACACCTACAGCACCGCCTCGGGCTACCGGGATGAGCACATCTTCCGCCTGGGCTTCACCTTTAGCTTTCCCGTCAAGCAGCTCGCCATCAACAAGGGCCTGCTGATTCGATGGACCAAGGGCTTCGACATCCGCGATGCTGTCGGCAAGGACGTCTGCGCACTGCTTCAGACCGAGATCGACAAGCTCCAGCTCCCCGTCAAGGTTGCAGCGCTCGTGAACGATACTGTTGGCACCCTCATGGCGCGTTCGTACACCTCGACCGGCAAGAGCCGATCTATCCTGGGTGCCATTTTCGGCACTGGTACCAACGGCGCCTACATGGAGAAGCTGGATAACATCAAGAAACCCATTACAGGCGACTATGACCAGTCAACGGGCGAGATGGTGGTCAACACAGAATGGGGCTCCTTTGACAATCAGCTCAACGTTCTCCCCTCAACGGCGTGGGATAAGGCCCTGGACGCCGAGAGTGTGAACCCCGGCGACCAGATGTTTGAGAAGCGCGTGTCGGGAATGTTCCTGGGCGAGATTGTGCGACTTGCCGTGGCCGACATGATCAACAGCGAAAAGTCGTCCTTGTTCAAGGATCTCAACTCCAGCTCCAACGACTGGGGTTCCACGACCAACATTGCGCCCCAATCCGGCTTCCTCAAGCCCTGGGGTCTTGACAGCTCCATCATGTCGGTAGCGGCGGCTGACAACACCCCCGAGCTGTCCACCCTTCGTCAGGAGCTGGAGAACCTGCTTCACGTCTACACACCCTCGCTCGAGGATGCCCAGGCCTTCAAGTCCGTCTCCAACGCTGTCGGCCGACGTGCCGCTCGACTGTCGGCTGTCGCCATTGGCGCCATCGCTCTTCAGTCTGGCAAGCTCGAAGACCCCAACGAGGAGGTCATCGACATTGGTGTCGATGGCAGCTTGGTCGAGCACTACCCCTTCTTCCGCGATATGATTTATGAGGCCCTCCGCGCCATTGACGGCATCGGACCCAAGGGCGCCGAGAAGATCCGTATTGGTATTGCCAAAGACGGTAGCGGCGTCGGTGCCGCCCTGATCGCTCTCGTTGCTGCCGGCAGGGAGAAGCCCGAGGACTACCTGGTTGACATCAAGTCCGAGTCCGCTCGAGGCCGCAAGTTGTCCAATGCCATTGGTACGTGACCTCATAAATCTCATTTCAGCGGCATTCCTTTCCCCCCTTTGCATTCACCCCCCTAGATCAACTCACGCGACCACTGCTAACACTCAATAGCCGACGAACCCCTAATCTCAACCACCGCGCTCGTGGTGGGTGGCATTGTTGGTGCCATCGCACTAGCAGCATTCTGGTGGAACAAGCGTCGGTAGGAAGCCCTATCGTGTTACTTGCGCTTTGGGCCATATTTGGGTGTTCATCTTGCTGTTGAGTGTGTTATGTATATATGTGTATGGGAAAGACGTGTTCATGTTGATTCCTGGGGACTTTGGCGTCTCTTGTTGTCTCAAATGTTGTGTTTCGCGTTGTTCGCACCAAAAACTGTATGGGTATGAGGCAGTTGATTATGACGAAAAGAATTCAATGATTGGTCAGTTTCTGCATCATATGAGGTTCTAGGGAAGTGAATCAAGTTCTTCCAACTGTAGCGTCTATTTGCTTATTTATTCATGTATTTATTCATTTAACAATGTCGTTCTTGCCAGGTCCGTCTATCCATTGCTGTCCGTTAGCACCGTATTCTTTCATGAAGCGTTTCTTATTTGTCTGAGGCAAGTTGAGCTCGACCTTGTTTCTACCATTTCCTTCTCTAGCTGCCAAAGGCGGCCGCAGGATAAGATCGATCCCGCTTCTTTCGCCCCGTCGAGCTGCTCCTCGAGCTTGCGCCAGAGCCAGACTCGCCAGGAGCCTTGCGACCTGGTGGCACCAACAGCCCGCCTACCATATCTTCGGGCATGTCGTTCCATTCTGTCTCGGGGCGTTGATTCTGGTAGGATCGACCTGAGTGGGGGAGTGGTGGTCTCGAGGCCCCGTCCTTGGGAGGGCCAGACATGGGTGGGAGGTTTACCACGGCGGCGGTCGTGCTGGCGGGAATGGAGGGTGGAGGTGCCGAGGATGACGAAGGAAGAGAGCTTCGAACGGAGGCGCCGACGGGACGGTGAACCAGCCAGGCCGAGTCGGGGCGGAGTTTAAGATAGTAGCCGCGAATAGGTTGGCCGTCCTTGTTGAAACCGCGTCCCTCATACCACTTGAGGCCCTCCTCGTTCTCAGTCCAGACGTGCGCCGTGACAGAGGCCACGTCGAGGCTGGAATCCGACACGGCCGTCGCAATGATGTTATCCACAGCGGCATTGATCAGCCCCAGCGACCGGTACGGCGATAGGAGGCAGAGGGACTGGATGTAGAGGTTCTGCGGCACCTGGCCATGGGTCTTGGAGTCGAGAACAGGCTCGACGCGGCAGACGACTCCGCCGACCACCTTGGGCTCGGCGCCGTCATGCGCCCATGTGATTACGCGTGAGAAGCGGCCGGAGGCGGCGGGATCGACTGCGCGCTGGTAGAAGTTGTCCGGGTAACTGACGGGCAGGAGGAGGGCATTGATGCGGCGCAAAGCGTTGATGTCGGAGGGCGAGACGAGGCGGATGTCGGCTTCTAGGGGGAGAGAAGCTGGGAGAGGCGGGAGTTGGAACGTGGATGTCTCGTCGGCTTCCTCTTGCTCAGAGGGGGGAGTTATGGTTGGTGGAGGGGCAGTAGTAGCAGTCGACGGCGGCGGAGGAGGCGTTGAGAGACCGGTAGAGGGCGGAGGAGCGTATTTCGGAGCCTTTGCTTGGAAGAAGGAACGAATGGAGAGCTGGGCGGGTTTGGTCGATGGGAGTGACATGGTGGTAACGTATATATAGGTATATGCTTGGTTGTTGTCTCTCGTTGGGTTGGAGGTTTTGGGAGAGAAATGGTGGAAAGAAAAAGACAGGGGAGCGAGAAAGAGAAGCCCTCAACTTAAGGTCGCTTCAGCCGCACGAGCCAGGGTGAGATGCTAGCAATGTATGGATGGATGTAAGAAGCAGGAATGTTCTTCTTCTTCTATGGATGTTTGCGTCGAGTTGGATGGACAGGGCAAAAAATGGGAGCAATGAGAAAGAAGCTCTAACAAGACTGGAACCGCACTAGCGCAGGGAGAGTTGACCATCCATCGCAGCGTAGCCACCCAGATCGATGGGGATTCCTGGGGGCACCAGATTGGATTGGTCATTTAGGTTCGGATCAGTTCAAGGGACCAATCCCACGTGAGAGCTGCGTCGTCATTCGCAGAGGGGGAACTGCGACGGCTGTAATTAGAAGCACGAGGGGAATGCGATGCGTCAAACTGGAGTGTCCCAGCTGTCTTGCGTGTTGTGCCCCGCCCCCCTGAGAGTTTAGGAGGTCGTGGGCTATTCTAGCGTGATGGAGGGTGAGGAGCAGAGTTGGAGGACAGCTTGCCGTCATGACATTTTAAGCTTCATGTTAAGGATCTGGTCAAGGCAAGCGGTCATTGACATATCTCTCATGGCATATTGTCTGTTAACATTCATCTAACAGCGCATCTGACCAAGCTAATATGCACCACTGCGTTGTGTTGCTCTGGTCCTTGGCCCATGGGCCTGTTGATTTTCCTTTCCGAGATCCATTCCCACCTGAGTTTCAGTGGTGGCACCTGCACGCTCACTGCTGAGGCTCACCTCAAGGCAAATTTCCCCCTTCTGCTCTTCCGTCATCCTTCCATCGTCCAACACGAACAAAACATTTCTCACCGTTTTTGACACTGCGGGCCATCTTTGGGCTTTGTCTTGTTCTGGGGTTTTCTGTCTCTTTTCTTCTTCTTGTTTACTACTCTTTGCATTAATATCTCCCAATCACAGAGCAGGAAAACCATCATAGGATCTCGTGCCTCACCCGCCGTTTATTACAAACAGATTGGGGGACAGACAATAGAGCCTCAGCTATTGTGCAGCTTCCCGTTGATTGTCAACCTTTGTTTTTTTTTTCTTATCCTTTTTTTCCTGTTTCGGAATTGAACTGCGATTCATCTGCTCTCATCACGCTCTTCATATTGTAATTCCTCCTCTTCCACTGCTGAAAGCTTTCTTCTCCCCGAACATCAATTCCTCTCCCGCCAATCTCCAGCTTTTTTTCGCCCTTTACAACTCTACCCCGGCCGGAATTCCGTCCGCGCACCCCCCCTCCGCCCGGTAGCTGCCGTTTCGCTCCTCGGCATCATCACACGATTCCAGTTACACACCCTCCGCTTGACAAATTCGTCGGCCCTGGCTCGGTTTCTTGCTTCCCCGGCGAACATCATGAATGCTGGCACGGGCAGGGCGGGCATCATTCGCGCTCGCGATGATGCCGGTAGTATGGACAAGTTGGTAAGCATGCATTCGTCTACCCTTTCGCATCTCGACTCGCTGCGATTCCCTCCACGGGGATGTCCTAGAGAGCCATCGCCTCTTCGACATTAATCACTGCCCCCCTATCTAGATGATGCTTCATTGGACTTTCTGTCTGTTTGGCTGTATGGCTAATGCTGGATACATCTAGGCACACGCTGTACTAGACGATGTGCTCTACAACGTCCTTTGCGATTTGTTGATGAAGACGCACCGCGAGGAAAAGACAGCGAAGGCCACCACTGCTGCCATTCGAGTCGAGAAGCTGGCATCCGATGCGTCCGATAGCTCGACCCCCGATTCGAAACCAGACGTACGGATCGAGACGGATGCTGCCATCTACGAGGATGGCAAGGTTTTGCTCAAGGGCAACCCCCTCAAGACGACCGCTGACATCCTATGCCCCCGATGCCATCTTCCTCGACTCTTATATCCTACCGACGGCAAAGGCGCTCAGAAGCCCGACCCGAGCACCATCTACTGCAAGAAGCACCCTTATATCGATAAACCGGGATGCGACATCTACGGCCAGAGCTGGGTCGGACCAGGTCCCGGCCGCGGCAAGAAAAAGAAGGACATGGAGAAGAATGCCGACTCTCCTGCGCCCGAACAGCGACCACCCAACGTCTTGTCCTTCCCATCAGCCACGTGTAGCAAGTGTAAACGTTGTATTCTCGTCACCAGACTCAATAACCACATGGGCTCTTGCATCGGCAACAGCGGCCGCAACGCCAGCCGGGCTGCGGCGCAGAAGTTGAGCAACGGCGGATCCCAGAACGACCCGACGCCGCCTTCATCGCAAAAGGCGACGCCCGCGCCGGGTTCTCGCGCCGCCAGCCCCAAGAAGCGCGACGCAAGCGAGGAAGAGGAAGACTCGGAGAATAGCCACAAGAAGAAGAAGCTCAAGCCCGCGTCGGTTACCAAGAAGGTCATCCTGAAGACGAAGCCGAGCCTCAAAAAGGAGAAGCCCAAGGGTCTTTCCTCGTTGAGCCAGGAGCAAAAGGCCGACTACTCAAAGGGAGACTCGGTCGAGGTGGCCCCTAAGAAGGTGGTGTCCAAGGGCATCAGTCCTGTCAAGAAGCTCAAGCTGAACAAGCCTCATCTGGGCTCGCCCAAGCCCAAGGCCAATCTCATCCGGGAGGCCACGGGGGAGTCGGAGTCTTCAGATACCTTATCATCACCACCTCAGTAGAATCCTAACTGGTCTTTGGACTGGCGGAGGAGCGTCTTTATTGATGGCAATGCTGGCGCTGGTCTTATACTTGCTAGTCAAGGTGATTTTTGGTTGGATACGGATAGAGACAGGCAGCACAACGCGCGATCAGGGGACGGATTTGCTTCTCGAGGATCATTCTTCTACGTGTATTATTCTCAAACGCAATGCATTGGAACGGCGGTTTGGTTGGTTAGGGTGACCGGGACCAGATATTCACAGCATCCACGGAAAAGGGACCGGGGAGTTTTTGGCGTTCAAGGTACAAGAATGGATAATTTTTCAAGACTTTTGATCAATTGTGACTGTGATGGACTGTGTGATCTAACTCCTCAACGCCGGCATGTAATCCAAGATTCTAACCTCTCAAACGCCTTTTTTCTAAGCCTCTAGTCTGGTCTATAGTTGCTCTTCCTCGACGACGCGAGCCTTGACAATCTTGAGGTCATCAACAGGTCGATCCTCAGGCCCTGTGGTGACCATGCCCATCCTGCGGACGGTTCCCATGCCTGACTTGACCCTCCCAAAGATGGTATGCTTCCCGTCGAGCCAGGGGGTAGGAGCGAGGGTGACAAAGAACTGGGAGCCGTTGGTGTCGGGACCCGCGTTGGCCATGCTGAGGATGCCGGCTCCCGTGTGCTTGAGGGCCGGGTCGATCTCGTCGGCAAACTTGTCGCCGTAGATGGAGGTGCCGCCCCGGCCGGTGCCGGTGGGGTCTCCGCCCTGGACCATGAAGTTGGGGATGACGCGGTGGAAGACGGTGCCGTCGTAGTAGCCGCGGCGGACGAGGGTCGCAAAGTTGTTGCACGTCTTGGGCGCGTGGGAGGTGTAGAGCTCGAGGGTGAAGGAGCCCTAGATGGTCAAAAGTTAGCGGTGGTGTGGAAATGTAGATGCGGCGTACCATTGTGGTCTCCATTAGAATGTTGGTTGTCATGACTGCGCTTGATTTGTGAGTTTGGATGGAGGGGCATGAATCTTGGGTCGGGACAAGGCTGAGGTGACGATGGCGCTGTTCCTGGTGGTTTAGATCCCCGTGGGTTGATTGGTCGGAGGTGCCCACATTCTAGAGATGGCGCTAAAACCTTCCATCGACATCTGAAAAGTGACAGTGGACCTCTTTCAGCCTCAGGGCAGCATAACAGACGTCATTTGACGATTTTCTTTCTTTGTATTCATTTTCTCACAGAATTGTTGGTCGTGTTTTCTGATTCACAGACTCGCATTCTTTGTTCTTACTCACTGTCGTGTTACTGGATATGAGACCGTGCCTACTCGTCTCCAAGTCATTTTCACGTTGCTCTCCCAACATTCACAACACACAGCACGACACCTCAAGCCATGGCCGAAAATACGACAGAAACGGTGCCGCTAGAGGGCTCGCTCGACAGCCTGAATGCAACCCTCGGGAATAAGGCCGGCTGGTTCTCGGCCGTCGAGTACCTGCAGGATCTCGACTTTCTCCTCCTCGAGCTCAAGCTCGTCCTCAGCGCTATCGGCATCATCTACCTGGGCGCCCACGCGGCTCTACGCAGACCCCCGTCCGCGGCACCGGCCAAGGAGCGGAAGCCGGGCGACAGGGACGATGACGAGCGCTTCTCTCAGGGACTGGAGCCCTCGGACGCCATCATGTTCCCCCTCATGGCCGGCTTTGTTCTCGTCGGCCTGTACTACCTGATCCAGTGGCTTCAGGACCCCAACATTTTGAACAAGATACTTCGCTGGTACATGTCGACCATGTCCATTGCTAGCTTGCTCTCCCTCTACGCCCACGGGATCGAGCTGGCCACGAGTGTTGTGTTTCCACGGTACTGGCGTGGACGGAACGGCCTTCTCATGGCCGTGGACCAAGAGACGAGAACTGTCAAGGCGTGCGACTCTGTGGGCAACCCTACGGCAGAAACAGGAACCACCAACCCCTTCCCTGGGCCTCTGGCCTGGCTCGCCTTTTCCGAGAGAGCTCGCAAGGCAGGATGGGAGCTCCGCAGTCTTCTGACCCGACACTGGATCGTCAAACTCTTTATCCACGGCATGGGCAAGGAGGAGGGCAAGATCAAGTTTGCTCACATGTTGGCCATGTTCTCGGCTCTGGTCACGGCGCTCGTCTACACTTCCACCACGTCTCCTTTCCTGGCCAACATGCTCGGCTATGCCATGTGCTATGGCTCGTTCCTCCTGCTCTCCCCGACCGATTTCTTGACTAGCACTCTGGTCTTGGTTGGACTGTTCTTTTATGACATTGTCATGGTGTTTTACACGTGAGTTGCTCTCTGGTGTTGACGGGTTCTTGAACTAACAATGGATTAGACCCTACATGGTTACAGTCGCTACCAAGCTGGATGTACCAATCAAGCTCACTTTCGAGACTGCAGACCGCAAGAGTATCCTAGGTCTGGGTGATATTGTCGTTCCTGGCATGGTCATGGCCTTGGCTCTGCGGTTTGATCTTTGGCGTCATTACGTTCGCAAGGTGAAGTACGAGAGCACCGAGTTGAAGTTGATCGAGAAGGACTCGGCAGGCGCCCTCGTGACTAGGAGCGAGGTTAAGCACAAGGAGGTCAAGGCCAAGTACGTCAACGTCAAGGGAAACTGGGGCGACAGTCTCTGGACGCGAGGGCCCTTGTTTCTGTTCGGGGCCCAACAGTTACCGGCCGAGCTGGAGGCGGCCCGTTTTCCAAAGACATACTTTTATGCCTCTGTCTTCGGGTACCTTCTGGGTATGCTCGTCACCCTGGCGATGCTCCTGGTGTTCAAGCGCGGACAACCTGCGCTGCTGTACCTGGTGCCGGGTGTGCTGGGTTCGCTGTGGCTGACGGGCCTTGTGCGGGGGGAGATCAAGAAGATGTGGAAATACACCGAGGACGGCAGCCTTGACATGATTGACGTGGTGGTGGATCTTGATGGTGAGGGAAACGCTATCAAGACGATAGGGAAGCTCAAGGACGGCGTTGTCGACACGACTAAGAAGGACGACGAGAAGGATGACGAAAAGGAGGTCAAGGATAGTAACAAGGGTCATGGAAAGGGAGGGCACAAGGTGTTTTTGCTTTCGATAGAAGCGGAGAGTCTGTAGATGAAGACATGACTGGAGTAATAGACGCAACGACAGATAGAGTGCGTATACATTGTGCTTCTGGTTCGAGAGGCATACATCAACCAACTCATTGACGTGCCTTGAGGTGTCAAACGGCGTAGACTCGGCGTACAGTGACTAGTCCAAGGTATGGGAGACAGTGATGGATGCTATTCAGACCCCTGAGAAGTCGGCGTAGGTTTAGATAAACATCTGTCTGAGCGTCAATGACAAAACTAATACTTCAATTGCCCGAACATTGCACCTTCCCACGAATGCATTCTGGGGTTTATTTGTTTATTTAAGATCTGTCGTTTACCCTTGCCCCTTCCCATCCCCATTCTTCCCGACTCTGTCGTGCACTCTTGATCATTCTATCCTTCTCTTCTATCGCCATGGACTCGACTCTCCCCAGTCTAGAAAACGACCCCAACGCGCCGGGCAATGTCGGCGATTCAAATCTTTCAGAGTCCCTGGCCGAAATGGACCTTGAACCGAGCTCCTCCTCGGAGGATAAACGCTCACGCCAGGAATCCGAGCCTGCCGCTGAGGAGACGGACCAGTCCAGCCCCCCTACCAAGAGACAGCGTCGTGAACAAGACAATGACGAAGACGACGACGACGATGAGCAGCAGGATGTGGTCATGGAAGACCAGGAGAACAGCGGGGAGGGATCCCGACAAGATGACGTCGACCACAGCGAGGATGCATCTCAACATGACACGGTCCAAGATGACGCCGAGATGGGATCCTTGTCCGACAACGATGCCAACTCTTCACCCCCTGCGTATGCAGACGACGAGGAACCCCCTCCATATGAACCCGCCAACCCAAGCCCTACCATCTCCATCGCAGAGGGTTCCATGATCTCCTTCGACACGCCGCTAGACGAGAACCTCGACGACATGCCACCCCTGGTGGAAGTCGACCAGCAGGAGGACGAAGTTCCTGCCTCGGAGGTTTCTCAAGGAGCTGTGGATGATGGCACCTCGGACGTGGTCTTGGCTTCATTCTTTGAAGAAGTTGTTAGGAGCCAGACGAGGAACGTCACGAGACCTCGTCGTCGTAGGGCGAGGACGTCAACCACCCCGAGACCTGAGTGGGTTTTTGGCGTCCGTAATAGACCGGACCCGAGACGGATGGTTACGGGTAGGGAATACCT
Source organism: Fusarium piperis (assembly GCA_027886205.1). NCBI lineage: Eukaryota > Fungi > Ascomycota > Sordariomycetes > Hypocreales > Nectriaceae > Fusarium > Fusarium piperis. The sequence goes on from RZGM01000008.1 coordinate 479,481, forward strand.
CCGGCAGGTCACGAGCGAGTCGTGGGAGCACTCGGATGATGAGGGCCGGTGAATCTGTCAAGTGGGAGGTGTCTTGATCTTGAGCGTTGAACACGGCATGTGAGACTTGAGCGATGGACGTTTAGGCGTTGTTGGTTTATTAATTATAATTACATTGTCTTGATTATACATTTATATCATTATCATTAATATCCCTCCTCTACCATCTCGAGTCTACATTGGTAGACGTATCTTCCAACGTCCGTAATCCCCTGCACCACGTAAAGGTTTAGACTCTTCGCAGGGGTCAACCATCCACCCAGACAAGAGACACTCCCCATCTCGTCAGACGGAAAAGTTCCCCGTCCAGGCTTCCTCTGGCTTGTAGTGTGCCCAACAGTCGGCGTTAAGATGGGCGGGTTTGTAAAAACCAAAGCGGCCGTGACACCAGAAGCATCTCAACGTCCAAGCATAGAAGAATGATGCTCAAAGAACATCATCTTCACACTTTGCTTGACCGGAGAACAATCCTCGAGTGAGAAGCACAGCTTTGCTTCACTGGGCTCGCGAGACAACTTCCAGCGGATTCGCATCATCAGCCCCAGTCGACAAAAGTGCCAGACTCGTAAAGCCGATGGATCATCAACACTTCAGGCTCAACGATGAAAACATCCAGCGGTATAAAGTCCTCTAGCCTCAAAAAGAGACGAGAACAAAGGTGTCCTCGACTGCCGCAGAGCTGGCGCCCCGCCCTGTACGGCAGGAAGACGTGAAGGACATGGTGCTACGACGCTTTGGGAGGAATCTCGAGGTGAGACTCGGACTCTTTTGGCGGAGCAAACAGTTACAACTCTCTCTTGGTCATCGTAGCGTGGGGGAAATCGATGGCTGGGCGATGAATGGTGGTTTGTCGAGGAGAGAGAGTGTGAGAAGAACACAGGAATCTTGCAGACCAAGACTCGACTGTGGAGCTGGCTTTTGGTGAGTTTGAAGAGAAGAAGCCGCTGAGGAGTACAATAACAATTTGCGAATTCTTGATTCTTTTTATATCTATACAACTTCACGGGTTTGCCGTCTCCGGCCCGTGTTTCGGCCGGGTCCCCACCTCCGACATGCCGGGTTTCGCATCTTCCTTCCCGAGTCTCATCTCATCTCATCACTCACCTCAAACGTAGACGAAACCTGAATCTCACACTCGCAACCTTTCCCAATAACTCTTCTACTATTGATCATGGGTGAATCTCCGACCGTTATTCAGTGGGTAATCGATACCCGTCCACTTTGGCCATCAGCCACCGACACGAAGCATCTCACCACGGCTGTAAGTCAACTCCCCTGCTCCTTCAACCCATGCTAGGCTCTCGCCAGCGTCTCATGAGGAGTACAGGCCCCGCGTGCTCTGTCCCTCCTCACGGAGCAGGAGCGAGCTTCCGTGCTCCGGTACTACCACGTCCGCGATGCGAAACTGGCCCTCGCCTCGGCCCTCGTCAAGCGGTACGCCATCTCACGCTTCTGCGGCGTCCCCTGGTCCTCGGCTGAGGCCACCCGCGACGCACGCACCAAGCCCGTGTTCCGTACGCCGGCTGGCGACGAACCCCTGCTCTTCAACGTCTCTCACCAGGCTGGTCTCGCCGTTCTCTTTGCCGTCCATAACCCACCTCAAGGTCTAGCCGTGGGCGTCGACGTTGTATGTCCAACCGAGAGGAGGACCCGCGATCTAGGGGCTCTGGCAGGGGAGGGATGGAACAGCTTCGTCGACATGCACGCCGAGGTCTTTGGTCTTGGAGAGGTGATAGCGTTGAAGAAGCTCAACCCCAGCGCCGACGTCGCCGAGCGTGACCGTGCCCTGCGGTATTTCTACGCTCTTTGGTGTCTGCGTGAAGCCTACGTCAAGATGACGGGCGAGGCTCTTCTGGCGAGCTGGCTCAAGGACCTCGAGATGCCAGGGTTTGCGCCGCCAGAGGATATGAAAGGCTCGCAGGAGGTTTGGTTCAAGGGGGAGGAGGTGAAGGATGTTGATATAAAGCTGGTGCCGCTTCTGGGAGAGTACATGATCTCAACCGCAGTGAAAAGGGGAGAGAATGGAGAGGGAGTCGAGGTTGGTGACTTCAAGATGCTGGACATGGAACAAGTCTTGGCCTTTGGTGAGGCAACTGATGCATTGTAATGTGATGAGAGTTACGGATAATGAACGGACATAAACACACCAATCCATTCTATGGATATGTATCGAGTTTCGTAGGGTTATTGTTTCCATTTCATGTCTCATACTTGGCTAGATACATTCAAATCACCTAAAAGTTCTCACCAAAGAACTTGAGGACAGTTCTGTAGCCTCGCTCGTACTCCTCCTTGACTCGGTCGTCGCTGAGATCAGCGCGAGCAGCCATCCAACCGTGGATCTGGTCCTTGAAGGTCTCGACGTGCTTGGGCCCAGTCAGGGCGTTCTCAAACTTCTTGACCTCCTCATCGGGCTCCTCCTTCGAGGCCAGCAGAATAGTAGGAGTCTTGATACCCTCGGCATCAGCGGCGTCAACCATGGCGGGGTGGATCTGGGCAGCCACGGAGAAGGGGTTGGTGTCGGCCTTTGTGGTGAGGGACACGACCTTGCCGCCCCAGCAGTACTATCGATTGTCAGCAGATGAATGGTACTCGGGACCAGGGCCAACATACACCGAGGATGCCAGTCTTGGAGATGGAAGAGTCCTGCTCCAGGACAGCCTTGACGTAGTCGGGCACCAGGCCGGCGATCTTGGGAGGAGGGAAAGTTCCAAAGAACTGGCCGAGGTTCTTCTGCTTCTCCTCCGTGTCCGGGGGGTACCTAAGTTTGGAAGCCGGTATTCAGCAAAGCCTCTTCTACTGTTGAAGCTTCAGAGAGCTCACCACTCAATGGGGCAGGGCTTGCCCTGGAACCAGTCAGGGATAAAGACCTTGTACTTGTGGTGGGCGTCGCTGAAGGCGAGGATGTCGGCGCCCTGCAGGGTCTGGTCAAAGTATCCAAAGATGTCGTAAATGACTACGATGGCCTTTTTGGCGTCGAGAGGGCCGGTGACGTCTTGTCAAGGACTCCATGTTAGCTGCTTGTCCATCTCTGCTTCACAGGGGCACCCGTACAAGTCTTGTAGCCACCAATCTCCTTGTATGTTCCCTTGGCCTCGTATCCCGAGGACACGACGGGAGGGATGTTGCAGCAGGCCTCATTGTGGCCGTGGGACGCAGGCATGGTCGACATGATGGGCAACCTGACGCTTGAAAGCTCAATGTGACGGCGGGGTAGCTACAGTAGAAGCTGCTATCAGCTAGAGTTCGGCCAGAGATGGCGCCGTCTCGGTCAAGTAAGACCGAATGACGCTATGCAAGGAAGAGTCATGACTTACTCGGTGATGGTAAGAAAAAGGAGCGGTAGATGAAGGTCTTGCACAAGGAATTGATGGGAAGAAGTGGGAGCTTTCCTATTGCGGGGGAAAGCCGAGGACGGGAGGGGCAAGAAGCAACAACGAAACGCGACTTCCCGGCTAGGCCAATCGCAGTGGGTGATGTCACCATTCGTTGTAGTCCATTCAATCAACAGCTTCACACGCCTCATACTGACTTGACTATGGCCGTAAAACATAATATCATACTATGTATTTCCAATTCTTCGCTGCATGGTCCCCCGTATCTTTCTTTCTCATTTCCCCTACTCCAATCCCTTCAATTCTTGTCTCGAGCTTCCGTCTCAACCGTCGGTCCCCGGCCCCCGGCCCCAGCCGGCCCGGTGGGGGTCTGGCCATCCCACCTCCAGTTGATATGATACAATTTCACTTCACATCATATCAACAACATTAATTGTAAAAATGTTTCAGATTCTACCCCGATCCCCTCTCGAGAATGGATCGGTAATGCCACTTTTAAGTGCCCAGCCATAGAGGCCATATAAAACCATAAAACAATCGCTCCCAATGTTGCCCAGAAGCCCGATCGCCTCGTGCTCAATCTCTCTCGCCATAACTCCAGACTATGCCAAAGAAAAAAAATCTCGAGGGTTGACCCAGCGCTTTCCCCTTGGCTGTCTTGTCGACCCGGCCCCTTTTGTCGCCTCTGAAAAGAGCTGCCTAGAAAACCTCTCGTCCGCTAAACTCGAATGTCGTCGCATCGTCGCCCCAAATCTTGACCCTAACCTCACCTCACCTCTCTCTATCAGGGCTGTAACTGTTTCCCAGCCCGCTCTATCCTATTAATCACCTCACAGGAGAATTCGGACTGAGTCCTCCCATGCGCCGCACCACCACCTGCATCTTCTCAATGAGCTCCGGGATCCTGTATGGCTTCACCAACACATCATCGCACCCAGCTTCCTTCGCTTCCATCACCTGCTCAGGTCGTGCATTGGCTGTCACTGCAATGATCGGGATTCGCCCTCCTGATGCACAGAATACTTCTCCGCTGGCCTCGAGTTCTCGAATCTTGCGCGTGCACGTCAGCCCGTCCTGGATCGGCATTTCTATGTCCATCAGGACCAGGTTGATGGCAATTGGCAGTGGGTTCGTGCTAGTCCTCCCTGACATGTTGCCGCCGCCGATGTTAAGGCTGAGTCTCGGTACCACTCCTTGACGTCGTCTCAGTTTCTCCAACGCCTCGATTCCATGGTTTGCCACGTCTACTGTGTAGCCCCGATCTGTCAAACCACGACGCGTGATTTGCTGGTTGATGAGATTGTCCTCCACCACCAGGATTCCATCAAGCCGCACATTGCCCCCGGGGTTCTGGTGTCGTTGTAGCCGGATATCACGGCAGGGTCGCTTGCCATCCGCCGTTTCGGTGCCATCAGTGCTTGCTATTAGTTTGGCAGCCGCCGCTGCAGCCAAGGCCTCGTTTCTCGATTCCTCGCTGGGGACGTATGTTTCGATGTAAAAGGCAAACGTTGATCCTACGCCTGACTGGCTCAGCACCCCAATTGCTCCATTTTGTAGCTCCGTCAACCGGCGAGAGATGAACAGGCCCAGCCCAGAGCCGCCGTACTTGGTATGCGTTTTGGCGCTGGCTTGGACAAACTTGTTGAATAGATTGCCCATCTCTTCTGCCGTCAGGCCCTGGCCGGTATCCTTGACCTCAAACAGGAGGTATACGGGATGGGCCCGGCCTCTGAGAGCAGGTTGGTCATATTCCTCCGAAATATCACAGAACCTCGGAATGAACTGTACCGCCGTCATCTCTTCGCCCGGAGGAGTCAACGAGCCCTTGACGCCGATAGTCACGTTTCTCGTCTTGCCCGTCTTAGTGAACTTTAATGCATTCGTAAGGAGGTTGATCAGAACTTGCTTGACGCGAGACGGGTCAAGGTCAAGATAGTCGTATCCAAGGTCTGTGTATGACTTGTCAACATAGGATGTGAGCTCAATGTCCACACGGCGAGCCTCCACTTCAAACATCTTGAGCGCATCATTGACGATCTGAATTGGGTCCACCGTGCAGGGCGTGACGGCCAGGAGCTTCGAGTCAAGCTTGGACATGGTAAGAATGTCGTCGACAATACGCTTTTGATGTTGAGCGCATGTCACGATTGTCTCGGCATTCTCGATGCTGTCCTCCAGGAGTCGTTTTTCTTCATCTGATCTTCCAGCAACTGAGCCTCTTGTTTCACCATCAACACCAGCTCGTGTCGGTGTGAGGGGAGTCGGATTGTCGCTGATATCTTGGACCCTAGCCAGAGAAGCAATAATGGCGTCTGTGCAGTGTAGAATGGCACTCAGCGGGTTTCGCATCTCATGAGAGGTCATGTCGATAAAGTTCTCCTGCTGTCGCTTCGACTCGATCGCTTCTTCCTTGCGCAACTTTTCCTGCTCTAGCTGCCACTTTTGCATCGAAACATCGCTGAGACACCCGGTGAAAGATTGGATAACACCATCAGAGCTCTTCACCGGCATAAAGGTTGCGAGAACCCACCGAGAAGCCATCGACGTGTTGCCACTGCTGTCTTCGGTGATCCATGGACTTCGAAGGCGGAACTCGGCCGTCTCGGTACGCCCAGACTCTGCCAGCTTTGTGAGCGTCACCTCAAGGATAGGTAGGTCTTCTTCCACCACACACGCAGGCCAAGGCTCCACGTCGACTTTGGCAAGGTCAACCTTTTCCAGACCCGTCAGTTCCCAGAATAGATTATTGGCGCTCAGCAGTCGTCCGTCCATGCTCACGTCGTACATTCCAACCGTCGCGAACTCGGCAAGCCGTTTCAAATTCTCTGCCTCCTGTGCTCGGCGGACTGCCTCCTCTGTGCTATCTTTTTGCACTGTGACATCGGTCAGGCAGGTCAGGATTCGGATAACGCTCCCGTCTGGAGCTCGCTCGGCTTTTGTGGAAGCCAGGATGTGACGTGCAACTCGGTCGTCAACCATGGCCAGAGGCCCTGGAGATCTAAAGCTCTGCGGATCCAGGCCATCTCGGCTCCGTGCGATACGGTACTCGAACGTCACGGTATCCAGCTTTTGGACGTCTTTGTAGGCCTGGATAACTTTTGGCTTGTCTTCTTCCAGGACCGACTCAAGGAGAGCACCCTGGGCGATTGGGCCTTTCGGGTAGCCAGTGATACGATGCCAGGCATCATTTGCAAAGGGGATATTGCCCTCGACGTCCACAAAGCACATTCCGACAGGGATGAAGTCTGCCACGGCGGTCAACGTTTGAATTGACCTCTCCGCCTGCTCTGTTTGGTATTCGAGTCGCTGTTTGAGCATGGCGTTATCATAGGCAGCTTGCTCGGTGACATTACGCCGTCGACGGGCTTCCTCCTCGAGCAGCACGGTTGAAGCAAGCGAACTTGTTAGCTTCTGGCTCAGTAATGAAATGAATTGGCGGTAATCATTATCGTATGGACGCCGCGGGTTCAAGCCTAGGAATAAAAAGCCCATGACGGTCTCCTCCTTGGTTGGTCGAATCGGTAAGAGGATGGCAGCTTGGCAAGGATCACCAAAGCCCCGCCAGTCGAGTCCGTCAAGAAGTTGCTTTGGTAGTGTGTCATCCTTGGTTTGAAGAAGCAGGTGATGGCGTGAGTCCAGTGATTGTCGCAATATAGGAGCCAGACCTTCGTCCGAATTCCGCAGACTGAGGACTGAAGGGGCGATGGCGTGGTTCTTAGGCACGCCAAGAGAGCCCTCAAGGTGGCAAACCTTGGAGCAGTCGTATTTCGATGCTGTAGAGCCATTATCGTTGTCATCCTCCACCGAGTAGATGAATGCCAACGGGACGTCGTAGTTTGGACTCCAGCGCTCCAGCTCCTCAATTGTCCTGGACCAATATGATTTAACGTCTCGTGTAGCGATCAAGGCCTCGCCAAGATCGATTAGCATTTTCATTCTCCGCTCCCATAGTCGCCTAGAGGTGTTTTCGAGTAGAGAATGCTGAACGCCGAGGCATTGCTTATCAGACAGAATAGGAACCATTGAAAACCTAGCATGGGTCTCTTCAAACGAACCGTCCGCTTGCTCAATGAAGAATCTGGACTCATCTTCGACCTTGGAATAGTTCTTGAGGGGGGATGCCATCATCGCGTCAAGGCGATCCTTCAAGTGAGGCCAAGACTCGGTAGCAGGGCGTCCCAGGCGGCCAGGGTGTCGAGCGCCGCAGTATCTTGAAAATGCTTCGTTGTAGATTGTAATATAGTCGGGCCCCCAATAAAGCGCAATCGGGCGCGAGTCTGAAACAAGCTGGTTGAAGGTCTGTTGTAGCTGCACTGGCCAGTCGGCCATGGGGCCAAGCGATGTCGACGCCCAATCCACGCTTTGAACCACATCCAGAAAAGGCTCTTCCTCCGAGTCGGATACAGGAACCATGAGCCCCGGGTTGGATTCAGCGCGGTATAATAGAGGGGTTTTGCTCTCCGACTTTTTTCGAGATGGCAGACTGGCATTGTCCAAGACCGAGTTTTGAGGGTATTTCCTAGTAACATCACCATCCGTTCCTTCGATCCTGACTTTGCGCGGAGGTTCTGACGAAGGAGGTGTCTCATTGCCGCTCATAACTATCCATTGGCCCAACACGATGCTGCGCGTCCAGTAAACGCCCAAGTACGGGAGGGAATGTTGGGTATTTGTCGCAGTGGGCCCCGAGGTATCGCCCCGAATGGGTGGAGGGCTTGTGACCCAATTCCAGAAAGGGGAGTGGGAGGCATCTTTGGGAATGGAGAGAATGGAGTGGTCGAGGGAAAGGCTGGTCGTTAATGATGGATTTCGGTACACGATATCGGGAGACGAGGAGTAGCCATCGGAGGACTGTTGCTCAGGAAGAGAGACAACAAAGGTTGGTCGAGGGTCGGAACAGACAAGGTCGATAAGACCAAGGCATTGAAGGGCCTGGGGCGGCATCGGAGAGGTCGTTGTGCCAGCGACGGGTGGGCGAGTGAGAAGTCGAAGTGGGAGCCGGGCTGGCGGGAGGCGGAGTGCGCCCGGCGGTGTTTGGGGAGCGGACGACAATGCGCCCTAATATCGAGAGCGAGGCAAAAGATGTATCGTGGTATGTATCGTCATTCTATGCGCGAACCAGAGGGAGGGTTCAAAGGTCAAGGCGTCGAGTTTGGGATGCGAGAGTTGGGTTTTGATCAGAGTCGCACACGACCAGCGGCAGCGGAGATCAAGTATGAAGAAAAATCGAAACTGGAGAAAAGATGCGGGTGCGTCGCCCTTGTCGTTCGTTGATCGAGCGCGTATAATACCTGCTGCGAGGTGTAGTCGTCGGTGTAAGAGGCGGGTTGGGCAGCCTGGACCTGGTATTGGATTCTTGGTGGTTAAGGCTGTGTCTCGAGAACTTGGAACCTGAGCGGCAGGAGCTGGGAATGGCAGGCAGGGACGTAATGCGAGATGCGCAGGTGGAGAGCCCCTCGTTCCCTCAGCCTGAGTGGACGGATGTCCCTGAATGGGTCAAGATTTAGCGGCTTCTCACCAAAAAGGCACGGGCGTTTTAGTGGTTTGCTCCGCTGTAGCCAAGTGGGCACGGGCTACTCCTTGGCTGGCGACGTTGGCTTGCCTTGGCTACATTTTGGCTTGCTTTTGGCTACTTTTCAGGATTCTCTTTGGCTCTGTTTCAGCGCGGGAAAATGCACGCAGCCCACATATTGCACAGGGCTCATGGTGAGTGAGCCTGGAGACATTCGCTGTCGTAAGGGTTAAGAAGTAAATGAGACACCAAAGACGTCAAGTTTAGCCCTGACTCAGTACTCTCAAACGCCTCTCTTTGCCTTAGGATGACAATTAATAAAGTATTTTAAAATAATAAGAGATATATTTATAGAATCCACTCCTTTAGATCTCTTTCATTTATTCTTTTATATACCTACCTATACCACTAATATTAGGGGGAGGATATCATAATCACTTTGCTATTTCTTATTTTTCGTAACCCGCGTGGCTGTGATTTGGATAGTGCGCGTGTGTGTGGAGGCGCGGCTCTCTCCGTTCCATGATTAGTTCTTCCCTCTGATGCTCTTCTCTTTGCCCAGACTTGCGTGCTTTGCCTATCTCTCTCCACCAACACTTCAGTTCTCATCAATCACCTCAACTCCACTCAGTGTCTGAGGCGCTTCAGCTCCCTTCCGGCGTCAGATTTCAAGGGTCACTCCAGCATGAACTCCAGGCTCCATCCGCCTACCAAACACCTGGGCTCATCTCGAGGGAATCTAGCTACCATGCGCGCTAACATGGTCAGCGGCGGCTTAGAGTGATATCGGCGCGATGGTGGGAGACGGGGACACCAGCGGATGGTTGGTCCGGCCGAGGTCATTTTATCATCGGAAACGCTTCGGTCAAAACGAGAAGGAGGATGAGAAAAGAACAAGGCTCTGTCCCCTGAATGGTCCCCGTCTCCGGCCGCCGTTGTCGTAACGCTCAGGAGATGATACCGGCCCCTCTTCTCGGTCACTGGCTTGTGTCAACGATGACCACAAGCCGAAAGTCAGAACGTCTCACCGTCAACACCAACATGACTCGGTGGGTATCCTGCAATGTGGGATCAACGGCAGGTTCCTCGGCTGGCAACGTGGACTTGGGGACTGATCAAGGGAGAGGAGCCCCTCTTCTCTGTGGCTCCTAGATATGCCAGAGGTAGAGGCGATGGAACATGTCGCAGATGGAAAAGGGCAGCGGAACGTTGGTGGTGAGAGAAGCTCAAGGTTGCCATCCCTGCCTATTCGACGGCACAATCCGAGAAGGTTTCACTCCGGGTAGTGAACGAGGTCATTGCCAGGTGTTTTCGGGTCCGTTTTCGTCTACAATCTACAGATTGGAGGATAGACTGGATGGCGTCTGACATCCAGTTGTTGGTGGTAGCACCACAGGTAACAGAGGGCATTAGCCGGCCGGCTCTGTCTTACGAGAAGCCACACGTTGCGAGGCGATGGCAGCAAAGACAATCGCCTAGGTGCAATGCTTGATTCGTCAGGAGAGCAAAGAACGCCTTGTCTCTTGAGGGTCAAGCTAGCGTGTGACAATCGACGGACAACATGCAGCTTACACCAACCATTGACCAGTCATGATGCCTCTACTACACTACGAGATGCAACAGCAAAGGAGAGCACGGCACGGCACACAATATGGCCCTGCCGAACTAAGCAGCCCAAATCGTCTCCTGCCAACCAGGTGCTATGTTCTTGCTCGGAACAGCCTCCACCAATCTGAATCAGTCAAGGCGTGTTGAGAGTCATGACCACTGGGCAGACTGTGAGACAGGCCAGCGAACGACTGTGGAATTCCGATAAAGCCCCCGATCTGCCAGCGTTCACGCAACGTAACACGGCCTACGTATTGAACTGTGCCACGGAGTGCGTGTTCAGCCAGCCCAGCCACCGCAAATGGCACCATTCCCACAGCACTAGTCCCATGAGCCGCCCCTTCAAGACCCAGCTGGACGGAGGGTTTCTGGGGCTTGCACATCTCCCGAGCACTCGGGACCGTTCCGACCCCAGTTCCTAGCCTGCTACTGCATAAGGAAAAGGGCTGAAAGGGTTCAAAGGCCTCAACCTTGGATGCTAATGGCTGCGCTGGAAAAATCAGATTTGGATGTTGGAAGGCTGCTCCCTACCCCTTGTTTCTTCTGACAGGTGAAAAGACACTTCAGTTGTCCATAATCTCCAGAGGAATGGCGATTGCAGACAATGCCAACGAGGACTTGAATCCCAAGGTTTAGTGATGCTTGAATTCCAGTCGTGAACAAGCTCAGATCTTACCCGCCCAAATGGCCGTGAATCGCGCTTGTTAGTGCAAGGGCTGGCGCCTCCAGGATCCATCGTGAAGCCTCTTCCAAGCCTCATTGGGAGACAAAATGGAGAGGATTCTGGGTCTTTATTCGTGGGGGCAAGAAGCCAGCATGTGGGAGGGCTTCTAATCGATCATGAGAAACAGCAGCTACAAGCCGTGATGCTACTTCGCCTCTCTTGGCGCATCATGGTTTCTTCTGCAAGAGCAACAACTACCTTACTTTCACTTGACCCCAAGAAAGGAAAGCGCAACTCCACGATGGCTTCCAGATTCCAAGTGGCGGCTCGCCAACCCGGAGCAGGCGCTTGCTTGTCCCAATAACCTAGCTGACGGGCTTCTATGGGCTTCATCCCGTCTCTTCTCTCCTCAATTCCATCAACAGCAGTCGTTGTATCGCCACCACAACCTTCATTCGCTAACCATCTTTATCGAACCGAATTCTATCGCGCCGCCTTGTCCTCCTCATTCTCGCCATTCTTTACTCCAACTACGCCGCCCTCGGCCAGTTATCCCGTCATGGCGTGTCCGGGCCAGTGTTTCTAGGTTCATCCATTTGGCGGAGGACTCCTCTACAACCACAACTCTCCCTCGCCTATCGGTATGACATTATACCGTTGTCCAATCCACGAATGTTACCATGCCATCTGGTTCTCTAAGCATACGGTTCAGCCCCTATGTGGCTCATGTGCTGTTGTCTCCTTGTGCCATGCTGCTTCAGCGCACTGGGTTTCATCCCTTGACATGCCGACTACTCTACGACATAGAGCAATCCGCCTTGGAGTTGCGGAAACAGACATAAGGAACCTAGCCAGGGAGGTCAACTTGGTGGAGGATCAGAGTATCTCAATCGATGACATGAAATTGGAGGACTTGGTGCCCTTGTTAGTACCTGAAGCACTCCCTACTCGTCATCGCCAAACCGAAATCGCCATTGAAGACAGTACCTATCGATTCATATCGGATTCTCTCATCCCTGATCCTCACATCCCTGGCATGCGCCTTTTTCACTTTCTCACCTTCCAAGGAGTCGAAGCTTTCCAGCCATGCCACAAAGACATCGAAGCCCTCAGGGTATTCCAGGCGCTACATCATATCGAGAGCAATGGCGAACCCGTCTTCGAGGCAGCTCGCGAGTGGTCTTGTACTGTCCAGGCCATGGAAAATCTTCCCAAGGCTGTCAGATGGGTTCTCGTCATCATTTACAACTTTGCCTGCGAGATGTTGCACCCAGCAATCGCAAAGACAACCCTCATGGCAAAGAAGCCCTGGCTGATCCACTGGTACAAGGTTGCTGCTTACTTCTTCGACCGTTATGGCATTCCCGCCGCCGTACCAGACGCAGAATGGTCCGAAGAGTCTCTGTCAAGAGCAGGGCAATCAGTTGAAAGACATGGCGAGATGGATGTAATGCATAGGTACCAAGATTCATGTTCAAGTGACTTGAGCGATACTGGGACCACAATCCATCACCATGGGCATGGCAGCCTTCCTTTGGCTTTACGACGAGGCGGCGAGGTGTATCGTTGTCTCCAGGGCGATAAATCTGCGCAACACTGCCAGTCATGAGGGAGACGGATGACGGCCAGCGCATTTTGCACTGAAAGAGTAGCAACCCTTTCGACGGGATTTTAGGGCATGTGCGGTCATTAAAGCCAGTTGGCTAAGGCGGCTCTCAGACAACTGCATAAATGACGGGAGGGTGCTGGGATCAATGGCTGTTGGAGGATGCAATTGTTAAGCGACCTGCTTTACCTTTGGTTTATGTTGTAACCTTGCTCATAGGCTAGCGCAAGCTCAATTCAAATACATGTTTTCTAGACTTGAAACCGTCATTTCCTTAGTCTATGTTTACCCCGTAGTCAAGGTCCGTCATTCATGGGCCAGTTAAACCGAACAGCTCTACCGTTCTAGCATGTCTAACGCCATCCCTGGCTGCCCTTGTGGTTTTCTCTCCTAGTTCTGAGCCGCTACACATTCTGATAAAGACTCATGCAGATCCATTCATTGAGCTGAAGCCAAACTCACGTAGACTCCCCAAGCAACTCCAGCAAGAGCACCCACGAGGTTCCGTCCCTCAACCGTCTTGATGGCAGCAAAGTTGACAAGGCTAACAGCAGGCCAGAGCTTCCAGCCAGCAACGACAAAGGGGACAAGCTCATCCTGCGCAGCAGCCCAGACGGTGGGCCAGTCGACGCGGGAAAAGTCCAGGGCCCCCGGCGAGGTCAGGAAGCGGACCGTCTTGGGGAGGCTGGTGATGACGGGGACGGGGTGGAGAGCCATGCGGAAGGAGTGGGCGTAGGTGCTGAAGAGGAGGTTGTTGAGGACGGCGCCGACTGTCTGGTCCAGGAGGAACTTGATGGCCGTGTTGCGGACTGAGAGCTTGGGCTTGGTGTTCTTTTCCTTGGGGGACTTCTTTGGTTTGGGGTGGGCGGGGAATGTCGTCTCAAGAAAGTCTTGCCTGGAAGGTGTGAGATGGGGGGGAACAGAGTTATAAGATTAAAACACGTAGGGGGGTGTTCATGAGTGTTGGGGCGAGTGAAGGACAACTCACCACATAAAGTTGGGCGGTGTGCAGATGATGTTGAAGAGCAGGAACTGGAAGACGGGGATCCAGTCTATCGCGACATTGGACTTGATACAGCTCGTCAGTTGAATTTCTCGAATGGGAGGGAGAGAAGGAAGAGTCTCTGCTCGAGACTCGGTGCGTCCTCATCTCACCTCTGTCCTGTAGGCCGTGATGAGCTGAGCCAAGACGTTTGCAAAGGCGCCTAGCGTGGCATTCTGGAGGGCGGCCGTGACCATGGGTGAAAGTGACATGGCTGCGGTATTCTAGGGATGTAAAGTTATGGTGAGGGTGAAGGATAGAAGGTGTTTTTTTAGAAGAGATATTGTAGAAAAAGAATGTAGGTCCAGAGTTTAAGGTGAGTGAGCTTAATAGATGGACGTGTCTGAGTTGATGGGCCGCTAGTCGTGCGTGCCAAGACCCGAGTCAGTTTGCAGGACACCTACACACGGAGCCACCTCAGCGCCTAGCATACTCCTTTAGGTACTCTACCAATGCATTACAGTAGCTTCACTTGGAATAATTCATGGCAGCACTCCAACTTGTAGAGATTCAGACCCAGGGCGACGACGTGGTACGTTTTGACTGGGACTCTCACGGCGCTAATTTCTTGTCCAGAGCTGGGATTGGACATGTCGATACAGCCAAATACTTCTACAACACAACCTTGTCCATGTTCATGCGTCTTTGATTCTTCATTATGCAAAACAAGTTTCATCGTACATCTCGCTCCCGTGTCATTACCATTTCAGCCTCTCCATAGCTTTTCTCTTTGTTCCCCTCCGATTCTGCAGCGCAGTCTAAACCCGTCGACGCCGAAAAAGAGTCAATCCCTCTGATGAAACATCTTTTATCAAGTCAAGCCAGTCCTCAGTTCTTTTTCACCCTGGTCAGAACCCACATGAAAAAGAACTGCACAATGTACGAGTAGAAGAAGAGGAACTGCGTCCGCTGGTTGCGCTTCGCTCGAGAGTCGGTCTGCATCGGTCCGCTGTTGCCACCCGACGTCTCGGGGAGGAGCACGTACTTGAGCGATCGCATCTAACGAGCATTAGCGTCTATTCAAAGCTCACAGGACATTCAAGACTCACCAGGAAGAGCGAGTTGGCCAGGAAGGTGTACAGAAACACTCCCCAGCCAATCCAGCCGCCAGTTCCCTTGCCGCCGTTGAGGATCTCGGCAACAACAATGGTGACAATGATGCCCACAAACTTGTAGCCCGAGTATGCGATCAGGTCTAACAGCTGCGACTGGCTAGAGATGCTCAGGAGGTAGCATCCCAGCTTGAGGGCGACAATCTCGACAATGACAACTACAAGACCAATCGTGGCCGTCTTTCCGAGGAGCTCAGGCTGGAACTTGCCACCGAGACCGGCGATCAAGGTCGAGAGAAGGATATATGTGACGATGGCCATGACTGTTCCCGATCAGCTTCCTACTCAATCAGCAAAAACCAAGGGTCCTACGCACCTGGGATGTACATGTCGGGGCTGTTGATGTCGTCCCGAGGGGCGAGGTACCAGCCCTCCTGCCCATTCTGCCCGACGGCTTGCTTGCGCGACCAAGGCTTGTGCCTCCAGGGGAAGACGACGAGGAAGAGCTTGTTGACGACGTACGAGTTGGAGACGTTGAAGTAGTGCTTGAGCGCATAGACGTTGACGTATCGGCCAAACTAGCGAAAGAATGTCAGTACCCGACAGCATCATGACAAGTCCACCACCACTCACGTTCTGCTCCATGTACTCCTGCCCATGCTTGAAGGCCGTCTGGCCGAATTGCGCCGCCACCTGCGCCGTGGGATCGTTCATAAAGTTTCCGTAGGCGCCGAACACATTCCCGCTGGTGCCTCCCTGCTGCTGGTACGGGGTCGTCCCGCTGGCCCCGTAGCCATGCGATTGCGCAGAGCCCGGGGGAGGAGGCGGCGATCTTAGTTGGGGCACGGTCGACACATGCTGAGGGACTGGATGGTGAAGGGGGGGCGATTGCGCGTACGTCGCTCGCTGCATGGCGGGAGGGGAGCTCGAGTGTTTATATAAGAATACGGCGTGTTAGGGGGATTTCAGGGCGAGTCGTTGAGCAAAGTACAAGGTTGTTTAACAGGTCAAAGTCGATGGTGATGACGGCGAAGCTGCAAGCTGGTGTTTATTCAGGAAATGTGGTCGGTTGCTTCTCATTGGGCATGGGCATGGACGCGGGTCATCATGGCTACTCAGCACAGCCTCAACGGTATCTGTATGCATGAGCCACCGCCACACCAGAACATGGAGCCTCAACCCCACCCTGACGTGAAAGGACACGTGACAGTTCAACTACGCTTATCTTATCGATAGGGCTCTGGATCTTGGGGAACCCTGAGTCGCAGTGCAGCGGCGTCTCCGGCTGGTCGAGTCGAGTTGTCCCATCCCATCTAGGAACTAATTAGCCACCTCCGACTTCTCTTCTCGCCTTGATCGTCCCACCAACATCCTCCTTTTTCCTCCCCTCTTCTTTCCGTAGCATCCTTTGCTCGTGAGCGCTCAGAGAAGAGACAGGATGTTGGACTCGTTCGAGATCCTGACCACCTCGGGTGTCGTCGTCTGGTCGCGCACGTATACGCCCATCAACCCGTCCATCATTAACAACTTCATCGCCGATACCTTTATTGAGGAGAAGGGCGGCGCCGTCGCATTGAGCGACTCTAGATCCGCCGCCAACAACCCCGCCTACAGAAGCGACCAGCACACCCTCAAGTGGACATTGGTCAAGGAATTGGGCGTCATTTTTGTCGTGGGTCATACTTGTCATGATGGCTTCCCTCCCCCGATCTTCGGCGCTGACATGCCCACCTCAACCCCCTAGGCCGTTTACCGATCCCTCCTCCACCTATCATGGGTCGATAAGCTCGTCGACAACATTAGGACCATCTTTGTCAAGCTCTACGGCGAACAGCTCACCAAGCCTCACACTACCCTCGTCGAGTGCCACGCCTTTGATGAATATTTCGACCAACAACTCCAGGAACTGGACCAGACCACCGCCAAGGGCGTACCCTCTGTGACGGTCGGCGCGCTACCCCTCGAGGAGAAGACCATCTCGGGGAACCTGGGCGACGAACCTCCTGCTGCGCCGGGCTTGACTTATAGAGGTCGCACCCTCAACCATGCCAATGAAGCCGCATCCCCCGAGTCGACCCCCGCCTTGACGCCCAACGGATCGCGACCGACTACGCCCAGTAATCACCTCCTGGTAGCCAAGGCCCCGCTCAAGATGTCGCGCCGCGCGCGCAAGGCCAAGAACCAGTCTTCGGCCCCCGTCTCTTCCGGCGACGAGGCGCCCAAGAAGAAGAAGGCGCCCAAGAAGGGGCGCAAGTGGGATGCCGACGGCTTCGCGGATGAGGACGACGATGTGCAGCTCGACTACTCAGCCAAGGCGCACGCGACCAGCGAGTCCGAGGCCGAGGCGACGGGTCGATCAACCGCCATCGACGAGATCGATTCCAATACCTGGGGTTCGAGGTCAAAGGGCAAGTTTGTCCTCAAGGACTTGGGTGATGAAGTTCACGAGATCCTTGCGCCCGAGGCAGAAAAGGCCGCAGACGCAAAGTCGCAGCCCAAGGCCGGTCTCTTTGGGTCTGGCGTCAACGCCATCAGCGGTCTCTTCCGCAACGTCGTGGGAGGCAAGACCCTGACCAAGGAGGATCTTGACGCCGCCATGAAGGGGATGGAGGAGCATCTCCTCAAGAAGAACGTTGCGCGAGAGGCTGCTGTGCGGCTATGCGAGGGTGTCGAGAAGGAACTTCTCGGCGTCAAGACCGGTAGCTTTGAGAGCATCAACACCAGGATCCAGGCCGCCATGGAGGCATCGCTGACCAAGATGCTCACCCCGACGTCCTCCCTGGATCTCCTCCGCGAGATTGACGCCATCACGGCGCCCTCGGTCACTTCCATGCGCAAGGCGCGCCCCTACGTCATGTCCATCGTGGGCGTCAACGGCGTAGGCAAGTCGACCAACCTCTCCAAGATCTGCTTCTTCCTCCTGCAGAACAAGTACAAGGTCCTCATCGCCGCCGGCGACACGTTCCGTTCCGGCGCCGTCGAGCAGCTCGCCGTCCATGTCCGCAACCTCAAGGAGCTGACGGCCCGTGAGGGTGGTCGCGTTGAGCTCTACCAGAAGGGCTACGGCAAGGACGCAGCCACCGTGGCCAAGGATGCTGTCACCCACGCCGCGCAGGAGGGTTTCGACGTGGTCCTCATTGACACGGCTGGCCGGAGACACAACGACCAGCGTCTCATGTCGTCGCTGGAGAAGTTTGCCAAGTTTGCCCAGCCAGACAAGATTCTCATGGTTGGCGAGGTACGTCACTCTCCTAACCCCTTTTCACAGTTTCAACGTCAACTAACTCTCAACAGGCCCTCGTCGGCACCGACTCTGTCGCTCAAGCCCGCAACTTCAACGCCGCCTTCGGCGCCGTCCGATCCCTCGACGGCTTCATCATCTCAAAGTGTGACACGGTCGGCGACATGGTCGGCACGCTCGTCAGTCTCGTCCACGCGACGAACGTGCCTGTACTGTTTGTAGGCGTCGGCCAGCACTACTCTGACCTGCGCAACTTTTCCGTCAAGTGGGCGGTTGAGAAGCTCCTAAGTAATAATTAATGCGAGTTTTTTTTAGGTCAAGGGAGGCATGAGTGATTGATTGATGGATACCATGAAGCAGCAGCAGCAGTAAGAGATGGAATACGACAAGGACGTTCCCATGATATGAATTGGTTACTCTTGATATTATATACTAGTAGTCTCTCACAAAGCATCAACTCTCGTCCTTGGAAACAAAAGCGTCGTGTCTCATGTCAATCAATTGTTGCTCTCTGAGTGTAAATTATGATTATGTACAACTGGCAAATCAGTCATCACGCCCATCCCATCCCATCCCATCCCACGACCTATGGATATAAAGTAGGCAGGGAAGTAGATACATACACCACACCGCTATGCAGACAAGACCATCCATACAAGGAGAGGATAACAAAAGGATCGAAAACAACTGTTGATTTGCAGGCATTCATCTTTTTTTGGTGTTTTTTTTTTTCCTTTGATGGTCGGTTTCCCTTCTTCCGCCAGCCAATCCATGGCCCCTTTTTTGGTGAATCCCGTTCCTTTCTCGCTCATACAGTGAAGCTGAAGCCTCGTTTCAAAACATGACAAATGAATGACAAGATAAAAGAAAAGAAAAAGAAGAGAAAATCCCAATCTGTGTGGCATAAACATCAATCCAAAGGGGGTATCTTTCTAGGTTCGCAGTCTTGGGTGAAACTAGTGTAATAAGTAGTAGGGGGAATAAAGGCAGCGCGAATTATGCATGTTATCGGCCGTTTTTCGATGCAGTATTGATCTTGCTTGTCACAAAGGAAATAAAAGAAAAACAGTCAAATCATATAACAGTCCCTCCCGCCTCTTGCCGCCCAAGAACCAACCGTACACGTCCGCTCAGTCCTCTTCGAAGAAGTCATTATCATCAAAGTCTCCAGGTTGCGCATCCGAGTCGTAGCCGCTCGTCCGCATCATCGGGGGAGTCATGGGCTCCTCCTCTGGTTCCCTGGGAGGCGGCGTGGTTACTCGCTCTGATCGATGCGAGGTATTTGAGATTCCTCGCGATCGTCCTGGGCCGCCGTTTTGTGATGGGAAGCGGCGTCCAGTGCTGGCGAAGGCGGTGGGCTGTGGCCTGTTATCCACAGGGGGTGTTTGCCGCAGTCCAGAAGCTGGGGGCGTCATAAGACCACCCAGCAGGCTGTTCTGGGCATTCGAGTTACTCCTCGAGGGAGTGGCGTTTCGTCCGGCAACGGGAGAGTTCAGAACATTGGAGAAGCTGCTCAGAGATGGTGAGCTGCGGTTACCCTTGCGCCAGTTGCCCCAAGCGGCAGCGATAGGGCCAATCGTTTGGGCAACACGAGGAGTGGCATTCTGAATAGTCTGGGCAATGTTGGGTAGGTTGATGGCAGAGCCACCGTTCATGGCTCTCTCCCGTTCCTGCTCCTCCATCTGGAGGTTCGCCTTGAGTCTGATGGCGGCATCCTTCACTGCGTCGCGATCAAAGCGGTCACTCTGAAGTGCCGCGATGATGTCCTGCAGGTTCTCGTGTCTGACAGCAAGGAGTTCACGAAGCCAGCTGATCTCATCATCACGCTTGGTGATCTTGCTTGCAGCATCAGGGTCCGCCTTGGAAAGAGAGTGCTCGAGCTCCTCGATTCGCTGCTCACGGGCCTGAAGCTGCTCCTGGAGAACCATGATGGATTCCCGAAGGGCCTGTGGCGAGATCTTCTCAGGAGGGTCGAGGTTTCGCGAAGCGTGTTTAACCTGAGGAACAGCGACAGGCACCTCAGCACCAGCAGACTTGGCAGCCTGGGCAGCGGCAGCAGCAGCCTGCTTAGCAATCTCAAGCTTATCCTCGAGGTGGAGGATGCGATCTTGAAGGTGTTCAGTCTTGGACGCCGACAGGCTGAGACGCTCCAAGAGGTGTTGCTCAGTCTTGTGGGCATCCTCCTGAGCATTGTTGACTCGTCGCTCATATCGAGTCTGGAGATCATCCAACTCATTCAGGTGCTTAGCACGCAACTCATCAAGCTCGATTGTCTTGCTGTTCTCAGCCTCTTCAAGGAGCATCTCGCTCTGGGCCTTGGCGGTATCGGCTTCGAGTCGGACGTGATCAAGCTCTGCGCGAAGCTTCGAGTTCTGCTCCTCGAGTTCCTCGCGAATAAAGTTGACCTGGTTGTTGGCAGAGTCGATCTCAGTCTGGAGGGCCATGCGAGTTCTCTTGACCTCGCTGGCACCTGACTCGCGTGCCTCCTCAAACTCGCGCTGGTATCGAGCAGCCTTCTGCTCAAGCTTATGGTTCTCCGTCTTGAGCTCACCGATCAGGCCCTCAAGACGAGCGCACTCGTTGGTGGCCCGCATACCGGCACGTTCGTTGGACTGGAGACGCTCCATCTCAACCTCCAAGCGCTCTCGGGTCTTAGCCTCAGCTTGGAGACGAGCATCCAACACCTCCTGTCGAGCGACCATAGCCTGGTCCTTCTTGATGCGCCGGGCATTCTCCTCAGCGATCTCCCGAGCGGCTCGGCCCATGTCCTCCTGGAGAGAAATGAACTTGCCTCGCCAGGACTCACGCATGCGTTCGTTCTCCTCAAGTTGGGTGGTGAGTGTGGTGAGAGACTTGTGCATGTGCTGGTTCTCCTCGAGGGCGCGAGCCAACTCGGCACCCTTCTGTCGGGCAGACTCGTCGTAACGCTCGGCCTCGGCACGCCAGTGGTGGTTGTCTTGGCGGACATCCTTCAACTCAGCTTCCATAACCTTGCACCTGCTGATAGCCTCAGTCTGAGACTGAGACGCGTTGTTCTGGGCAGCCTCCAGGAGAGCAATACGCATAGCAGTCTTGCTGTTTGCCTGCTCCACAGAGCGGAGCTTGTGGTCTCGCTGCTCAATGATCTCACGGAGTCGAACAACTTCCTCAGCCGCAGTCTCGTGCTGAATCCTTGCTTCAGTGAGCTTGTCCTCGGCCGCACGGCGTACGAGGACCGACTGCTCACTGAGCTCCTCGGCTGTACGCAATCTCTCTTCGAGGTCAGCCACGCGCTGGTCAAAGACGCTGCGGTTAATAATCTCCACCTCGACACGAGTCTCGGCAGCTTGGAGCTTGCGCATGAGTTCAGCAGCCAAGTCCTCGGCCATTCTTCGCTCAGCAACCTCGTTCTCGACCTTGGTCTGCTCAAAGTAGAGTCGCTGCTCGATCTCGGTAATCTTGGCCTGCAACTCCAGAGTCTTGGCATCTTGCACTTCTTCAGGCTTGGGGCCAGCAGGCACACGACGCTCGACCACTTCCTCAATAATCTTCTTCAGGTCATCGTTGCCCTTCATGCTATTGCTGATCTGCTGCTTCATCTCTTCGAGGGCCTCCAGGATGGCCGCAGGAGGAGCGTCAACGGCAGCTGAAGCAGGGGCAGGGGCCGGAGCGGGGGTTGGGGACAAGGCGGGTTGGTTGCGCTGGTGAGCGGCAAAACCATCGAGCACAGCCGCGCGAATTTGATCCATGCGGCGATCCCTTCGGGGGCTCATAGAGCGGCGAGGAACGGGCTCCTCATCCTCATCGTCGGCATCGCTCTGCTGCAGCTCAGCAGAGACGCTGCGCATATCACGGCGAGACGAAGGAGTGCGTCGGGCTCTGGTAGCAAGAACTTGCTGAATAGAGAACAAACTCTTCTCCAGAGGCTCGAGACGAGATGCCAGAAGGTTGCCAACCACTTCGTTGACGCGACCATCGAAGAACTGAGCCCGGTTCTCGAGCTTCTCGTGCTCGTCCTCGGTGAAAGCAGCTTCCCAGTCACTAGCTGGCAAGCTTTCACCATCAACAGCCTCCGCGTTGTCAGGAGTGACCAAAGCCTCAGGTGGGTCAATAAAAGGATCCTCAAGCTCGGTGCTCCGCATAGGCTGAGCAGATGGCTTAGGAAGAGCGTGGTATTCGCGAGGTGTGATGCTGGACTCGTCCCTGGCGTAGTGGTTGACAGGCTCCAGTCGGTAAGGCGATGAGTTAGCAACAGCTGCCATCGACAGGTTGCGGGTAGGGCTGCCATGCTGCCACTTGGTAGGCTCGTACTTGTTGACACCCATGGTAGGATCATCAAAGAACTGATCCATAACAGCGTCAATCTCTTCAAAGGTAGGCTCAGTCCCGTCACCACCAGCAGGGTTCGTGATGGTGGCAGTAAGTTCAGGTTCAAGCTCAGCGTCGTGCTCAACCGATTCCATCACGTCGTCCTCGACAGGTACGGGAGGCAGGGGCTTCTCATCTGGCGTAGGGCTCCTGGCAAACCGGGAGGCAGCCAGACCCTTGGGCTTGGGTGGAGGATCAGCAAAGCGAGAAGCACCAAGTCCCTTAGAAACAGTCCTAGGCTGAGACTGGCCAGAGCTGTATCGAGAACCAGCAAGACCAACAGGGGCGCGAGCCGGAATTGGGCTGCCCACGGGAGACGCGTCGGATTCTTCCTCTTGCTCTGTTTGGGTGGTGTCCCCATAAGAAACCGCGCCGGGAGTGAATGGCTGCGCGGCAGCAGAAAGAGTCTTCTTGTGACTGTGCTTAAAGTTGTCTTCGCCGTATGGTCGCGCGTCGTTGAAGCTCTGAATATCCACGTTGGATTCAAACTCGAACGGCTTCCAGCGGTTGAGGTTTTGGTCGGCAGGTGAGTCTTCAGACGGCGCCGCCGAGGGGGCCGCGGTTGTGACATTGGTATCAATGGGGTCAGAAGTGACGATGGAGGACAAGGATGTATCTGCAGGCAGAGTTTGCTCAGTCTCCACACGGCGGTCCTCTCCGAAGCCCTCATCCTTGCCGGATGCTTCAGTTTGATGCAAGGGAAGCTCAGGCTCCTGTGGTTGCTCAGCAAAGAGCGGCACGTCGTCGCCACCGGGCGCAGAGCTACGCGCGCGCTTGACCCTGTTTTCATCGACCAGAGGCCGTCCATCTGCATCCTCCTGCATCTCGTCGCCATCGTGCGACCTCGCAGACGACGTGCTGGCTGGTCTGATGATCGGAATCGCCTTGGACTTCTGGGTCTGCTGCAAGGCGCTGGATCTGAGATCAATGCTTCCGAAGATGCTTCCATGGTGACCCCTGCTCTCACTGCCGGACGCGACAGGGCTAGTGAACGAATCAGAGTGAGGTGTGAAGGTAGGGGCATCGGGATTGAACTTGGGACCCGAAGCTGAGAAGCTGAAAGCACTCTGACCAGGAGAGAAGGACGGGGCAGTGGCATGGATCTTGGCAGGCGTCACATGGGTTGGCGGGACAGCTGGAGAGCTGAACACGCTCGTGCTCGCCTGGAACACAGCAGGTTGGAAGCTAGCTGCCTCAAAGTTTCCAGGCTGGAAAGTGCTCGCAGTGGGCTGAAAGCTGCTAGCTGTAGGCTGAAAACTGCTTGCACCCGGCTGGAAGCTGCTGGCAGCAGGTTGAAAGCTATTCGCAGCGGGTTGGAAGCTATTCGCAGCGGGCTGAAAGCTATTGGCACCAGGCTGGAAGCTCTCACTAGTAGGCTTGAAGCTGCTGCTGCCAGGCTGAAAGCTTTCACTAGTGGGCTTAAAGCTGCTAGCATTGAAGTTGAACTTCCCGGGTGTGAAGCTGCTGGCGGGGTTAAACTTGAACTCGGGTGCCTGCACATTAAGCTTAGACAGCGAGGGCTTGCTGGCATGGCTGGAGCGTCTAGCTGCGTTGCTACCACTGGCAACTGAAACAGCATCGTTCCAGGGATTGCTGGCCGTTGAGAAGTTCTTCTGGTGGCCGAAGTCAGAGGGGAAATCAAAGTCCTGGACAGGTGTGCCCAGATTGCTGGGGTTGGTCTCAATCTCAAAGACTTCGTCATTCTTGCGAGCCTCTGGGATCTCGTTGAGACTGCTGAACTTGGTCAGATTGCTCTCATCAGCGGTGACATTGTTCTCATTGTGATCACGGAAGTATCCCTGAGAAAGTGAATGACCACGGCTGTGCGGCCTGGGATGGTGCAGGACCAGAGGTTTGGAGGGCTCATTGGCAAACCGCTCCGGAACCGGGAAGTGATTAGAGGCTTGTCGATCATGAGCAGGAACAAAAGGATCTGGTAGAGGTGCGGGTTCGTCGTTCTGAGGCTTGGGGTTGTAGTCCTCGTGCTCCAGCTCATTACGGAGCTGCTCCTCGAGATGATACTCGGCGTCGTCAATCTCGGCTTGCAGTGTGTCGGGATTCTGCTGCGCAGGGGGCTCAGGGGTTCTCGCAGGGCTCTCGACAACAGGCTCCTCCTCGTCTTCTCGAACTTCCTGCAACCGAGGTGATGCCCTGGCAGGCTGAAGGAACGAGTACTGCTGGTGGGGCAGCATGGGATACTGCAGGGACTGGTGGCGCTGATGCATGTTGATGCCAGGGCTCTCGGGTCCAAACGGCGACTGAGGCGACATCATACCGTTCAGGTTCATAAGTGAAGGTGAATCATGACGGCTCAGGCCGTGCAGGATACCTGCCTGGTTCCAGGACTGCGGTGATTGCTGCTGGAAACCGAAAGGCGAGCTACTAGCCGGCAGAGAGATGGACTGTCGAGGATTGAATTTGCCTGGCAATGCAGAGAAGGAGAGCGGAGAGGCGCCATGGCTGATGCCAGGGCTCTGAGTTGATGGTCGTCCAGGCATAAACTGGCCATGCTGGAATGCAGGGAGACCATGATTGCTCGAGGCAGAGGAAGTCGGGAGAGGAGGGGAAAAGGGGAGCGGCGGATATTGAGCTGAGGGTTGTCGGCTGAGATCAGTTGCCGCAGGAGAGATTGACGGAGGCTCAGGATCGTCGTCACCAGAGAATACGCCAAGTGCCCTCAACTTGGCCTCCTGCAGCTCATCCATGTAGTTCTTCCAAGCATTGAGGTCAGGAAGTGTGACCTTGAAGGTTCGCTCCTCTCGCTCCTTGGCCACCTCGTCAAAATTGGGCCAAGAATCTCGAGTCTGAGAGTCTGCTATTCCCTCTGCTTGGTAGCCATCAACCTCCAGGTCGAAGCCCGAAATATCGTAGCCGAGCTCTTGCCATGATGCAAACATCCTCTTGGTCTCATCCTGGCGAAGCGGCATGGGGGCATGGCCGGGCTGGCCTCGCTCCTGATCTTGCGGGATGAGAACCATGATGTTCTTGCCTCTCCAAGGCACCTTCTTCCTTATGCGGGGCGTCATGGCGGGCTCCTTGGGCAGAGGCTTCTGGCTGCCCTTGATCGGGGTCGCGGGAAGCTTGTGCTCCATGATGCCATTGACACTAGGGATGCGCTTCTTGGGGCTTTCTGCGACAGGTACTTCCGGCGGGGAGGCGGCCCGAGACCTGTCGCTCGCCGCGTCGTGGGTTGCCGGCGCGGCTTCGGAGGTCGCCATACTGCTGTTCTGTCCCGTGTTGGGACTGAGGGAATCCCCTGGTCTGAGAGTCTCGATGCTGGATCTGGCACGGGGTTGGTGCCTGGATCCTTGTCGAGACGTGGTGGTGATTGTAAGGTTGGTGGTCCGCTGGCGAGCTCGGGGGGTGCGGAATTCACCTTCTTCCTGCCAACCGTGGTCGGAGCCGCTCAATGAAGAGTGCTCGCTTTCACTTCCGTCACTAAACCAATGGCGACTCTCGTCGTTGTGGTCGTCGGTAGTATGGGTGCGGATCCAATCCTCGGTAAGTCCACGGGTCTGTCGGCGGACACGGTTCGCAAGAACGGCAGCGGCGGCGCTCAGAGGCGAGTTCTGATCCGACTGCGACCGCGAAAGCTCGGGCACCGGACGGAGAAAAGGGGTCTCGATGTCCAGGTGATGGATTGGTGAGTCGTCCGAAACGTCGCTGCTGAAGCTCTGACGGCGGAGGTTGCTGTCCGACTGAGGGTAAGGGGAGCCCCAGCTGGCAGTGCCAAATTGGCCGTCCTCTAAATCACCGGGCGGCGGCGTCCTAAGCAGCTGCAAAGCCCTGTCCGGGAGACGAGGGGCCGGGAGCGGAGGGAGAATGGGGGATAACTCGATCTCCCCTTCGCCGTCAACGGTTGAGGCGGTCGAGAGGGCGGGAGAGGCCGGGGAAACAGGGCGGGATCGAGAGGGTGAGGCTCCGTGACCGTCCTGTGCGGGTGCACCAGGAGGAGCAACCGACGACGTTAATGGCGACGTCTTTACGACGACCTGTTTATTGGTGGGACGTGTCAGCAGTCAGTAATGCTGTGGCGTCTGGAGATGAATGTGTGCTCTGCCAGGCGAACAGATCATACAAGCTCCAGGAGGCCAGCAATGGAAGGGTCTTAGGGGACACTACTCACCCAGTGAGATCAGTGCAGACAAGGACGTGCCGTCTGCAGCTGAGTCTCGCAAGAAGAAATTACGTCCTGTCTCTCAAGGTCCGTCGCTTGGGGGTCGAATATCCTATTCTCGTCCAAGACCTGAGGGAGGAGGGGACGCAGGTTATGCGTAGCCGTAGCCGTAGGTATCTGTAACCTTCGGGAACCAGTTGGAGAAAAGAAAAAAAAAAAAAGGTACGCGACGCGTTCCCCGACTTAAAGGGGGCGGACGGAATGGCGGGTTTACTGTTGAGCACTGCGTGGGAAATTCCGGGGGGTTTACCCAGGTGGGAATGAATCTCCAGGGGGTGGACAGGTACTGCGCGAGGCGACCGAGAAAAAAAAAGGGCGTCTAAGAGAAAGGAAACGGCTTCATGAAGAAGAAGAAAGGAGCGGCCAGAATATGAGTTGGGCGGAGGGACGATGCGGCCGGACACATCAGTCGGGTGTGTTCTCCAAAGTTGGCAGAGTCGGTCGGAGCGGCAGGGGAAGAGAGGCGAGGAGGAAGGAAGAAGAGTGGAAGAAAGTTGACGTGGAGAGGGAGAAATGAAGACGTCGGTCGAGTCGAGGGATGGGATGAGATGAGATGAGAGCTCCAGCCAACCTCAGTTTGGACGTTTGACAGTGGACGGGATGGTACCTCACGGTCTTGGGTTCGAGGCTAGACAGCCGCGGGCTGGTTCTGTTTGGTCACGACTGGTTCCAGGACTAGCAATTGGATCAGACTGGACGTCAGGGGGGAAGACAGAGGCAGAGACAGTGAACAGTTGGCCACTGGAACAGCTGGCAGCCAGCGAGCAGTGTTGTAGAGGTGCCCAGTTGATCTCGAGCTCTCCAGTGCTGTGCTGTAATGAGACCCGCTCTCGAGGATACCGCATTGGCCCCGGCGTAATCTCGCCAAGGGGTCGACTTGGATGAGATGGGGTGAAGGGTGGAGGAAGGCACATGTCATTTGATGAATGATACCTTGGTGCAATAATTCATCTTGCAGGAAATCATGTACCCCTAATCAGTGGCCATGTCGCTGGACCCTTCAAACTTGACCCGCATCACGCTAGAGCCCAGCAAGTGCTTGCTTCGCTGGCAAGAAAGGGTACCTAGAGAGAGAGAGAAAAAAGAGCGAGCCAGTTTAATTGCTCTCTGATTTGCTACAGCGTGGC
This sequence comes from Fusarium piperis, assembly GCA_027886205.1. Taxonomy (NCBI): domain Eukaryota; kingdom Fungi; phylum Ascomycota; class Sordariomycetes; order Hypocreales; family Nectriaceae; genus Fusarium; species Fusarium piperis. Next base: position 507,231 of record RZGM01000008.1, read on the forward strand.
CTCTTCTTTTTTTGCATCCTTAAGCAAGCAAGGCCTTCTTCATCCTAGACATTCTCCCCATGTTTGCGTTTGAGGTGGAGGATAGATGCAGAAACCCATAGGTCGAGGCATCCATGTTTCCCCGTCTGCAATCAACTGTGTGGCTTTTCTTCTGTCTACCGGCGCCTATGCCCTTTGCAGCCGGCCATCTCTCTCCCATCATCCGAGGGGTGCAGATGCCTGCAGGCCGGCTGCTGGGATAGGCCAATTGCAGGATGCTATTCTGAGCCATTTCCCCGGAGTCGAGGATGCAGTTCACGTCCTGTGTACCCAGCAGCCTTTTCCATGACCACGATATGTTTGTTTTTTGTCTGCTTGCCTTGATACCCTTTTTTTTTCCTCACTGTCCATGCCGAAACTAAAAAATGCCCCTCTACCCCTTTACGGGGAAACCTTGGACGGGGCCGTAGAGCTAATGCGGGCCCCTCCGCTCCGCTCCGTCTTCGCGTGGTCCCCGTCCCCGTCTCCGAATGCCAATGTCCCAACTTGGGAGCTCCAACAAGTGGAGGAGGGCCGTAGGGTTCGTGCTAGGCCAAGGTTGCGGTAGCTCCCGTCCGTTGCGTCCCGGTTTGGGAGACGGGAAACTCTGTTGACAGCTGCCGATGTTTTTTTCTTATACCCTCTGTATTATTCTTTTGCCTCGAATCCTCCAGTGTCCACTTTGAGTTTCACTTGCTGCACAACATCGGCTTTGACAACAAAGACGGGAGGAGGCGAGTCACACGCAAGGGCTGTCCTTGTGTGCGTGCGCTGTACCCGAGCTGTTGTGAGCAGGTCCACAATTGGCAGGGCGGGCGGCGTGTAGAGCATCATACATGCCGTCACTGGGTGCTCCGAGACGGCAGAGCATAATGTTTGTGTGTCTGCGGATGATCTCGTATGAATCTGCGCGGCACATTTGATGCGGGAGCCTTGCTGGGCTTACTCGCATCTCCATCGGGCAGCTAAGACACTCCGCCCATGCAAGGAATTCAGTCTTCGGTTTGTCTTGGGTCTAGAAGGCTCCAGGTCTCGAACTTATCCAACTGAACTGAGCTAAACGGAAAGTTCAGCTGTCACCTGCTGTCAGCCCTTTGGTTATCATAGACTTCATTTTTTCTGAAGTTTGTTATGGGTGCTTAGAGTGGTGTGTCATGCACGCTGTGTTGAGTTCAGTCCATCAATGGTAGTGGTCTAGGGTAGGACATGCCTTCAACTTCTTATACCTCAATCGCCAACGAGTAGACATTTGATGACCATACAAGACACCATGATGATCGAAAACCGAAATAAAGGTCTACGATTAAACTAGCTCCCATACCTCACTCTACCCAAGTCGAGATACACATCCAGGGACGTTGCTTGATAGCCAGCGCCATTTGCGCTTACAGGCCAACCTACCCATCTCGCCCACACATCACCATCTTCAGCGATTCATGAAAAAGTGGCTGCATACGGGAGCCCCCCTTCTCGGGCCAGAATTCATACACCTGAGACTCAACTCGTCAGGATCGCCAGGGGGGCTGAGACGACCAAGCCTCCACGGGCGCCAAGTCGACATAGACTGCTTAGAGGAGACGGCACACCTCAAGTCTTAATTTAGATGCAACTCCAAGCCACACAAAGGAACTGCACCACTTCGAAGAATCACACCAAGCTGAGCTTGGAGTCTTATTATTATTTGAATTTCTAGATACAGGTTCACCCGCTGGAATATGCCGGGCGGCTAAGCAAGGAGCCAAATAATTCGTGTCAAGAAGTAAGATGCGATGATAATCGCGACGAGGTAGTAGTCCAGAGTGAAACAAGATCCAACACTGTCCCAAGAAACCAAGTCATGATACTAAAAGGGGCCCAAAGGCCGTGGTCCTGAGACCTTTCTGGCCAGGGAGATAGACAAATATATGCTGCTCCAGTCGATTGCAGCCGTTAACTTTCATGTCGTATTGATATCAAATTCGTCCAACCCCTCTATATGTCCCCAATGATCAAGCCCTACCGTGCCCGGAACGCCCCTGCCTCTTGCAGATATCCATCAAATTGGAATGGGGTATGAAATGATGGCTTTTGTAAAGATGCGAAAAAAACATGATCCTCTTCCGATCAGCATGCTGATCAGAAGTTGGATGAGGCGTTCACTTGTGCAGGCTGGTGGTAGTTGTCGAGGGTGGCTTGGAACGGAGAGCGCCCAGGACCGCCAGCACTACCGATGCTGCCGGGCTCGGTCTTCTCGACGGAGTGATAGGCACCGTTGGTCGAGTTGATCCCGTGGCCACTGTTGTTGTTGGTCTCGTCAAAGTCCATGAGACCATCAGCCTCGTCGTTGTGCTTCTTGCGGCCCCAGATCCTCCAGGCAACAACACCAAGAGCGCCGACGACAATAGCACCACCGATACCAACGACGACACCAATAACGGTGTTGCGGGTTTTGGGCGACATGCTGGAAGAGCTGTCGTTGCCGTCCGAGCTAAGGCCGGGAGTCGAGGTCGTCACGCTGGTCGTGGTCATGGTCTCCAGGTTGCCATCGCTGTTGGTCCTGGTGACGACGTCGATAAAGGTGGAGGTGACAGGCCGGACAGTGGTGCGGGTGTTCTTCTCCTCTGTAGTCTTGCTGGCCGTGTCATCATTGCTGTCGGTGCTGCTCGTGTCGTCGTCCTTGTTTCCGCTGTTGTTGGAGGAGGATGTTGTCGCAGGAGCATCCTGGCCCTGAGTAGACTGAGAGTTGTTGTCCTCGGTGGCAGAGGGGGAAGCAGAGGGCGACGAGTCGTTTGCCGCTGACGAGGCAGCCGTCTCTGCAGGCCTGGCGGTGGTCTCCTCAGCAGGCCTGGAAGTGGCTTCCTTGGTAGGCTCGGCAGCAGCGCTGGTTTCGGCGGCCGATGTTTCGGGAGCGGGATCGGTAGCAGACGCGTCGTTGTTGGTAGGCTCGGAAGGTTGTGCAGTTTCAACAGCGGAGGTCTGCTTGTTGTCTTCGGTGGGAGCGGCAGAACCTTGATCCTCCTCCTTGGTGTCGGAGGGCTTGGTCTCTTGGACGGCAGAACTAGGCTCGTTGGCCTGGCTGGGGCTTTGTCTTCGAACGATTCGGCGCTCGTTCTGGTGAACCTTGTCCATATCGATCCATGTTGCCTGGGCGACACAGACGACGGAGAGAGCTACCAGGAGTAGCTGGAAGAGTCGTGTGGCGTACATGTTGACTGGCGATGTGAAGAATGAAGAGAAATATTAGACGGCAATGCCGTTTGGGTGGTCGAAGAGGTTGTCTTGTCGACTCGATATGGTGCTCACTCAGCAGGTCGAGCTAAAGAGCCAAACGTGTAAAAGCGTCGAGTTGCCTGGTGGTCTAAACCTGATACACGATCGTTTTACCGGGGGTCGGTGATGACTTTGCAGTAATATCAGGACAGGATATCGTTTACGGGGTGGCGAGCGAGCGTGGTTGGTATAAGAGAGATGTTATAGGTAACTTGTGACGGTCGTTGGGCGTCAGGTAACGAGAGTGAGGTCGATAAAAAAGACCTAGTGCGATGGAGATTAAACGATGGAGGGAAGAAAAAAAAAGAAGGATGCGACAAGCGAGAGTATTGAAGAAAGAGTCACGAGAGCGGGACGTGGGTGATGAAGCACAGTAGCGAGAGACTTATAAAGGAACAAGGATTTGAACGGGTGTGAAAGAAAGAGAGAAGGAAGAAGCGGAAAAGAATGGATGGGATGGGTGAGAAAATGGTGAGAGCTCAGTTCTCGTATTCCGGCGACAAGCGTGACGGGGGTCGACATGGGATGGAATCCATCTGTGGATGAGGCTGTGCTGTGTTTGCAGCCGCCATCCATCCACGGGTGACCTGATGGGGCCCAGGTGGCACTGGACCACCTCATGCAGGGGACGGGACAGTAAGCACCAAGAGAAGAGAGCCTCTGGAAGGTCTCCGGGGCGCCGAAATCGCCGGCCCCGAAGGGTTTAGCCATCATCAGCCGGCTGCTTCAGGTTTCCCGCAACAGCATCGACCTCAAAAGCCACAGCAAGAGATTGCAGAGTCTGTGACAACGCATTGAACAAAGCCCAAACTGTTTGTTCACAGGGTTTACTCACGTACGCGCACGCACGCACACGCAACGCTCGTCCCTGACATGAGACAGGCATAGTTGGGCTTGGCATTGAAAAAAAGAGGAGATTTCTTAGTGAGCGAGCAAGTGCCTCTTTGTTGAATCTCCGATATCTGCCTCTTTCTTTTTCTCTTTGCTTTTTGAATCTCTAACGAAAGACGGCTGGTGCGTGAGTTGTCATCAGCAACCAGCCCAAGGACACACGAAATGTGCATATCCATGTGCCATAAACCAGGACTTGGATGGCTCCCTCTTAGCGGTCCGTCATGCCCTACTTGAACTATTACAGTAATATACCGAAAACTTGATCAAAAAAACACCGGGTGGTCTCTTGGCAGATGCATGAAAAGAGGTGGTTGGGTGTCCGTGGGATGGATGCCCCTAAAATAGCATCACACCCACATCGCCCGTTGCCCCGTCTCCCGGAAAAGTGCGAATCTCCATTTTCCCATCTCTTCTCGGGCAATTCACCCGCTTCATTGTCGTCATTGCCTCTCTTTACAGATGATCTTATAGCCCTTCGCTTGAATCAACCTTGCTGTTGTTGTCGTCGCGTCTCCCGTCCCGCGCGCCAAATGATGCTCGCTTCACATCTGTCAGAGGAAAGCTTGTTCTCATAGACATCTCTGGCTCGCATGCGCTGTAGACTATGTAACCCCCCTGATTGCGCGTCTCGCGGGCTTGTTTGGCTACACTGTGGTGGGCGGTTTCGAATCACCTTGTTTGTTCCTGGCCTGACTGGCTGACCCGTAACTCGGCCCATCCCTATGCAGCAACAGCAGCAGCATGTTTCTTCAGCCTACAGCATAGCGTGTCTCACGTGGAAGGACGATATCCTCACGTTTGCTGCCATCCAGTCATTCCCTCCAAGGCCGCATGGTTGCATGTCTCGAAAGGAGGGTCCATGTCACGTCACCCGGACCCTCTGTCGATCTATAGTGAGGCTGTGTCTGCTGTCGGACATCACCAGGATTGCTTAATTTTCTCACATTATTCACCCAAGGGGCCATTATGGCTACATGGTCGCTTATTGCTCGTCCCGTTCCTTGGATTCTCATGCATCTCGACATGTCACTACCCGCAAGCCATTCCCATGCCAAGTCTCCTTTTGCCACACCTTGACAACTCACCCAAAGGGCTGAAGCGACTCTAGATCTCTTTAATACTGCCATTATTGAGCAATACTACACATGGAACGCATGCTTGATATATAAAACCAATCAACATGAATCAATACACTCAAGTAATGCATTGTTGAATGGCTTTCATTGTAACATGTAACAGTTGTCCTTAATGTCGATCTAGTCGAGGCGGGTCCAGACTGGAGTCTCATCTGCATCAAGACCAAGTGATGCTTCCTTCATACATGCATCGAACCTTCTAGCAATAAAGAGGATCAGTCTTGGCTACCAACACAGACGCACGAGAGCAGCAAAACGTCATGTACAACACCAAACGTGACTTTTTCATTGACTAGGCCTGACTGACGTATTCTCTGCGCTTCATGTTCATTAGATAAACTCGCCAGGCCGCGACTTGACTACTACAACGCTTTTCTTGTGTATGAGCAACCGGTAAAAGACCACCATGTTGACTGTGAACGGGCCGACAACCAAGAGAAGGAATAGCTAACACAGATGATGTTGTCTCAAACAGTCCCGAAATGCCAAATGCAAACCCCCAGTACAGTCCCTGTTTCTCGGAATGAAAGACTACAACTCGAGTTGATATGCGTGTGGACGCAGTGGGCCAATTCCATCACCTTGAGGAAAGGCTACCTATAGAAACGCCAAACAAAAAAGAACAAGAAAGACCCTTTGCTTCATGTGGTATCTTGAAGGGTGCAAAGAAACATTGTTTTAAAAACAAGGGAGTGGATAGTTAAACACTGTCCCGTTAGCCCCAGATGGGAGCGCCTCGATACGCGGGCGAGTTGTAGCTGTGGAGGACCCGGAAGGGCGGGTTCTGCCCGTAAGCAGACCCCTGAGAGCTTGCCCTACGGTGGACCGTGTACCCAGCGCCGGGGTCCGTGACGTAGATGTCGGGATGCTGCTGGATCATGTTTGTTGTCCCGTAAATCACACCTGGGTTCTGTACAATGTAGTTCTGCTGTAGCTGTTGGTTGAGGCTGTATGCCTCGACGGGCGTCCATGCCTGCAGAGATGGCTGCGACTGATGCCGTACTCGTTGCTGAAGTTGTTGCTGCTGGAGCTGCTGCTGCTGAAGCTGTTGTTGATGGAGCTGCTGTTGCTGAATTTGAAGCTGCTGCTGATGTTGCTGGAGTTGGAGTTGCTGTTGATGTCGTTGCTGAATCTCAAACTGTTGCTGTTGTTGCTGCTGAAGCTGAAGCTGCTGTTGTTGCTGTAGCAAGGTGGTATGGCTTCTCGACCGAGGCACATTGGAAGTCTGGAATCCTTGAGGTGGTGCCGAGGCTCGTCGATGCTGTCTCATTTGCGATGTGGTCATGGTGGGCTGCTGGACACCGGTGCTAGAGTAGGACAGGACTCGGGGCTGCTGGGCAGTGTGCATCTGCTGAGCGCCAGTATTCAGGGCCATGGCCGTGCTCCAATTGGGACTACGTGGCTCGGCATGACCCTGTGCCGCCTGCGTGGTATGGCGGCTCTGGAGTGTGGAACGACTCAGGTCCTGCGGCAACGAAAGTCTTCGGCTGGAAGTAGGACGGGACGAGTTGAGCGGGTGAGATGGAGTCATTGATCTAGAATGGCCCTGCGTCTTGCCCCGAGAGGGCTTTGCGCTTCTAGTTTGCATGCTCACAGGGGGCGAGGTCCTTGTTCGGAGCGCACTATTCAGCTCGCTACGGCCGGGACTGTGCGGCAATCGACGAGTCTCTGACAGATTGGGGGCTGAGACGTTTGTTCGAAGGTGAGCCAGCTCAGGCTTATCTCGCCTGTCACGTAATGCTGACCTCGGCATGCTTGCCTTGGTCGGGGAGGCTGAGTTGCTGGAGCTGGTAGAGTGTTTCCTAGGCACTTGACGGGGACCAACGTTGCGCGGGCTGCGGGTGATGCTTGACTGGGTGGCACGGCGCTCGACACCGCTTGTCGGACGCAGCTGGGTTGTCTGAGGTGTCTCGGCCTCATGCTCTGCAACAGGGGCGACGCTCGGGCTTCGGGAGCCAAACATTTGAGCAATTGACTGACGCCATGAGTGACGCCGGGAAATCTTCCTGGGGGTTTCCGGGTTGGCGTCTCCCGTAGCAGCATCCTTCTGACGTCCAGTCGCATTCTTGGGGTCCTGGTTTCCCTCGCTAAGGATCGTTTGCAAAGTATCCTTGCTTGGCTCTCCCCGAAGACCAGGGGTCTGAGGCGTAGACTTGATCCCAGCAACGAGCCCACGCAGATTTTCTTGGGCAGGAGGCGGATTGGTAGGGTCTTCTCTCTCGATTGTCCGAACCTTTCGGACCTTGGGTGGCCCCTTCTTGCGAGTGCCACTCAGGAACCGGTACAGCTTGCGTCCGGTGGGATCATCGCTTTTGGGCGGAGAGGACAGCTGCTTCTCGGCGTGGTCATCGGTGACAATGATGGGGACTGGACCTTCTGGACCAGATTTCGATGTGCGAACCTCGCTCTTGGTCGATGTCAGTGAAGAAAGACGTCTCCGGCTTCCTAGAGCAAAGGAGGAAAACGAGCGAGTAGTTTGGCTGGTTGGACTGGTAGAAGTGGTTGGGCAAGTCGAAGCCTCGTCATCGGTTGATGGTGGAGGGACCTCGAGGTGAATTGGAAGGCGATTGTGCGTCTGCGATGGCGCCAGCGAGGACGTACGGGTCGAATTTGAGTCAGACGGTGAGCTGATGCCCGTGACATCAGAGTCGAGCCTTTCGGAGGTCATGGTGCTTCTATCCGTTGCAGCGGATCTCAAGCTTGGTAGTGATCTAAGAGAGACATTGGAGCTGTAGCCGCTGTCGACCTTTGAGGCGGCCGGGCGGGTGCTCTCAGACGAAGGACTTGGGATGAAGCCGCTGTCAGTTCTGGTCAGTCCTTTAAACATATTATTTTCGAGCTCCAGTTGGATTTTTTCTGGACTGGGCTTTGCATTTGGATCTTCCCTGACATCCAACACCTCGGCAACGGGGAATGAATCAGCATTCCCCTTCTCAGACATCTCGCTGCCATATGTTCTAGACTTGGCTGGGCCGCTCAATTGCTCAGCAACAGAGCCATGGGCCGCAGTGACGGGCTGCCCAGACGTGACAGGCTCGCTGAGCTCGGCCACGTTGGGGTTCGCCAAGGTTGAAGGGTCGACCACATTATCAAAGTAGCCCTCGCGGGGAGACACCAGCGCCGACTCAGAGACCCCTTGGGCCTTGACGTCATCCTCAGGCACAGGAGTAGCTACTGGTGCTCCGTTTGTGATACGCAAAGACCCAAATTTCATGCCACCCAGCTGTCGGTAGTCTGCCTCAGTTGGTGTCGTGACTCGCTCTGGAGATTGCGCCCTGGATGGGATCGAGGGTAGGGACATGCGCCGTACCAGGTCCGACTCAATTGAGTTGTGACGCGTCTGGCTGGGGGATGGTGGGTGACTGTTTCGAAAGCTCGACTTGGCCGAGATTGGGTGGTTGGAATGATGAGCTCTGGTTGCTACGCCTGGCTTCTGAATGACCGAGCGCCGACGCATTGGCATGTACAGGGAGACGTCCGAATTAGTTCTGCTGATGGGCGTGCCTGCAGATTGGTTACCGTTGCGGGTGTCATCTGTCACATCCTGGCTGATCTCAGAACGGTTCTCGAATGTGATGATGGGTTCGCTTAGGAGCTTTTTGGCGTTGAGCAGCTGTCTACCCTCGGGGCTTCTCGTGTCGTAGCTGGCAGAGCCACGCAGGGCAGTCATCGGCATGCTACTCAAGGGAATCAGCTCTATTTATCGATCGATACGAATGGGCGTTGTTGCACAAACCTTTCAGCACGCGTCAGGGAGCGATGAGCTCCGTCATGGGCAATGGAGTTGGCCCTGGAGCGGTTGACCGAGCTTGGCATCCTCGGAGACTGCTCTGACTGGACCGACTGGGATCGTAAGACGCCATTGCGCGGCATTGAATCCCGTCGAGCATCTCTGCACGTCGGAGACGACAAGGGACTTGGGACGTCGTCGACTGGTACGGCTATACCGATCCCAGCAGGCGCCACTCTCGTCGAGGATGCCTTTCTGGGAGGCGGTGGCAGCGAGCCAACAAGATACGAGTTGGAGAAGTGCTCATGATGGGGTGTTACAGCAGTAGCAGTGTATGGCAGACCAGCTGCCGATGCATAGGTGCAGACTGGTGGCTTGGATAGCTTCCGATGCCTGCGAGGGGCTTCGGCCGATTGGGTATTGCCCATTGAGCTGAGCTGGCCTGCCTCAGTCGTGGGAGCTACCGTACTGAAGGAGGAGCACCAGCAAAGGGCTGGAAGGGCTCGGAGGGGGAGCGTGTGAGGCTCCCTCAACGAGTAAAACGACCGTTCACTGGCACATAGACACCTCCATGCCGCCAAACAAGGTGTATTCTCACGCGTCCTGCTTCGCTCCCCAAGGTGGGCGACGTGATGGAACCTGCAAGGCAGAGGGCAATCAATGCGGATAAACGAGGGTGGGAGGGACAGGGACAGGGAGAGACCGAGGCTGCAGATTAGGAGAGAGAAACGAGGGAAGAGCCTCACAGCAAAGGAGCAGAAGATGAGGAGATATGAGAGATTGAGAGAGGAGGTTGGACGAGGTGGAGCCGGAGTTTAAAGATCCATGAACATGAGCCTCTGGCGACGGATCAAGGTCGCAGGAGGGGAACTTGGACAAGCATGAGTCCATAGGCACCCTGGTGGTGAGGTGTGAATGAGCGTGAGGGGTGAGACCGGGGATCATGTCCAAATCCTGGACGGATCGAACAAGCCCAGCCACAACCGAGCAGGCCGCCGCATCTTGTCGGGCCAAGATTTTGTCGCGTAGGAGGGCATAGTATGGATGGTGTAGCATACACGAGTGAGCGAGGTTCGGAGGAGACGAGGGAATCGCACGTGTGTCCGTGTCCGTATCCGCGTCTATCTCTGTCCGGAATAGACGAAGTCAGAGTTTCTCAACCGCCCGGCATGGCTTCGAGCTGGCTGCGGATCTGAACGCAATCATGATATGATGGAGGAGGTGAGGTGAGGAGAACCCACCCACCTACCTAGCTAGGGGAGGGGAAGAGCTAAGGCAGCTAGCAGATAGGTACCTCGACTAGGCTCGATGCTTCCGATTCCAATATGATTGCGCCAGAGCTTCACGTTTCGTCAGCCGCCCACCACGACTCGGAAAATGGCCATCGGAGGCGCCAAGGTTGCAAAAGGCATGGGGGAGCTAGACGAGAAGGGGTAGGTTGCCTCGTTCCAGGGGCTCACACACAAGAATCAAGGAACCTCCAAGCTGACCACGATATGGAGCTTCGACTATAGATGTCCATTCGGAGCTCCCACAGCTAGTTACTTGCCTACCAGCTAGAGTTCTGAGACGCAGCACGCTGCAGCACACTGCAGCACCCGGCTTGCAGCGGACTCAGCGGGCTCCAGCTGTAGCTCCAGTGGGCGTCTGGAGCAGTGGACGAACCATTGGATCCATCAACCTCCACTCTCGTGCCGGGGCCACTCGCTGCTCTTCTTCCCACTTTCACCTCACACGATGGAATGTCAGACCCAACTCAATCCAGTTTTGGATTTACGCATCATCATCAACACGCGAAATTATGCCTTTCACCCCGTGCTCATCGCCATCTCAGGTTTCTCGCATCGCACCCACCAAGCTATCCGGGCAGCGCCCCGCCGCCATGGCACAGCGGCGTTGCTCCTTTGCTTTCTTTGTTATTGTTATTATTGCAGGGTATTCCCGCTGGCGGGCCCATCCCGGTCTTTCTCTCCCAACCTCGGAAGCCTCGTTCTGTTGCGTTGCTCCGCTGGCCTCTTCTGTCTCGTCTCTACTCGTTCTCGCAGCCGGACTTGATCGAGGCCATCCACCCGGGCTGACATGATGCTGTCCCACCGTGAATGCAGCTTGGGGCTGAGCTTACAGCGTCGCAGAGCATGGCAGCTTGTCTGTCAGAAGGAAACGAAACACGCAAGCCGTCCGAGCACACTCAGTCGATACGATGAATGTTGTATGATCGGGACTAGAAATCCACCTGTTGTATCCGTAGTTCGATACGATACGGATGCATCATGATCGCTCATGCCGTCATCTCTCACGTCCAACAATGCTCCACCCACGCACCCACCACCTTGCACGCCTCTGCTATAACAATGTAGCAGAGCGTTTCAGATGGGCCGACATACGAGCAGAGGAGCTCCAGACCGAGCCAGACCAGAGCCGATACCGCCCGCTTGTTCATGGCGATGCAAGTTGGCAGTCAAAATTTCGTGCGTTTGCCTTGGAAGACTTCTTGCTGCTTCCGAGAAAAAACCTGCTCACCGTTGCAATGATTGCACTCTGACATCCCATTGTTTATCGGCGTGTTAAGCCACGCCCCTCGCCGTCTCCGTTTGCTTCCTTTGTTGGTCGCCGAGCATGCCGGCACAAGACAAGTCCAGCCAGCCTCTGTGTCTTTGAAGCACAATTTCTCGTATGCACATTTCTGGGTGCACCGCTTATCACAAGCACAAGGCCGCCTCCGCGAGAGAAGACGACTACTGCGCAGCAGACATCTCGGGGACCGAACCAAAAAATGCTAACGCACGCGGCCTTGTGTTTGTTTCCATCTCGGCTCCACGGCTGCTCGGAAGCTCTGGTTCTGGACTATGGACACGCTGATCATTCTTTACGTGATGCCAGCTGTCCGCTATCGAAGGCAAATCGGATCACCTACTACGGCCTCATCAACATCAAAAGCAGCTTCGACGAGAGCAATTGGCCCAACCTCTCGTGATTTCTATGTGCTGGATGACGTTACACGAAATGAGACTCCAAGTGTGGGGAAGCTCTTGTCAAGGTTCAACTCGAGCGGAGATATGGACCCATCGACAGGGTTCAGGCGCCGAAGCTGGAGATGCAAGCTTGGTCATGGCATCTTTCCATCATGGCATTTACGACAATGGCTGTTTTCTTGTCAGCCAGGGTGGCATTCGATACTGCTCTGAAGCCAGTGCCTTTTGGATGTTCCGCCGGGATCGGTGATGCTGTTCTCGGCGTGTATCTCGAGATGCCGTTCCCGGCCAGCGTTGAACCCACATCAGACTGGAACACAGGACATGGCTTCCATGACGGTACAAGATCGGGATTTGCAGGCCCGTCACATCGAATTCTCCGGGATCGTCAAGTTCTCGCCAGCCAAGACATAACAAAGTTTAGCTCCATGATTGGACATGACGCCAAGACAGGGAACTCGTCAACTCCTCAGCCCAGCACTGAGCTTACGAATTGTTTGCATCTTCACATGGAAATCAGCTACAGCGTCCGTACTTGGCTAAGACTTCTGCACGACCGACGCGCCTTCTTGCAGCTTCTTCCTCTCAACCACGCCACGACGGCATTGTTTATCCAGCGTTCTCCAATTGCACCTCAGCTGGTCTTTTCACAACGAATATGCAGTCATTCAGTCGTCTTTATCAAAGTTACCCTGCACCGGTCGAACCGCTTGGCGCCACGGCCCACCTTGGTCTCCAACCTCGATGTCTGTTCCACATCGTCAGGGTCCACCACGCCACGCGCGAATATGCCGCGTTTTCGTCGGGAAACACAACAAGAACCGGGCGAATGGTTTAGTGGTATAATACTCCCTTAGCATGATCGTTCCACGACATCTGGGAGTGGTCCAGGGTTCGATTCCCTGTTCGTCCAGCCGTGGTGGTTAGATCCCACCATGTACCGCACTTCTCTCCGGGCGAATGGTTTAGTGGTATAATACTCCCTTAGCAAGTTTCTCTCCAAGATCCTCGCCTCTGGGAGTGGTCCAGGGTTCGATTCCCTGTTCGTCCAACTTCGGTGATTAGAACCCACCATTGTCCACTCTTTTTGCCTCTCTTTGACAAGAGATAAAAACTACCAAGCCGTTGGATATCGAGACACTTCAGTTCACCCAAGGCAATATTTTTGCGCCCTCTGCCCCGAATTTTACATCCGGAACAATCCACTTCGTTGCTGTAGACGTCTCATAGTTTTCGACATGTTCCATGATGGCAAAGACTGGACAAGGGCCTGCAAACATGCCGGCTTTATGGGAACTCCCGTCTGCTCATTCACCAATCACCATGGTGCAGCCGGCCTTCCCAACAATAACTTCGTGAACTCTTCCAGCCTCAACGCCGATACGCGAGCCAACTCCGTACGTCTGCTTCTCCGGATTCTCCTCTCGTGGGTACCACAAAGTCAATTCACCTTGGACAATCAAGTGGGTCGTCAGCGCAGCATGCGAGTGCGGCGGATAGTGGGTGTTGCTGCAGCCACATGTTGGGGCGTCGGCCTTGACGATGCCTGCAGCTACAGTAATTCAATGCGATGCGAAGGCGAACATCCGTGGGGCGCTGTGGACTAGAATATCGGGGCATCAACAGAGACTTACGGAGAGTCACTCCAGGTGAAGACACGATCAAAGCCCCATGCCCGTACTTGCTCTTCGTAGTCGTTTCTGAAGCTCATGATGGATGGAGCTTGTTTGTTCTGGCGGACCGTATGATCGATCAACAGCCGATTTGTTGCACAGTACGACACTTGGCGAGGGTAAAGGCTGTTCCTGAGGACTATTTGGGATGGAATGTTTGTGTGTTGTCCGAGAAGAAGATCGAGGCCCCGACCCGCAAGGCTGTGCTATCTCGTCACTTGTCAGCAGCCTGTTTGCACATTTCAACAGCCAACAATGGAAGAAGGTGACGCTGATATTGGGTGGTGATCAAGCTATGACCTCACCGTCACTGGTCCGGAGCCTCGGCCGGCTGCGCCCCGCCCTACCCCACTCGCCCCGTGCCGAGTTGGTCGCCCGCCCAGTCGAGGCGGAGTCGGGCCCGTTATTGATCTGGGCGTTGACATGAAGGAAAATCTTCCATGAACTCTACGTTATCGAGGCTGTATCATCGACGGCGGGCTATGCTTGACCATCGTTGTCAGACAGTAACCGACATGTACGGATACGCATGACGGCATTGAAAAGGGTACCTACGTGACTGAAGCCCGAGACAAGAGACACAGCATGACACAGCCCCCATTCCACCCATCAGACCGCTCTCCTCTCTGGCTCCCTCATGTAGCAAACACGCAACAGAGAAGCAGTCATCAATAACCGACAGGGCATCGCCATGATGCCTGCCCGTTTCACGGGGATCATTCCAGCAAACGAGCAGACCCCTTCCGCTCCCCTGGCAGATGCCTATCCAATCATGGCCTCTCCCCAGCGAACCCAAGCCTCCATCACCCCCATCCCCGGGCGGCCCTACAGGGCCTCGGCCTCTGTGCCCATCCTAGGGCTGTGCTCTGGGTGCTGAGTGCAGGGCGCTAGTGGCGGGTCATTGGCCGTGTTGGGTTGGCTTTTGACCCAGGCGAGGCTACGGCCACGTCCGTCTGGGTCGCTTCCTTTTCCCGGGTCCGTTTCTTTGTGTCTCTCGAATCGGGGCCGCCTATCACACTGGCGTGCTGACATCTATGGGCTGGTCTGGTTGTTGTTGATCATGGATCCTCTTTCTCACCCTGACTCTCCCTTCTCTTGATATCCCTTTCCTCCAACATCGTCACAACTAGGGACTGTCTGGAGACTCCAGAAATATCATTGCTAATTAATTACGCTCTTGTTCCTGGTTGACCGACAGGGAACCTACCTATCTGCGCCAATGATCCCCGTCGTCTGATGCTCGTCCGGCTCCGACATCGCCAGCTGAATCCAAGGTTTCAAGTTCTTCTTGAACACCGCAGCTCGCAACCATGTCGCGCTTCTGCGGGCTCATTGTACGTGCCTCCCTTCTCATCCGGCTCACTCGAGTCAATCACTAACCTCTGCTCTGCAGCCGAGCCGCCGCCGCCGCTCCAGGCGCGAGAAGCCCCAGCGCACGCCGACAATGTCAATCTTTGGCACCAACATCCACTCCCTTGGCGACCTGGCGAACCTGATCGGAATAACCACCGTCGCGTCCCCCCGCCAGGCACACGTCTGGCAGAGACAACCGCAACAGCAGCCGCAACAGCAGCCGCAACCGCAGCCGCAGCCGCAGCCGAAAGCCCCCGCGACCGACGAATGCTCTAGCAGGAGTTCTGCCCAGCCAGCCGCCCCCAATCCCGAGTTCCATCTCAGCGTCGCCATGCACGAGGCCCTCGGGCGTATCTTCAACGACTTGCGCGGTCCAGATGCTCTTCTGACCCGAGCCAAGTTCTCCGAGTTTCTACAGAATGTTCAAGGAGAGACCAAGGTGGACCTGAGCAAGGACAACTACGCTCTGGGCGAGTTCCTCTACATATGGCACACATGGTCTTCAGAAGCTACCGCACCCTTGCCAGAGAAGGATCTATCCAAGCCTCTCACCAACTACTTCATCAACAGCAGCCACAATACCTACTTGGTCGGGAATCAGCTGGCCTCGAGAAGCTCCCCAGAAGCGTACAGAAGTGTATGTTGTATACTGCACATCTCTACTCGCATCGTGCCCCATACGATAATCTTTTGCTGACCGGGAATCCTGCAGGTCCTTCTACGAGGTTGTCGTTGTATCGAAATCGATGTGTGGAACGGGGATGCCGTCGTTTCCACGAGCAGATCCAGGTCTCCCAAGATGGACCACAAGCGTGGCCTGTCAGGTGAATCACTGCCCAACGCCGCCACGACGGTGCGTGAGGCCATCGAAGACTGGTCAGGCAATCGGTCCCGTAGTCCTAGTGCCAGCAGTCGACGGGACACAGAACCCTCACCGCGCTCAAGCACCCAGCAGCTGCCGTTGGAGACCCGCGACTCTGGGGATCGCCTTGATGTTGCAAAGTCCGCGCGGACCCGACAGTCATTTCCAAAGAGCGAGCCCATCGTGACGCACGGATGGACTCTCACCACCCCTTGCGGCTTTCGAGAGGTGTGCAAAGCTATAAGTGAGGTTGCTTTTGTTGACAATGATCTGCCCATCATTGTTAGCCTTGAGGTGCACGCCGACCCAGACCAGCAGGAGCTCATGGTTCTCATCATGAAGGAGGAATGGGGAGAGATGCTTGTGGACAAGCCATTCGAAGGCTGTGACCCCAAGTTTCAACTTCCCAAGCTGGGCGAGTTGCGTAACAAGATCCTCGTCAAGGTCAAAAAGGCTCCAGCGAAGATTATGGTCCCGCCCAGAACCATAGACTTACCTGTCATCTGCGCCAACGATGAAGATGCCTCGGCATCTGAAGACGACGGGGCATCCCAAGGATCGGGCGCGCTTCTCCTGAGCTCAACTAGCAGCGCTCCTCCGCAGTCCAAGAGCTCCAAGGTGACCATCTGCGAGAGCCTCGGAAGTCTGGCAGTCTACACGCGAAGTCAGCATTACAAGAGTCTTGCAACCAAGGAGGCCAAGATCCCCCCTCACATCTTCTCCATCAGTGAGAACCGCATCCTTGAGCTTCACCAGAAGCAACATCGTGACATGTTCACCCATAACAAGGGTTACTTTATGCGTGCCTTTCCTGCAGGACGGAGGATTGATAGCTCCAATCCAGACCCAAGTCGCTTCTGGCGTGGTGGTGTCCAGATGGTGGCCATGAACTGGCAGAATTTGGACGAGGGCATGATGCTCAATGAGGGCATGTTTGCCGATGAGAAGGGCTGGGTCCTGAAGCCGGAGGGCTACCAGAGCTCCAACAAGTCTGCAGAGACCCAGAGCGAGGCCACCCCTGGTCGCACCATGAACCTGAGCATCACCGTCTTTGCTGGCCAGCGCATTCCAGTCCAGGCTGGCGATGTGGCGGACCATCATCGTTCCGCTAGCACCATCCGTCCGCTCATCAAGGTGGAATTGCACGTCGACAAGCCAGACGATGTTGAACGAGATGGGCAGATGCAGGAGTACAACTACAAGGGCAAGACGAGAGCCAGCAAGACGGATCATCCCGACTTCGGCCCCAGCGGCTCGACGCTCGAGTTTCTCAATACACCAAAAGTGGTGGAGGAGCTCAGTTTCGTCAGGTGAGTTGCCAATTTTCTTTCCTCCTGCACGGCGCTGTGCCATGTCTGTTGTCTCTTCTCTGCCGTCCCCCCTTCGGAGCTGTTTCGTCGATACACCGCCGTTGGTCTTACAGGGCCGGGCAGCCTGCATCACGGGAGCGTGAGCCACCATGCAGCGGCGGCGGCCCGCTGTCGTTTGACCGAAACTTCGGGGAGTGAGTTGTCAGAGACACAAGCCGCTGCGGGGATACCGGTCCTTGTGCCCTTGAGTGAGCATCTTTCTGAGCGGCATTGTTCAATGGGACGGGCCTAGCTCACAATGCGGTAGCTGGTGGCCCAGGTCTACAGGCACCAAGCTGTTATCTTTCCCCTCTTGCTCTTACCAATGTCACATGTGTTCCCATGGCTCCCTGACGCCATCTCAACAGATGGGCTGGGTTGTATTGGCCCCAGTTGAAGATGATATACATGCACGTTAGCTGCACAGGGCCTTTTGCTTGCATCACGCTAACGCCGCCTGCTTTTTAGGTTCAAGATCGAGGACGACTCTTCCAAGATTGGCAGCTCGCCACTTCTTGCTTGGGCTTGCATTCGTCTAGACCGCCTGCGACCAGGCTATCGATTGATCCGCCTTATGGACTCGACGTGTCACGCGGTACCTGGCGGGAAGCTGCTCGTCAGGATTGACAAGACCTTTGTCTGATCAAAGCGCTTCACCGAGTCGATCTGCGACCGGCATATCGAACATGCCCTTGGTAGATCCCAATGTGCTAGACCGACGCACTGATGTCGTCCTTCTCGCATTTTGTTCGCAGAGCAGTTTCCAGAGCCCGCTATGAGGGATATCGTCGATCTGATGTCCTTCTTGCCACTCGATCATCTAACCTAAAGTGGTGGGATCCCAACGGTTTCCTTGTGCCTTTTATTGCCTTTTCCCTCTGCGTTCTGTTGACAATAGGGGTGTTTTCAAGGTTCTTTCATGTTGAGCGTTCACCACACGCACTGGCGGTGGAAACAGAATGGGCAGTTGTATCTGAAAAAACTGACTTGGGGCGGGGGAATCCGGCATTAGAATTAGACAGGAGTTCAGAGATACCCAGGAATAGTGAATCTGATTGATGTTTCTCGCCCCTGGTGTGTCCTCGGAGATCTGATCTCATCTGTTAGCCGCCTGGTCGAGGAGAACCCTCCACGGATGTTCAGACATCCAAGACAGGAGTGAAGCAAACCATCAGATGTCTCTCTAATAGGACCAGGACGAGTCTCGAGTGGCTTGCATATCTCTTGATGACCTGCTGCAGCATTACATTGCGTGCATGATCCACGGCCAAATGCCCATTGGCAGCCTGGTTGCTTCCAGTTGGACGGTTCCAGTCAGCCATTGCGCTCGCACAGCGGGCCGAGCAGGAGCGGAAATCCCGTTCCTTTGCCATGTATTGGACTCTACCGTCTATCAGCACACCGCCGAGGCCGACTGAGTT
Organism: Fusarium piperis; assembly: GCA_027886205.1. Taxonomy (NCBI): domain Eukaryota; kingdom Fungi; phylum Ascomycota; class Sordariomycetes; order Hypocreales; family Nectriaceae; genus Fusarium; species Fusarium piperis. Next base: position 525,888 of record RZGM01000008.1, read on the forward strand.
GCCCCGGGGAGTGGATGAGTCGATGAGCAAGCCGCCATTTCGCCCATGACGTTCAAGTTGCTTCTTAGTCAAAGGCTTTTGTCCAGGGGGCTTCAATACGATGCGGTAGCACTGGCCTCGGCCCTAATAATAGCCCTGGCCCCGTCTCCTCTAGCCTCGAAAGCATAAGTGCTGTAGGCTTGGTTCACTGGGACATGTTGCGTTCACGCCGTTGTGGGATGACCGCCGCGGCTCGTCTTCAACGGGCGCCGATCTTAACCCCTGCGCCGATTCCTCTCCTACTGGTCTTGGCTTTTCGGTAGATGGTCCAAGTGGCGGAGGGCGGTTGACGACATCCTGTTCATCTAGCCCATAAAGCACGTCTTGATGAAACGGTTTTATAAAGGTAGGAAATGCTGGGCTGTACGAGATTTCACTCAAGGGAGTCGGTATTTGCCCCATGAAACGATTCGGGATCTCTCTCGGACCATGCGTTATAATGGTCCAGATTGGAGGAGATTGTGAAGTTGGGCAACCAAAAGGAATAAGCCCAGGTAGCAAGTCGGCATATGTCCTTGGCTCCTTGCAGCCTCATTAAAATCCCTCGCCGGGACCAACTTAGGCGATCGTCGTGTGGGTTGTCTTTCAGCGACGGGGTAGCATTCCGTACTTACAATAGCAGCAGGCTGTGGGTTATCGCGGCTGTATGTGCGAAGTGATGCTCCATATTACAGTTCCTGGCTGAGGCTAGGAACCGCGGAGGCCGGAGAACGCCCCTGACCAATGCAGGCCGGCTGCGTACTGTAATAGGGCGTGGCGCGGGGTGTTGAGATCGATAGTCGCCGCGGCTAGATGCGACCAGCCTGCAGGGTGCAGGTGTGGCAGACGCGTGTTGAACTCTGTGTTTGGCGGACAAGGGTTTGCCCTGTCAGTCGCCAAGATGCATCGTCCACCACCCTTGTACCTTGCACATCATCATTCTCCTCGGCAGAGCATGGATCGTCCGTCATGTCGAATCTCCTGTCAGATGCGGAGAGGCAGTCTTGCGGGACAACCGGGAACGTGTCCACTACCAGTGGAGAAATCCATGTCGATGAGTCCGCTCATAGGCAGAGGCAAGTCATGCTTTCGCCGGGCACCAGAAGCTGGGCTCGAAAAAGGAAACAGGCTTCCCGCCCTGAACAACGACGGTCAACTAGAGCCGGCGCATTGTCAGCAAACACATGAACTGGACTCACCCGTGAGAGATATCCACAAGCCTGTTGTAATCCTCCAGTCATTGCTGCGTCATCAGGCAGATTAAATGGAGTGCATTGTCTTGCCCACCCACCGTGATATCTGAGCCCCTAGGCGCGGTCCTCCCAACCTTCTAATTGTATCACGAGTCTTGGATCGTGATCGAGCCCCCCGGCCATGTTTGGCCGTGGGAGGACTGATTCGACCGCGTCTATCACATCTCGGGTGACCGCCTTGGAAGTTCCAGATTCGAGAGAGGGTCAAAAGAGACATTCAGGGGTAAACCCGCATGACGCAAGCTTGGCTAACGATGCGAGGGAGTGGAAGCTTGATTGCAGCCAGAATGTTGTCAGGCTTTCGACGAGACCTCGGCAGTTGCAGTATCCTCGTTGCTCTGAATCAAGGCTGAGGTTTCTTTTTCCATCATGGGGCGAAATTGTCCGAGCCGTCAGCAGTTGGTTTCTGCAGCTGATCCCTCCCGTTGGGTCTTGTGCAAGCCAGGGGTCCCGCAGACAGTAGCGGTCTGATAATGCGCAACTTGGTGATAGGCCTGGTCCGAAGGCCGCAGCCAAAGGGTATCTATCAGCAACCCTACTCTCGGTACTGAGCGGCGCGCATGGCTGCATACGAGGTGTGGCATTGGTCCCGTGATGATGCCTGTCTGTGGTGTCTGTGGGTCTGGTTGCTACCAGTCCTTGGACCGTCTCGACACGGCGAATCAACTAGTATCGCTGGCCTAGCGATAGATCTTGATCTGGGAACAAGAAAGGCTTGAAGATGTTGACGGAGACGTTGGAGTGGGTCAAGGACCAATGGTCCACTGGCTCACACTGATTGCGTGGGGTGCCCGAGAGATGCTTCTGAGGGAGAAAGCCACTTCCGTCGGGTGTCTCTGATACCCCAGCACGGGTATCATGCTTTAGATGAAGAGCGTCGCCTCGCATTCGCTGGGGCACGACAGCTAAGACTCTTGCAGGTTACCTCGGCGTAAATCTGCAGGCAACAGGACGGCAGATGGTTGTCTTTACTTGCGGTTGCCCCCCATGGCCTTGCTGCTGGAATGCGACTGGTTGGGTAAACCGGCAGAAATAGTTGCATTTTCAAAACAAGACCAGCTGTCTGGCTATGGTGGACGGAGGGGAGGAGCCAAGAGGCAACCGGGGTGTCATAAAGCCGAGGAAGTGAGTACGCCGTGTGCGTAGCAGCAGACGTAGATCGTGGGCTTGAGGTGGTGCAGTAACACCATCAGTGGAGGGTTGAAAAAGCAAGGCGCCTGCAGGGCTTCAGCTCCCAGGCGTCGAGGTGGTTGCAGATGACAAGGTTGGTTGTCCAATGCCTTTCTTGGGTTAATCGAGGAGCCCACTATTGATGGGTACAGAGGTGTTCGCAAATTTCCGGCGGTGAATCGTCCAAGGAACCGGGAGCGCTTTGCGGCGCGGTGCGGTGCAGTACACTAAAACACATACAGTAGCGGCTCATGAAATTAGGAGTGAAAATACGATTCCGACACTTTTGATTACTCATCATAAATCCTTGGTTTGAAGATGATTGACTGCCCCGAATTTTTTGATATCGAGACGGCGGCACCGCAAGAAGTTGAAGAAGGGATCTGCTGGATCGGCTATGTGGCGCATGCATTCTGGGGATCTATTGCTGGGACCAAATGAGCTTGCTCTGAGATCGCGCCCTCGAGATGAGCAGCCAGGATTATCCTGGATAGTGGGGGAGTGTTGGTGATGTACCATTCTTGTGGGTGTTGAAAATGCTTGGTCTTTTGTGGGCATCACTTGCTTGCTGACCCCAGCTCTGGGGTGGTGAACTAGTCGAACCCATAGGATGGAAGGATTTCCTTCGGGTTGACTGTGGACCGTGGCAGAACGTCGGGCCCTGCGGCTCGATCGTGGCTTTCTAGCGCGGGAATGGCCATCGACATCTATCAGGTGCTCAAGTGACTGGTGTAGCTCCCTATTATCTGCGTGGAAACGGTCAAGTCGCTGGAAACAATGGCTTGGTCACTAGACGCCGCAAAAGGTCTCGACCAGGCAAGACACCCGAGAAACGCTGTACAAGCTCGGCCGAGGATCTCCTGGCTGCGCCTTCGCAGCTTCATGGACTATGGCGTCAGAGCCGGGAGCTGTGTGAGGCCGGTGAATAAAAAAGCAACGCTACCGAGCTATCGACCAAACAGAAGCAACGAATGTCTTAGCCGGGTCACTCTTCATCAGGGCAATCCTTTTTGAAAAGGGGAGCTGCCAGGAACGAGAGACGTCTGAAGAGGAACGAGGGAGGAGTGGGGGTTGCTTGGGTGGGTGCCTGAAATCCAGCTTCGTGAAGTGGAGGGGAGTGAGGGGTTGGAATTTGGAGAAAGATGGGGATTCAAATTCTAGATTTGAGATGAAATCCATATGATGCGATGCAACGAGATGGGAGCTGGGCGTACGTAGTACAGGGCAAGGTGGAGGCGCCGATAGATATTGGAGGGGAGTGTTGAAGATGGATGGATATCATTGAATGCAGGGTGGATGAACATCAAGCGCCTTCCCAATGAAGGCCTGTTTAGAAGTCGCCTTCCTTTTCAAAGTCACACTCTACACCCAGGTTAGGTAGGTAGGCTGGGCTTCAGGTATTCGGGTTCCCTCTTTCCTGAGTCGTGAGGGGTCCGAGAGTACCACACCCAAAGGCGCATTATGAGTCAATCAAAAGGTTAAAAGACACGTATGTAGCTGCATGAAAGCGAGGGAGGCATGCGCTGTGGCATTACTATGTAAGTCGAAATAGATAGCGCACCTCCCCCTACGTCGTATCCAATCCGTCATGTGCAGAGAAATCCATGGATGAGAGCTTCAAGTGCTTTGTAGAATCGAGACCCGCACACACCAGCAGAAGCGGCCGCTAAACATTTCTGTAGTGCGGACGGATAGACTGCTCACAGCATGTCACTGGAAGAGTTCTAGATTTGTTCGAGGTCTTGCGTGTGGCTAGCTGGTCTGTGAGGACTCGCAGAAAACTACTGTAAGTCGATGCTGCGACACAATGGATGCCAGCCAAAGAGTCCTTTGAGCAGGTGGATGGCAGATGCCAGTCCCAAACCGGAATGGTATGGCAGGACACGAGCAAGGAGTGGAAAAAAAGAAAAGTTGAACAGACGCGGTAATCAAAATTTCTCGCAAAAAAGCAAATGCCGCCAAAAAGCTAGGCGCATGAAAATCCTGGCCTGTCATGGGTAAGGCATCACAATACGACAAGGGCAGCTGGACGTAGCGCGTCCTCTGATGGGTGCGCTCAAGGCCGGAGCACGGAGCACATGCCTCTTCCATGCAGCAAGGCGCATCTTCCTTCGCCCGGAGAACTGGCAGATGGCTGGCAGGCGCGCAGCGGCACTTGGCGGCTCAGATGCCGATGGGACCTATGCAGCCAATCCCAGCTGCAGCCTCCTCTCCCATCTAAATGGGAGCCCATCACAACGACGACAAGCATTGCGAGACCTGATACCTCATACCTGAGACCTCACCCCTGAGAGGCTGACAATCTCATGGATGCATTGTCCACTCACAGTCTTCATGGACCTTGACGGGCTCCATCAACGCGTTCTCAATCCCACGCCGGCTTTCCAGCACCCTTATAGAGTACACACAGCTCGTATCTGACAGAAGTTGGTCGATGCCGCGGGATGGTCCAGCCGTGCTGCGAAACATGCACACAATCGTCTCTCGGCCTCCCGACCGAGTTGCACATCTGACTCTGGCACGAGCCTGTCGTGCCGCGGTTGTGCGTCCGAGGAGCGTGATAGGCAGGGATTCATTCAGCCTTTGATTCCAGCCCCTTTCTGCAGCCAATTGCCGCGACAAAACCCGACAATTTTCGGCTCCAGCACACAAAGGAAGGCAAAGATGGACTGGACAAGGCGCAAGAGCATCACGAAGACCCGACAGACATGGGAAGTGGAGAAAAAACCCATGCCTGAGGGCACCATGTGGAATTGTGGATGTGTGACCCCTCCACTCCCACTCCCAATCGCGCCAGCTCCAGCGCGTCGGTGAGATAGCCCGATGCGCCGGCGATCGCTCCAAGGGAGGGAGGGTTGCAGTGGGTTGGCGGATGGGCCTCGTGCTGGCCCTGGAGCTGGCTTTGACGAGGGACCGGGGTCCCGTCATTCCAGTGCCCCGGTGCCCTCCTGGCTTCTAGGTTCTGGGGTTGATTATGGCATTGAGTTTGTGGGTAACTTGGGGATTAGATCGCGGTTTTAGGGGAATTTCCATCCCTGGGATCTTGGACTCAGGCTGCAGCGGCCCAGGCTAACCCGAGCCCTGCTCGTCCAGATGACTAGGGTACCTTTACTTTCACGGTCGATTGCGCACCCAAGCAAGTCCCTGGATGATAATTCCCTCGCCCACAAGTCAGCGTCGTGGGCTCCTGGTCATCGTGACCCCCAGAGACGAGCAGTCACAACTTTGCTTTTCTCTGCGTCAACACCGGGCAGCAGGCCGCGCACACCCCGGCGTCCGTCGTCCACGCTTGCTCACCGCGCCCTAATCGCCGGTCCGGTCCTCACTTCCTTGCCACCACTCAACAAAGTCTGGAAACTGGCCAGCGTTTAATTACACGTCAAAGGCGGCACAAGAAAACGATTCAACTACGGACAGTGGGACGCCAACACAGACACGGACAGGACAGACACGCATCTTGGCCTGGATGGGCGGGCCGTTGGCCTCGGACAAGAAAAAGCAACGTCGCTCAACTTGTGTCATCCCATCTTGAGGTCATGGTTGTGTTGCTGACCGACTCAGAGAGACAACATTCTCAGTAAAAGAAGCGCAGAAAAACCAGACCTACGCAAACAAACTGACCCCGCCCCCGTCCGGGTGGCCCACAGTGTTTCTCAAGGGCGGCGCCACTAAAGCTCCCTAGTAAGTAATGACAGCTTGGAGTCTTGCAGAAGTCGATATGACAGGTCTGTCGCTACTGCCGCCGTCGCCGGCCCCCAGCATGCCCCCCGACACCACGGCCGGATACCTACCGATCGTCAAGGAGTATGGCAACCCACATTGGACTTGTCCTAGGGTTACTCGTGCCTGTCTTGTCTCGAGCAATACCCATCCTTTGTGCTCCGTCCCCTTGACCATACCCTTCCTGGACTACCAAGGCATTCCTAGACGGCATCGCTATATTCGGCTCATCCTCCAACACCTCTTGTCACGAAACCATAAAGTCCATCTAACCCCCACATCCTGAACCAGCTCTGACCTCCTCAAGCCTCTTGATACATTGTCTCTTGACACGGACATCTTTTATATCCCATACCATCCCGGGTCCACCCCAACTGTTGCCTTGTCTTCATTCTCTTCAACTCTCCGAAAGCACCATGGTTTTGTCCAGACATCCTCGGCTTGCTCCCTCGCCAGTCAACCAGGCCCCTGACAACCGACGAGAAGACTCGTTCTCTTCTGCGCTGCAACCTTCAGAACACCAAGTCATCCAACGGTCCGGGCTTCCTTGCTTGGCCATGGATCTATGCGAGGACGTGGCTCGTGGCTTCGTCTCCCACAAAGCACCTGGAACTCGATGCCCTACTTGTGCTCTTGCAGGCAGGGAAGTTTGGGTCATTCCTGGTCGTTGTTGCGGATACTGTGGAACACCTTGTTGTGACGAGGCTCATTAACAATCGGGGTAAGTCTACTGAGTCTTTTGAAGTCAAGGAATAAACGTCTAAACCATATATAGCTCGACGGTTGCGGTTGTTCATGAGTTGCCAAGAACTTGACAAGTCCTGATGGAGCCAGGAAACAACGCCATACCCCGACCAGGTATGGCACATCGCGGTGGCACGCGTCCTTCCCAACATCAATTCGAGAAACATCCGACCAAAAGGAAGGGTTGTGAAAAGAATTGCCAAGGGATCGTGACACCCCTTTGGTGCGGCCGCGAGTTCGAGGTCATCCCACAGAACCAAGTTGACCAAACAAACTGGGCATTCTGATTGGCACAATGGCGTTTTAAAGATGCTGTTATGTCACCGAGCAAATGTCTCAGAAAACCGTGGGAGTGACCAGGGTCACTTTTCCATGGCTGATGCCCCTGGAGGGCCTCAGAAAAAGGTTGACAGAAAACACCGAATTGGGACAACCGAGGCGGAAGAAGGCCTCTCATTTGGCCTGGGTGGCCCGAATGACCTTGCTGGCCTGGTCGAAGGTTGAGCTTCCTCCTCTCGGCATGATCATTGTCATTGGGGAGGGACGTGCTGGGGCTGATGGGCAGGTGACCAAAGCACCATTCTTTAAAGTCCTCTTTTGGGCTTACTAGGATGCTGAGGTGCATCGTCGATCCATTCGCATCAGCCACCCTGTCACCACATGGCTTTACCGGAGCACAGGAAGACAAGTGTAGGGGGATGAGCTGATTGCCCAAGGCTTGCTGGTGACTGGATGGAGGACCAAGTCCGGACGCGGGCAGTGAGCGGTGTAGGGGTAGAGACAAAAATAATGTGCGGAGTATTTGGTTGCGATATTAATGATAATGAATCTGTTCAGGAGCGTTTGATGATCTAATCCCTCGTCTGCTTTCAATGACTCGCACTCTTGGCATCGTGGCGGCTCTCGAATACCTTGAGACATGTGGTGGAGGAAGTAGGGTTCTAGACTCTCGGCGTCGCGCCCAACAGGAAGAAATCTTCGATAACTGACCCGGATGACGCAACGAGGCTGCTAGGGTAGCATCTAAAAGTACGTACTCGGACCTTCGATTAGATGCAGAGGACCCAGAAGTCATCCCTGTTTAAGGTGTCAGTTCAGCTGTCAACACTCATTTGGAGTCCGAGCTGGAGACCAGGCTCTCCGGCGATGTCCGAGGTATTTTCGGGCCATCCAGGCTAGGGAGGACAAGCTATGCTAATAAACAGCCGGAGCCGATTCCTGGCTTGTCAAACAAGCTGAACAAGAACTAATTGTCGGCGTGAACTCGGACCATGGGGACTCGGGCCCGGCCTCCGGGGTCGGTGCCCACTCCCCTGAAAACCCCCGGCCGAGGGTCACCCGGCCGTTGAATTGGCCCGGCTCCGGCATGTGGGCCGTTAATTTCCTGCGACAATTCGCGGCGCTGTCATTGGCTGGGCAAGCGACCCCAGAATTGATTGCCCGCCCATCACCCGCCCCCGCCCCCTCCCTTCCGAACACCACAACGGCTTGTCTCGCGATCCCCTCAACGCTGCGCTCCAATCTCAGTCAACCTCTGTGCGCTCCCGCGGCCGGACCCCCGTCTGTCTGGTACCGTGTGCATCGCCATTGCCCGGCCCGCCCACCTGCTAGAAACACACGGCACGGCCCGGCCTGGTCCGCGCACTGCGGGCGCTCAGGATGGCGGCCGCCGAGCAGAACGGCATCGACATCCTCTGCGATGCCGCCGGCTCGGACATGCTGCTTTCATCATTGTTTGCCCTAGCAGCTCCGGGGCAAGATCAGCAGCGAACCCAACCGCAGGACCAGCACGAATTGCAGCACCCGCTGCCGACAGCCTCACCTTCGAAGCAACCCCACCAACAGCAGGTCTATCACCAACAGCTAGACCCTGCGCTGCAGCCGTCGCAGCAAGAAACTCCACGGAAGACGACATCGTCTCTAACGGCGAAGCGCAAGCTCTCCGACGCGTCCGCCTCGTCGCCGTCCCACGTCTGCCACATCTGCCGGCGCGTCTACGAGCGAGCCGACCACTTGACGAGGCACCTGAGGTCGCACGAGAACGCCCGCCCGTACCAATGCTCCCGCTGCCCTAAGCGCTTCAACCGCGCCGACCTCCTGACGCGGCACGAGACCACGCACGACCGAGATGGCGCCGCAAAGGACCGCCCCTTCATCCGAAGAAACGATCGCGCCGCAGAAGCCTGCCTGAACTGCGCCGCCTCCAAGGCCAAATGCGAGGACCAAAAGCCGTGTAGTCGCTGTCGCAACAAGAGCCTAACATGTCAAATGCCGGCGAGGCGAGGGAATCAATATAGAACGTCGGAGTCACAAGCCGGAGTTTCTCCTTCTGATAGTTCAATGGTGGCTTCGACTACGGGCAATGACACCCAGGTTTTTACGGCAGGCGATGCTGCCTATGCATTGTCGCAGTCAGCTGTCGCACACCAAGTCCAATCGATCGATAGTACTGCTGGATATGCCGGTTCATCCTTCCTGGGCGCGCCGAGCGGGGAAGCTACACCTGACTCGACCCTGTACTTTGTAGCGCCGCGGAAACTGCTCCCTGATATCGAGCTCTCCTGGGAAATGAACTTTGGCGGCTTCACTGTTCCAACATCAAACATGAATGGACCGAGCCCTCAGCTCGGAAATGGGACGAAACGTTCATCCCGTCAATCTCGGAGAGACATGCCTCAGGAAGACGCAGCCCCTCAGCTTTCAGCTTGGGTAGCTGAGCCAGATGCCAATGGCCAAGCAGGCACCCCGGCCGTTCCCTCGAAAAACGTGTTGCCCATCACACGCGACGGCCTCTTCGCCATGGTTCTCGCCGATAGCTCGAACTCGCCACAGGTTCCAACGTTTCCCTCGGCCGAAACCTTGAGCTATCTGATTGATACGTTCTTTACCCAGCAAGACCAAAAACGGGATGCCTTCATTCACAAGGCTTCTTTTGACACTTCTTCCGCCGCCCTGGAGCTCGTCTGTGCCATGGTCTCGAGTGGAGCTACATCCGCGCCAACAGCCTGGCAATTCGGACTTGCTCTTAACCATGTCTTGAGAACTGCCCTCAACAGCCGTGTAAGTCTGGCGGTCTTTTAGTTTTATGTACCACTCTATTGGCGTGTATGACATGGACTTGGAAGAACACGAGCTAACAATGAACAGCTGGAATCTTTTGGCGCGACAGCGAATCCCCTGATGCTGCTCCAAGCGTGCATGCTTCATCTTGACATTGGACAATGGTGTGGCTTTAATCGTCAAATGGAAATGGCACAGACTTTTGCCCAGCAAGTGTTGACAGTAAGCCTGCCTTGAACATGGTTGTCCGCCAGCGGGCTAACGAAGAAAAGCTGCTTCGAGGAACTGGGAGGATTTCTTTCTCGTCTGACTCAACTCTGTGTACCCCGTGTGCGGGCGACTCTTCTAAAGATCTGGAGTCGAAATGGCGGCACTTTGCGACGGTGGAATCGTACAAAAGGTTTTATTGTAGCTCCTGCTATGCTTGATACTTGCTGATCGTTGTCAGGTTGATGATGCGCCTGTTCATTCATGATGTACAATCCTCAATCGTTTCATGGAGGAACTCAAACATGGCATACAACGAACTCGACTTTACCCTACCAACGGCGCCTGATCTTTGGAAGGCCGAAAGTTCACAACAGTGGTTGGAGCTATACTCGGCCAAGAGGTCTACACCTGCAGGCACTCCACGACTCTTGGATGTGAGAGACTGCGCGTGGTTCATCGCCGAGGCCGACGACTATGTTGATATCGAATTCTGTTGCATGGTCGCTCTGTCGGGGCTGTGGGGGCATATTTGGATCTACCGTGATGCTGTCACGTATCACAGCAGCCCGGATCGACGCGGCACCGGTTCTCCAGCTTGGATCAAGGTCTTGTACCAAGATCTGTATAGCAGATTGGTCAGCTTCTCTAACCAAGGTCAGGGGATGCAAACGCTGAGCCCGGAGCTCTTGCTGTTTTCTGAGCTCTTGATGATGGCGCTTCATGTCTCGTTTGATGAACTGCACCGACTCGCTGGCCACCACGGCGAAGGAGGGTCCCGGAGAGCGGCGCAAACACTGGAGGCTACCTGGTTTTCAGGGCCAGGATCTCGCCACGCCGTCTGGCATGCTGGGCAACTACTCCGCTATGCGCAGGACTGTAAAGCAACAGGCCTAGGGGGTTTCAACTCAATGGCTGTCTACTTTGCTGGCCTTACTTTGTGGGCGTATGGCATCATGTCGACTCCAGACTCAACGACCGGCCAGGGGATTGAGGACGACCATGTGTTACTCAACGGACAAGAGACGAGGGAGTCGAGGGCGTTTCTCGAACTCGGACAGGGCACACCAGCTTTGGCACTTCCAACAGGCCTACGTCTCCAGGTAGAGCCATTATCGAACCTCGATGCAGTCTTGTCACTTGCACGAAATATCTTGCGACAAAATTTCCCCGTACTCAGCGAGCCGCTGCCCCCGATGGTTGAGAACCTATGGCGTCGTCTTGCAGAGTTGCAGTCGGGCCAGAACGGCCAGGCCATGACCAACACGGATGGGGCCGTGTCAGGAACCGGTAATCGTCATGTTTGAGGTTGTTTCTCCCTAGGGATGGATGGATGCGGACTATAAAAATGATGTTTGCGTGGGTTTGTCTAGATTTATCCAATTGGATGTTAGCGAAGGAGTTGGGGCGGAAAACGGGAAACACAAAAGGGTCATGACTGGTAACACGTTACAAGACTAGGTTTTATAGGGTGATATGAGGAAGTATTCACTGCTGGAGTGTTTAGTTTACTGTTTATTGCCTGGGAGTCGTGATAATTAACTGCCTTTGCTATGGATCTTTATGCCTACTTGGGTAGGAGGTACACTTACAAGCTGTGCGGACGACACTGAAAAGGAAATAGAATATGAGGAAGTTGCACTGGAGGTGACTTCTGTCCACATCTGGCTTCTGGAAAGAGGTGAGGGGTGTGCCTGCTGCGAGAAAGGAACCCTTTGCTCACTCTTCTTCCCAGCTTCACAACCATTCAACTCTACTTCTTCTCCTTTTCACCTCCGGTACTGCCCACTCACTGCATTGCTGTGTCATCAACTCTTATCGTCGGCTTGAAGGCCTAGTCACTACATCTCTATCTATTTTCAGACTTGTCTCTCATTACTATTCCACGACTTGGACAGCTCGAACCGTCTCGATGCCTCCTATCTAGAAGAGGGCTGACAAGCCGCCAGGCCCTTTGCATGATGAACTTATCTTTGAACGCCTCGATGATGTACGCATCTTGCGGCACTACGAAAACAACGCCAAGACGTGGGCTGCTCCCCTCTCAACAACTGATTTCCTCGACATTCATTTCAGACTGGGCACGATGGAAGGGGAAGCTCGCGCCTTTGAGATCTGGGCACTCCGCAGACCCGACAATCCTTGGGGTATCATCTCGAGTTGCGCAACACACATTCGCGAGGCAATCGTGAGCCGCGGCAAGGGTGTGAGGCTGACTGGCGCCGTCATCGTTTCCGAAATCTTTACCGATCCCGAGTACCGCACTCGCGGCTTCGCCAAGTTGCTTCTCAAGAGAGTTCAAGAGCACTTTGACAAGCGGGATGACTTGGGTATCGATTTCACCGTCATCTACGGCAATGGCTCCCTGAACTGGTATCGGGAGCTGGGGTGGAAGCCTCTCACAGCGACCCAGCTAAGCATCAATGTTGAGCGCTTCCAAACTTGCGTCGAATGCGAGCACCTCCGTGAACATCTCACATTCCGGGAAGTCTACAACCTTGCTACTTGCGACACCAACGTCAGCAAGCTGCGTCTCTCAAAGGCCCAAGGCCCCAAAACCCACATCCAACTTCTACCCACGGCGTTTTTGACCAGACGGCACCTATACCGCGCGGCCTTCTTAGCCTACAAACTACGTCAAGGCCATCCTCACACCAGACGTCATGGGGTTTCGATTCTTGAGGACGATGCCGAGGTATCAGCATGGTGGATTCACGACTTTCAGAACAGACGGCTCATGATAGGACGTCTGTTTCTGACCCGTTTGGAAAATGTGGACGAACTGGTAGTTGGAGTATTGGAGGCGGCAATGGTGGAGGCAGCCCGCCGTGGGTTGCGGGAGGTGGTGCTATGGGATCCAAGCCCTCAGGTGGTGGTGGCGGCCATGACGATATGGGATAAATATGATACGGATGTGCAAGTCATGACTGGGGAGAGAAAGGAGATGGTGCCATGCGTGAGATGGAAGGGCGGCGAGGAGCGAGACATTGTGTTGGAGGAGGGGCACTTTGTGTCATGGAGTTGATGGCAGGGTTGGTTTCGATTGGGGGAAGAATTCGGGGCCGGAAGAGTCCATGAATGAAACAGCGGCGGACGTCGATTGCGGCGTAGGTAGGCACGTGCAAGGTTGTTGTTATCTGGCGATACTGGGGTATCCTGGGGTTTAGTTACTCAGTGTATAATAGAGACAAGACAGCGAACAAAGCCGAGAGTTGGAATTACCATTTGTTAATTCCGCTGTGCTGATTCAACGGCAATGGACTTCCGTCTAGAGCCGGGCCTAGTCGGAGCTCGGGATTTGAAGCTTGGCTTGAGAATGATGGATATGCTATTGAGACGGTATTATTGGATAGTTAGGGACGTGATGAAGCTGTGGTGGGGGCCGGGGAGATCAACGGGGAGGAAGAGCAGGGAGGAGAAAAGGTGGGGTAGAGTAAGACCCCGCGATGAGTGAATGAATGAATGACAAAGCATCCATCGAATGGGGACAACCCCCGAAGAGCGGAATGCATGGTAGTACTCCATGGTTACCTCTGGCATTCACCTTTAACCCGCATGCAACCGTTGGCTGACCCCTACCTACCTACCTATCTTGAACATATATGAACCCTAGGCTTCTCCTCAGAGTCTCCCCTCTGACTCGACCGTCCATCACATCCCACGTCCGAGCGAGACTCTACACCACCTCCAAGATGGCGAACCGTGTCCACCGAATCACCATGTTCAAGATACCCAGCAAGGACGACCAAGCCGTTCTGCTGGAGCAGTACAACAAGCTCAGTGCCAACCAGCAAAAGGTGAGCCCACGAATTGACCTGCTCACAGACTCGTCACTAACTGGTTTCCCCCCAGGATGGCAAGCCCTACATCCTGTCCATGGTGGTCGGTGCCGCCGAGGAGGATGCCCGATCTCAGGGTTACCACTTCGTGTCCAAGACCGAGTTTGCCAGCATGGAGGACATGAAGTACTACGACGACGAGTGCAAGGCCCACGGCGACCTCAAGACGGTCGTCAAGACGCTGGGCGTCCAGGGCGTGCTGACCATTTACTTTAAGCCGCAGGCTATTGGTGGTGTTGACAATGCTTGAGATGTGGGGGTGAGATGAGGGGATGAATAAACATGAACAAGAAATAAACAACAAGTCTTCAAGATGTGGTCATTACGTTCTGCTTTATCGCGCAGCCTCTTGCCAGTTAGAGCCTCGCTTACCATTGTCTAGACCATTGGTGTCAGGAGCATGTGCAAACTCTCTCACCGGCGGCGCTTGGCTGGCTTCGTGAATGCATCAATTGCATGTGACAATCGGGCACTCACATGGCTGTGCGCCACGCAGCATCACCGCCCACCGTCGTTCTCAAGGCCATGTAAGAGCTCATCCTAATAACAGACTTGTGCTCGGGCCTGCTGCTGGGATTCGGGAATACCCTGAAAACAGAACCTGTGAAGTTTTGGGCGATGACCTGTAGAGCAAGATATCAGCAAAGGCCGTTGATGTAGCCAACCCCCAAATAGTAGAATCAGGCATCAGCTTCTGAAACCTCAAAGCCAAGGGTGCTGCTGCATGAGAAACCTCTGACACTTTGGACAGATTGGCATGAGATGAAAGGGATGGGTATGATCAGCTGACTGACATGCATAGGCATGGTGTGATTTGTTTCTTTGAGTTGTGCCCCGTGCTCAAGAGACATGATTCGTCAAACCCGGTTCTAAACCCAGTCACTTCATCTGTCGTTTGACAACTCATCCGACATGTCAAGCTCTGTGAATTTGGGCCTACAGTAATGCCTGAGATGACCTCTATGAAGCTTGACGATCTACTGTTTGACCATGTCAAAGAACCTGGCACAAGGGAGCAGTGTTCTGGCAGGCCTGAATGTCAAGCGAATGCATGGATCTGTTCACCTTTAATAGACATCACCATTATTCATAGATTAAATTGGTCGAAAGAAAGTAGGCTCTGCGAAACAACATGAAAGCCCGATTGTCTTACAGCCCACGACACTGCAGCCGCAACTGCTGAAGCACAACGCGGACAAGAAAGCACTCCTACACTGCACTTCTAGAGCCTTCAAGGTGGTCAAATGGATAATAAAGGAACAGTAACCTGATTTAATTATTTACCAAGCTTTTATAAATACTGCTTCTAGTTCAAGGTACTGCTATTATTGAGATGCCAGGCCTTTATTTGGGTTCGCCAGTGTCATAAATGAATAGCCAGGTGATAGCCAGTGTCAGTATCTGAGTTACCAATGAGGAGGTATTTTCTAGTAAACAATAGACAAAGCCACTGTTGATCATTAATCACTACTTTAAACGATCTCTTATCTCAAGAATCGCCTGGATTGAGTCTTCTCTCTTCATCCCACACACATCATCAACAACTCTTCTCCCACCACATACACGACACAAACGCACACACACGCTCTCTAAGAGACTACCCTTCAACCACATCCGGTATCTTGAACCCCAAAGGGTAAGCTCCCTCATCCTTCCATAGCCATCTGGGCTTCCCTCAGCACAACACAGGCGAAAACCACACTCTAACAATTCCAGCAAACCATGGAGGAGCAACGGGAAAAGCCCAAGCAAAAGACCTGGTTGAGACTAAGTCGCAAACCAACGACATCTCCCGGGTCGGAAGCGGCAAAGCAAGGACCAAGTTCCGACAACGGAAGTGGACGCTTGTCGAATGAGGACGAGTCGCTCCGACCTGGAGAGTTGAACGTCTGGAGCCGAGGCACACACCACC
Organism: Fusarium piperis; assembly: GCA_027886205.1. Taxonomy (NCBI): domain Eukaryota; kingdom Fungi; phylum Ascomycota; class Sordariomycetes; order Hypocreales; family Nectriaceae; genus Fusarium; species Fusarium piperis. The sequence goes on from RZGM01000008.1 coordinate 541,811, forward strand.
TTGTGCCGCCTCCCAGTCCTCAAGTACAACGCCCTAGGCTAAAGTACATGGACAACCCCGAGGACGAGGGTGTGATATGTGAGGCTCTAGCAGCTTGCAGAGACCACCAGTACACACGCATGAACCTCCGACGACACGTGCTGTCAGGAGAACGCATACCGATCCAGCGTTTGAAGCGCGGCGACGTGGTGTTTCTCTGCACGACGCACGAGCTATACGGGCCGGGCCAGAGGAGATATCTCTACTGGGGTACAGCCAAGTCTGGGCGGCAGAAGTATCTGGTGTTCCTGACACTGGTTACGAGCGGCGGCAAGGGTGTGGTCCGGGGACTGCATCACTGGTTCCTCGAGCCCACTGCGTACCGTTTCTCGTTCGAGCCGTATCGTAGCAGGAACGCATACGTCAGCTGGACCCGGGCGGTGGCCATCTCCCCTGCTCGACGAGACTCCATCTTTGGATGTATCAACCAGAAGGAGCAAATCGCAAAGGGTGACCTGCGTGAACTGGGAGAGTTGATGGTGCACCAGATGGAGCACCACAAGAACGACATCAGCGACCTTTGCCAACTGGCAAGGGAGCCGAATAGTTCTGCTCAAACAGGGAGCCGGCGTGGGGATGCGTGGTTAAAGACAAGGCACTGCGGCGTCGACGGCTGCGCATTTTCCAGGGAGGTGATAGATGCGTGGAAAGAATCCATAGAGAAGGGGGAGCAGCAGAAATGGGGTCTGACGGCCTCTTCCATGGACAAGAGTCGTCCGCCTGAATCCGCGTGTCGGTGCCTCGGGGGTGAGGCTCGGCATTTCGACCCCAGGCTCTACTGGCTGGAGGGGTGAGAGCCAGAGTCCACTGGAGAGGGATGCCGGCTTTGCTGGGGAGGAGTTGGAGAAGTCGTTGTGGTTTGGTAAGCCTTCTCTTGTCCAGAAGTGTCAAGATATATAGCTAATGACCCAAGAAGCACAGGACTTTCTCCCACGTATCGGTGTATCTCTCCATGGTTATAACGAAGGGAGGCGTCCTAGACGGATGGTGGATCGATGTGACCCAGCACTTGTTGCCCACGGGGGCAGTCAGCAGTGCGAAGCCATCTCATGGGTTCGTGAATCTTGCAGAGCCGGACAAATTGGTCGCGCCATCGCCAGCAGGAACTTTCCAACAATGAATAATGGCGACAGCAGCAACCAGGAGAATGCTGTGAGAGCAAGGCTGGCTAGCATCGGTATGGCGTCCCGGCTGGTCAGAGAGATCGCCAGCAATAGCTTCAAGACGGACCGTCGAAGCTGTTGTAAGTTCCAACCATGCACTCGCCTTGAGACCCTCTGCCCGTCTGAATGAGCAGTATCGCGGCTGTCTGTCTCGTCGACCAAAAGGAGGCAGCAACCTTGCTTGAATCCCGGTCAGGTCGCGAATCCAGCATGCTGGGGGATTCGACAGTATCTGGAAAGTTTTATAGGGGGTAAGGGGCAGACGGAGTATTCCTTGGAGCGAGCGTTGAACTTTTCGGCTGCGTCGATGATATTCTCCAGGTGGGTGATGGTTGGAGTTCTTTTCGGTGATGTCGAGTTTGGCCGGTCCAGATATAATATGCCTTTTTTTATTTAGCTTGAAATGATAGTATCTCATAGATGAAGATTGCTGAGTAAATGTGGTGATGCCCAGATATAGCGAAAGAAACAGCTGTAAAGGCATGGTGGTTTCATAGCTACTGCCATCGGAAGCATGAAGGAGGGTGTTGAAGTTGAGTCGACTAGCCGTCGGAGCAAAATGCACCAAAGGAGACCATCCAGGATGGTGATGAAGAGGAGGAGATGAGATGCTGAGGAGAGGAAGGGTATTTATACATCTTTGGGAGAGAAAACGTGGTCTAAACGCAATCAAGATGCTCAACAAATACAAGTAAACATGCAATCAAGTCAAGGTTTCTGTTGTATACAATAAGGAACCTTCCATTGTTTATCAATGAGGTTGCTAAAAACTGTTACCATTCGCTTACGCCTGGTTCGGTTTATACAAAACGGACAGTCACATAAATCCGTTTGGACTCATACCGTTGGTCATGTTCATTTGCCAGGGGTGTCCATGGACTCTAATAGTGAGGTAATTCGACAAACATCAAGTTGAGCTTGGAAAACTGCTTCTCCTCTTCGTGTCAAGGATCAAGAGCAAGGTTTGTTGAAACTCCCAGACTCGGATCAACAGGGACAACCTCAACGACCCTGGAATGAACTCACTGGAGCCCAATAGCCAAAGGGTACTAATGCATATGCCCCAGCCAAGGAGAACAAGGCGGACACCAATATCGCCGCATCCATCTTGCATAAGCCTGCCTGCCTGCCAGATCTCGATACCCTGCGCGTCACACAACATGCTTAGTAGACAGATGACAGATGAGACGTCTCGTCTCGCTGACAGTGGCATAGAGGGGGTAACACCCAACAGCCAGGTTCTCTGCCTGGAGCCTCTCGATTCAGACTCGAATCCTGGTCTGTGGAATCACCCAGCTGCGACAAACAAGAGCTCACCTCGTTTCCTCACAAAGACACAGCTTGAGCAACCCCACCGTCTCATCTTGTTGCGACTCGTGCCCTCGTTTGCCGTGTCTAGAACGACTCAAGCCCAAGACAGCCCCGTCGCACCGTCGCAACATGGTCCTTTTTCCACGGCCAGCGGATTCGTAATGGTATCATGGTGCAAGATGAGAGTGCTACAGTGATACACGAGGCATAGAATGCACGTCATGTCATGACTCGCCGCCCTCCAGGGGCATAGACGTTTGGTCGCCTCTCTGGCTCGACCTTCCTGTCATCAGAGACGAGGTGCCACTGTATGGCTTCACTTGAGCAACCTTGACCATGTTTCATACTTGAGGATTTGTAAGCTCGGCCTAAATGAAAGATTTGCCAGAACTTGGCCACGAGGGGTGGTATCATCGACTCCAGGGACATTCCGCTTCTCATCTTTCGCATTCTGACCGTCCCATCCATGGCTAACAAGAAAGCAACCGAGAATGCGACTCATCAAACAAACGCCAACTGCTTCTCTTTCGTATCGACGCCATAACCACTCGTACCCACTGCCGTGATAAAAACACAAAAGTCCTGCCATTGTTGCGTGCCATCCTCGCCCCTGTAGGATGATAACGCCAAAGAATGCTCAAAACGCCTCCATTGCGCCGCCCAAAAATCTTGTCAAAATAATCTTGTGCCATGTCAGCTGTGGCCACTAAACGCATCTTTCAGCGCTAGAAATGTCAGTCATTTCTGTCGCAGAGTCGCTCCCTCGCCTTGAAGAAAGCTCATCCTTGGGGAAGGCTGTCAACCGCTCAAGAGGCTCAGGGCGCCGCTCCAAAGTGAACAGAGATATCACCACCATGACAGCGCAGACAAGCATCATGATTTTGATCTCCTCGGCAAAAGCCCCCGCGTAAACTTGTTTAACCAGGTCCTGAAGGCCCATTGGAAGGTGCAGACTCATCAGTGGCGAGCGATGGAGGTCGTCGAGCTGTGTCGACGTCAGATGCTCCTGAAGATATTTGTTGACGTGCGAGTTGAATATGACTGTGCAAATCGACAGCCCAATGCAGCCGCCCAGTACTCGAGCCTGCGCTACTGCGCCTTGAGCAGAAGCAAGCTCACTGCGCTCGGCAGCAAGGATACTTGTCATGATGGTAGCTGCAGAAAATGAAAGGCCAACTCCTAGTCCAAAGATAGCCTGAAAGGCGTACTGGGCTTTGACATAGCCGTCGGGTCTAGTCATTGTCGACATTAGCCCAACACCAAGCAGCTGAAGGCATGATGCGCCAAGCAGAGTAAAGGATGTGTTGTTCTTCTTGCTGGATATTGCGCCGCCCAGAAACGATCCGATAGCGCAGGCGCCTAGCAGAGGGAGAATGTGTAACCCTGCCATAAGGACGCCTTCGCGGTTGACAATTTGAAATCGTTCGGGAATGACAATCGAGAGAGAAATGTATGGGAAGCCTGTGAACATGGTCACGCTACTCCAACATTAGCAGCTATCTAGTAAATAGAGCCGGATATCCACTTACAGTAATCCCGCAGAGTACACTCGTCGCAGCATTAACCGTATAGGGAATATGGGCTCGATGCGACGGTGTGGCTTCGTCTCCAGGAACACCTCCCAGCACACAAACACGATCCAGCTGGCACCTGAGATGGCCAGGGCTGAGATGATCTCTGGGCTTCCCCAAGAAAACGTCTGCGATCCGGCCTGTTGAACGGCAAACACCAGGAATCCGGAGCTGCTGAGGAGGGTTGCACTGCCGATAAAGTCGATGCTAGTAAATGCCTTCCAAGAAAAGATGTGTGCCACATCTTCATGTGGCCATAGGTTCGTTATGGCGAGGATCGTCGCAAGACCAAAGGGGATGCTAAACTTGTCAGATGAGACTCTGAGCACGGGTTTCAACACTTACTTCATATTGAACAGCCATCTCCAGTCCGAGAGTTGAGAAACAGCACCGCCGATAATAGGGCCTAGCACAAAGGCAACTGCGAGAGTGGCTCCGATCATTGCCCCGATCAAGCTTGGTCGGTGGGAGGGTCCAACTTCTACCAGACCGATCTGTGTCAAGCTGTACAGACCGGAAGCCCCCATCCCTTGGAAGGCCCGGCATACAATCCTGAGCTTCGTCAGCTTATGACCATGGTACAATCGAACAGGCCACGTACAAAGCCGTCATACTGGTAGCTGATCCACAACCCTGTGAGAAGCCAACAAAGAAGACCCATGACACCACGAGCATGTTGCGTCGCCCGTAAATGTCACTGAGTTTTGAGACACAAACTGCGAATCCTGTAACGCTTGTCAGACTCCCTTGTTCCCAGGTATGCGCCCATCGAACGTACCCATATATGTCAAAAGGTAGGCCAGAACAATCCATGGTGCATTGACAAAGTCATTAAGATCATGCGAGATGGTAACGAGAGATGTCGAAACAATCGAAGTGTCGAGACTCGAAAAGAGCAGTCCTACGAGCAGGCTAAGATGATCAGTACAAGCCTCTAACCGGGATGCTCACGTCTCTTACGATATTACGAGGACCGCTTGTCGAGGTCCAGTAACAGAATGTTTGCGTAGTCCAGAGATCGTTCTTGTCGAGCACACTTCTCCACCTCTTCGCTCTTCTAGTATCGCCATCTGACCCAGAGATGGATTGGGGTAAGAGAGGGGCATGGGATATTCATTTGGCATTCTTTTCGTATGATCTTGGTGATGTTGACCGAAGATTCCTGGGGATGAACTCTGATCAGATGTGATTTGGCGCGAATTGAGGTCGTCGTAGAGGTAGAGGTAGGGGTTGTATCAAGCAAGGATATCGGGGCAGCCTAGCTTGACGAGCGGGTCAAATTCTGTAGAGTATATAGCAGATCGTCCTCAAGATGCAATGATTGCAAGCGCTTATAATCTGTGAAAGCCTTGCGGACAAGTTGTATCAGCTAGAGGAAACGCAGAGTTGGGAGAAGAAGCAAATCAGGTTTGCTGGAGAGGAAAGGATGTCTGCTTTTCATATGAAGCCAGAAGTTGCCAATGCCGAGAAAGGTCATGCACAAGGACAAACCAACTCGCTGAGGACATTATTCCTCTGAGACAATGTACCAGACGAAGCAGTCGAGATGTGCTTCGCCGATAAAGGCGAAGGATCGAATAAGTATTTGAGACATGCCGTCCTCAACAGTTACACGGTCGCAAGCGAACGACCGCTGGATCGCGAACGCTTCAAAGGTGTGCCCAGGTAGATAGTTAGTCAGGGGCTATGGGAGGGATGAGATCTTCTCTTACAGTAGTACGGACCAAAGAGAAAGGCAATGACGGGTGTTGTACTACCCAGAACATGGTCCCCAACGTAGCACATGGTTGTCTATGACCAACCGGTTCGTCGTACACTGGATGCAAAAGCGTCACTCCTGGTATCGGAGCTGGAGACTGATCACAGAATGAACGTCGATGTTGAAATGGCAGTTAGTGAATGCCGGTCTGACACCTCGATGCCAGGCTGGTACCGTCTGGGGAGATGCCCCGACATGATGACAGTTTAGGCAGAACGGGGCCTTCAGCTACCAACCGGGAGAAGCGAAGAGCCTCGGCAAGTCTGTAGGGTCCCGCTTGTGTTGTGGTAGCACATGGCGCACTTCTGGAGCTGGTCACAGGCTGGAAGAGACGATTCCAGCCTTTCCGCGTCTTGACCCTATTTGTGTCGTGATGCGAGGCGTAAAGCGTTGGAATCCGCGAAAAGCCAACCCCGCTTGGGTATCCGACTCTTTGTGTGCGGTATCGTGTTCGATGGGGTTATCGTCGTCGGATCTGTACCTCTTCCTATCCCGTCGGGCGGGCAGGCTGCCTCAGAGTACGAGAGTCTCAGTAAGACCTGTCTAAGCATTGTCAGCTGGGAGTAGAGAGACAAGTCCCAGAATGGTATACCGGAGCGCTTTCATGGACAGAGGAAGCTGTGTGGTACAGTTGGGAACTGAGGCGCGACTTCAGACTTAGAGGCCTCGCAGGCCTCGCCTCGCGTTACGTTGGTGTCACCGCGTCCCGCCACACTTGCCACATCCTGAGACGGCAATAGATCATGGTGGCGATGGGGTTATTCAAGAAACGTGCCTATGTAGTTGGTGAGTGTCATTTAGAGACGGGTCAGCCAGACTCGGGTGAAGTTGGTCAGGGGGTCACGTGCATCCCCATCTCCTTCCACGGCCGTACGAACTTGCGAAAGCCATGAATGGGGAGGGAGGCAAGAGCGTACTTACTTGGTTGTTTCCCTGGGGTTTCTCTGAAAAGGTCACCCGACTTGAGCTGCTATCACAAGAGAGCGTCGTCTGACTTCCCGTCGCCAATTACGGCGTCTCAACCGTGTTCGTCACAGTACGGCTAGCTTCCCGTCTCCGTTCAAGATTGTTACTTCTGTTGATGACCGTTGGCTCTAAGCATCTTACTTAGCAGCGGCCCTTTCCGTGTGGAGGGTTGACCAACACCTGCAAACAATATTGATCTATTGAGCTCGGATGAGGACGTGCCCCGAGAGCTGCCAAGATGTGGCCACCCTTGGCTCTTCGACATTGCGCCTTTTCTCACTGACACCAGACCATATCCATGTTGACCGCCGGAGTCTTGCAGATTGATTAATATATATATGGCTCCGTTTGCTGCCAGGCTGTCACGGCCATGCCCCTATCCGCACGATCGGCCCATCCCCTGCTGACAAGTCACCAAACGTCTTGCTTATTCAACTAAGCTGTTTGTTCGTGAGATCAAATACTCGACCCTAATAAAGAACTATTTTCACTTTAGGTGCCATCAAGATCACCGAGGTCGAGTCAAACAACCTGGTACTAATTCAGAATCGTAATCACTCCGCCATGTCCGACTAATGGCCTTCACAGTCCCTTATAGCGATCGTGCGTGAAGTCGAGGCCTTTGACGGTTTTATAGCATTAGAGGCATTGTTGCCGCAGGTCTTTGTCTACCAAGATGATGTTCCAAGTCGTAACAAAGGCTCATTGGCAGCACAACCAATTCCCGGCACCACGACGAGACCGAGGCCAGTGTTCGTAGCCTTGAGCGGTACTTGACTAGGTTGCTTCGGCTTCTCGATGACGGACTGGATCACGGCAGTGTCCTCATCCCAAGCACGCAGCCGCTTATTCTCCCCTAAGCAATGCTGTACACGTCCAATTCCATCCGACCGCCATTGTGGCCACTTTCGAGAAGAAAACGGACATTCCATCTGTGCTTGCGCCTCCATAAAGCGTCACGCCAGACATGCAACGCCCCTTGGTGTCCAAGTTTCAAGCGACACGATAAAAACTTGGGCAGAGGCTCAGCTCATAGAAAGCAAGGCTATGGAATGCCCCGTGGAGGTTCCGTAGCTAGTAGATACCCAGGGGTTCACATTTACTTTTTGGTTCTAGATGATACTCCGTTCAAATGGACCACTGCCAACCGCATTCTAGAGTAGCTACCGAATTTATCAGAACCCAGTTTCCCTCAAGCAACTGGGACCATGAAGGTTGCTTCTTTGGTTGTATACCAGACAGTTAGTTGCCATGTTCAAGGTAATAGGTGAACATATCTTACGTGTCGTTGCACCGCCCAAACGATAGGCAAAGAAACAAGGCATATTATTCCACACGAACGGCCTGATGTTATACCCCCTTGAGAGCATCCTCGCCCCGTTTTCCTACTGTTCGCCGTTCTTTCAGCATCCATCCGTTTACATGCAGCTGGCAAGGCCCGTCTGCCAGCCGACAACCCTCCCACCTCTCCTGCCAGCTGCAGACCCAGCCGCCAGAAGCCAAGTTTCGAAGCTCCGGCCAAAGCCATTTTCCCCCTGCATTTTTCTGGTCGTGAATCATACTCAACCCACTTCTGTTTATCTCTTAGGTGCCCCAGCCAACCCATCGACCTTCTTTTCTTCTCATCACCAAAACCCTCACTTCACTTCCGTCCTCCCTTCCTCACATTTCCATCCGCACCTACTCCCCATACACTTAGCAGCCAAGTAAAAGCTCCACTGACTTTAACACACCTCCCTGGCCTGGCCAAGATGGACGACATCGCCGTCGTTGGCATCGGCCTTCGCTTTCCGGGGAATGCCTCCTCGCCCGAGGATCTCTGGAAAGTCCTCGAACGAGGCGAGTCCCAGTGGTCCGAGTTTCCCAAAGACCGACTCAATATCGATGGTTACTATCATCCCGGCGGTGACCGTCAAGGTAGCGTGAGTCCATGTTGGCATCTCAAGTGAGGAAGGCGATGATTACTCATGACTCTAGATCTCCTTCCGCGGCGCTCATTTTCTGAAGGGCGACTTTGCCGCTTTCGATGCTTCAGTGAGTATTCCTCCCATGAGACTTCATTTGTAATCTATCCTCTGCTTTCTCGTCTGACTGACTTCCTCTGTAGTTCTTCTCGGTTGCAGCCGAAGATGCCAAGGCGATCGACCCTCAGCAGAGAATCCTCCTCGAAGCCTCCTACGAGGCGCTAGAAAATGGTAACAAGCCCTCTTCTATTCGTCGGGACTCATATTGACACCGAGGTCACAGCTGGAATCAGAAAAGAGGACATCGATGGCAGCGACACGGCTGTCTACGTCGGCTCCTTTGTCAAAGGTGAGTGAGGCCTCCTTCACCCTGACGGACGCGACTCCTGACCCTCCTAGACTATGAGCAAGTCTGCCTACGAGATCCAGATTGGCAGCCTCAGTACGCTGCTACTGGAAATGGCATCGCCATCATGGCAAACCGCATCTCATACTATTTCAACCTACACGGGCCCAGCATGACCATCGATACTGGCTGCTCCGGGAGTCTGGTGTCTGTACACCTTGCTGCGCAGAGCCTCCGATCTGGAGAGTCTTCACTGGTACGTGTTGCGATCTTAGAATAATGAGATCGAGTGATACTGATGTCCTCAAGGCTATTGCTGCTGGTGCTGGCATGATCCTTACCCCCAACACCATGATGCCTATGACAGCCCTCAACTTCCTCAGCCCTGATGGCAAATGTTTTACTTTTGACGCCCGCGCGAATGGCTATGGCAGAGGTGAAGGCATTGGCGTCGTCATTCTCAAGCGTCTTTCGGATGCTCTAAGGGACAACGACACCATTCGAGCCGTCATTCGGGCCACCAAGGTCAACCAAGACGGTCACACTACAGGTGCGCCAAGTCGCTCTGCGCTCTGCCCCCTTGCCCGACAGCTAACAATGAAAAGGCATCACTCTTCCCAGCAAGGAAGCTCAGGTCGCAAACATCACCTCGATATATGAGTCTGCTGGCCTCGACTTCAATCAGACTGCTTACGTTGAGTGCCATGGCACAGGAACGCAGGCTGGAGATTGGCGAGAGCTCAAGGCCATTTCCGAGTCGCTTGCCTCCATGCGTACCGTCAACAACCCCATCGTTGTTGGTTCCATCAAACCAAACATCGGCCATCTTGAAGGAGCTGCTGGCGTCGCCGGACTGATCAAGGGTGTTCTCACTTTGGAGCATGGGAAAATTCCCCCTAATATCAATTTCGAAAATGGCAATCCTGACATCGACTTCCAAGCCTGGAAGGTCAAGGTCGGTTGTTGATCACTCCATTCCATCACCACAGCTCTTGCTAACCTACGTCAGGTACCAACAGAGATGCTGGACTGGCCTCTCGCCGGCCTTCGTCGTGTCAGCGTCAATTGCTTTGGTTTTGGTGGCACCAATGCCCATGTCATCATGGATGAGGCCCCCAAATACATGTCGGCCCGTGGGCTTCAGGGCAATCACAACTCCCTCGTCACCAAGTCAGCGAAAGCCTCGATTTCCGAACATAGCCCTAGAACTGGCTTTGATCCTCAGCTCTTTTGCTTCTCGTCTCATGAGAAATCCGGTATCCGCCGGGTCATCGAGTCTCACCTCCCTTACCTGAGCTCCCAGGAGGGAAAGGGACCCAACTTCCTACGCAACTATGCCTACACACTTGGCTCACGTCGCTCTAGCCTCGAATGGAAGCATTCTGTTGTTGCCAAGTCCCAGGAGGAACTCATTGAGAAGCTTCAAAGTATCGACGAGACAAAGTTCAGCCGAACCTCGAAAAAGAAGGAACTCAAGATCTGCTTCCTCTTCTGTGGCCAAGGTGCACAGTTTGCACAGATGGGGAAAGATCTGCTGCCGTTTGAAGCGTTCCGAGACAGCCTGGAGGCCGCCTCGTCGTATATGAAGAAGACTCTCGGCAGTCCTTTTGATCTTCTCGAAGAGATACTCAAGGACGAAGGCGAAAGCCGCATTTCTGACCCTCGGCTAGCCCAGCCCGCAACCACTGCTGTGCAAGTTGCACTCATTGAGCTTTTCGACTCATTTCTCATTACCCCCAACTGCGTCGTAGGCCATTCCTCGGGAGAAGTAGCAGCAGCCTATGCTTCAGGGGCTCTGACCAAAGAAGCTGCTTGGGAAATTGCCTATTACCGCGGCGTAGCGGCCTCTTCCATAAACCTCAAGACACCTAAGCTCCAGGGCTCCATGATGGTTGTTGGTCTTTCTGTACTCGACATTAAAGCTCATTTCAGCACCAGCTCTCACCCATGCGAGATTGCATGCATCAACAGCCCTCGCTCCACGACGCTATCTGGGCCAAGAGACTTCATCCTACAAGCTCACAAAGACTTCTCGGCGAAGAATGTCTTTTGCCGAATTCTTCCCGTCCAAATTGCGTACCATTCTTCGCACATGCTGTTGGTGGAGAACGAATACAAATCTGCATTGGCACTCATCACTCCTCGCGAGCACCTAAAGGGGGCGAGTATGTTTTCCTCAGTCACTGGGAAGCCCGTCGCGGGCTGTGATCTTGGTAAGAGCTACTGGGCCCAGAACTTTGTGGCTCCAGTCAACTTTTTGGGCGCTATGGAATCAGTGATGAAGCTATCAACAGAAGAGCGCCCAGATATAATTATCGAGCTCAGTCCTACCGCGGCTCTGCGTTCCCCGACTCTGGACATTATTTCGAGTATCAGCCACAAAGTCTCACCAAGCTACGTCTCAGCCTTGGAGCGAAAGACTCATGGAGCCATATCCATCCTGCAATCCATTGGTGAGCTCTGGTCTCGGGGTTGCTCTATCAGCATGGAGAAGGTTGTTTCTCGAGGGTCTTATCAGGTCCCGCTCAAGTGCCTCGCTGACCTCCCGCCTTATCCTTGGAATCACACCAAGTCTTACTGGCATGAGTCGCATCTTGGTCGAGCAAATCGATTCAGGGAGTTCCCCCGACAAGATCTGATTGGTGCTCCGACGGCTGATGCCATCTCATTCGAGCCTCGCTGGCGCGGATTTCTTCGAATCTCAGAGAACCCCTGGATCCAGGATCATCAGGTGCAAAAGACCATCATCTATCCTGCCGCTGGCATGGTTACCATGGCCCTAGAGGGCATCCGTCAGCTAATCAAGAGCGACAAAACACTCCTTGGGTACGAGATCACCGATATGCGGATTGACAAGGCCATGATTATTCCAAGCACTGCGCATGGGCTAGAGATGGCTCTGAACTTCAAACATGCATCTCCTGTTGCAGCTGGTCAGAAGAACAGACCCTGTTTCGAATTTTCCATCTACTCGAAGCAGCTCGACGCTCTATGGGAACAGCATGCCACTGGTTTGATCCAAGCCCGGTACAAGCAGGGTGATTGGAAGGCCACATTCCGCCAGCATCAGAAGAAGTATGAGACTTTCAAGGCTACCTGTGAGAAGTCTCTTGTTCCACGACAGCTCTATGAGCTTCTCGACATTGTCGGCATGAATTATGGCACATTGTTTCAGAACATCACACAGATATCCAAGGGTGACAATGCTTGCGTGGGCCAGGTCCGCGTTCCTGACACAAAGTCGAAGATGCCAGCCAAGTTTGAATACGACCATCTGATCCATCCAGCTACTCTCGACTCGATGTTCCAGACCCTTTTTGCCATCGACAATGAGCCCATGGTGCCAACCTTCATCAAGAGCATCTTTGTGTCTTCGGACATCTCTAGAGACCAAGATAATACGTTCACTGGATACGCGACTGCGACGCGAACAGGCATTCGCGACGCAAATGCAGACATTGCCATGACGCAAGCCTGCTGGATGAGACCTTCTGTCGTCATCAGTGGTCTCCATTTCACAGGAATCTCCAGTTCAGCTCCTGGCGCAGGTGGATTCTTGCCCAACCATCGTACCCTCTGCACTCACATGATGTGGCAAGAGGATATCGCGTTCAGAAGGACTCCCTTCGCTGAGATCTTTGTCATGTCACTCGCATACAAGTATCCAGGGCTCTCGATCCTCCAAGTCGGGGGCAGCAAGCTTATTACACAGAAGGTTGTAAACTGTTCCTGGCAAATCACCCTCAAACGTGAGAGGCCATGGTTCTCTCGCTACTCGCTAGCTCGGGTTTCTGAGAATGACGACTTGCTCGACTTTCTTTCCCTTACCAAGGGTGATATCCATGAGGACTTCATCGAGAAGAGATCTATTGATGGCTCTGAACCCATGCCAAAGTATGATCTGATCATTGTCTGCAATCGAGAAGGTGTTGATACTTCCAACCTCTTCAAGCATCTCAAACAGCCCGGGTGTCTTTGGGAAGCTTGCCGTGAGACCACGGGACAACTCATTGAGGGTGAGACTGTCTATTTCAAAAGCTTGCAAACTAGGGGTACTGCAGGTTTGAAGTTTCGAGTGCACCGTCATGAGGTTGCTGTGGACGCATCGGCTCCGTCTGATGTTATCATTCTGCTGCCCACCAGACCTCAACCAGAAGCAACAGCGCTTGCCGGTAATCTCATCATGCAACGCAAGCCTTGGTTGAAGGTTCACACCGTGCGGCTGTGTGAGGTGCTCGAGGACCCTACAAAACTCAAGGGCAAGCTGGTCATTTCCCTACTTGACTTTGCCGCAGGTGAATCAGGCCACGCCTCGGTGTTTCACTGGGCCGAAGATGATTTCAACGCCTTCCATGCCCTCCAGAAAGAGGCCAAGGGGATCCTCTGGATCACACGCAGCGCAAATATGTCGAGCAAGAACCCCAAAGGTGCCCCTATCATCGCCCTCAGTCGCACCCTGGTCTCGGAGGACCCTCTCAAGGTCATCGTGACATTTGACCTGAGCATGACCACACCTTTGAACTCTACTTCGGTGGTCAAGAACATTTTTCTCATTTTCTACCGGTCGTTCAGAATGAACAAGGGCTCGGCCCCGCGGGAGTTGGAGTATGCCGAGAAAGAGGGCGACATCTATATCCCACGTCTGACTCCTTTCTACCCACTCAACGACATTGTCGAGAATAGTATTTCGACAGAAGCTATCCAGGTACCTTTCCATGCTCATCCGCGCCACCTCGAGCTGCACATTGAGCGCCCCGGCCTTGATAGCGGTGGGATCAACTTCGCTCCCGGTACCGCTTACAGCCCCAAAGCCGGCCATGTCGAGATCATATTTGACAGTGCTACCCTCAACCATGTCGACTTGGAGACGGTTATGGGGAGAAGTATTGACTCGGTTGTAGGAGCTGATTGTCGTGGCTTTATCGCTCGAATGGGCAGTAATGTGTCTGGGCTGGTGTCAGGTGACCGCGTCAGTGGTCTCGCCGTTGATGGTGCCTTGCAGAACAGCCTGCAGATCGACAGCCGCTTGGTCAGAAAGTGGCCATATGAACTAGCTCTGAGCCAGTGTGTCAGCTCTTATCACTCACTTGTCAAGGTGGGACGACTGTGTCGAGGCAAGACGGTGCTTATTCACGCCGGAGCAAGTTCGTTCGGCTTGGCCGCTATCGCTGTCGCATCTCAGTTATCCATTGAAGTCTTTGCAACCGTCAGGGGGCCGTATCTGAGCCTCCAACGAACTGCTCTGGAGCGGTTAGGTCTGAAGAAAGATCACATCCTCGAGGCCGACTCGGATAGCTTTGTCAAGGTTGTTTGTGACTGCACTAATGGCAAGGGCGTCGACCTTGTTTACAACTCGACTCAAGACCACATTGAGGCCAACTTCAAGTGTGTCCGCAGAGGCAAGTTCAATATTCCCGTCTCCTATCATGCACTTACTAACTCGCTCCAGGTGGCACTGTCATTCAATTTGCAAGCAAGTCGCCTTGCCCACCTGCTATCCGCGTCGCATCAAGTTCTACTTCGTTTGTCAGCTTTGATTTAGCGAATCTAATCAGGCACGATGCAGATTACGTCTCGGAACTCCTCGATGAGCTTATCAAGTTCGCAGAGGATGACGAGGAGATGTTTGCTGTGAGCAAGGATCTCTTTAAGTGTGTTGAACTACCCAACATTGAGGAGGCATTCAAGCTTGTTGAGAAGAGCCCATACCTTGGACTTGTTACAGTCACTGGAAGCCTCAAAGCCAACCCGCGTGTATCAGTCCTAGCTCCCAAGCGTACCAGGGCTCTTTGCCAGGCACTTAGCAGCAAGTCTACATACCTTCTAGCAGGAGGCTTGGGTGGGCTTGGCCGCAGTATCTGCGAACTACTGGTCAGGAACGGCGCCAGGCACTTCGCCTTTTTGTCGCGCTCCGGTGCCTCGTCAGAGGTCTCTCGCCTCTTCATTGAGAATCTCATCAAGAGAGGTATTGATGCACAAGTCTACCAGGTCGACATTTGCGATTCAAAAGCTCTAGAGAAGGTGATCGAACAAGACGTCTTGCTCGATATGCCCCCCATCAAGGGTGTCTTCCAGTGTGCTGCCGTCATCAAGGATGCCGTTTTCGAAAACATGACTTTCGAGGATTGGAATGCTGCATTTAGACCCAAGACGATCGGCTCTGACAATCTTGTCCGGATCATCTCAGCCCATGCCGACGACCCCTTCTTCATCTTTCTAGCCAGCTCGGCGGGAGTCATTGGCAACCGAGGCCAAGCAAACTACGCTGCTGGAAACTGCTTTGAAGACGCTCTTGCTCATAGTTACCGATCTGAAACCAAGCATGCAGTTTCTATCGACCTTGGCCCAGTCCTTGGTGCGGGAATGCTCGCAAACGATGACGAAATCCTTGACATGCTCAGAGCCAGTGGCTTCTACGGAATCCGACACCAAGACTTCCTCACCATGATCACACGCGCAATCACCATGGACGTTGCTCCTGGGATTGCGATGCCTCCTCAGGTTATCATGGGCATCGGAACCGGTGGTCTCATCCGACAGAACCAGCCAGCTGACCCATACTGGACCCGGACTGCCATGTACGGCTACCTCAACCTGGTTGACATGCCGCCTCCTGACCTGACGGTGGTGGATGGTTCTGAGAAGGTGGACATGAGATGCTTGCTCTCGTGCTGCGCCGACACAGATGCAGCTGCTCAGATCGTCACGACAGGGCTATCTCACATGCTAGCCAAGGCCATGAACATGCTCCCT
Organism: Fusarium piperis; assembly: GCA_027886205.1. Taxonomy (NCBI): domain Eukaryota; kingdom Fungi; phylum Ascomycota; class Sordariomycetes; order Hypocreales; family Nectriaceae; genus Fusarium; species Fusarium piperis. The sequence goes on from RZGM01000008.1 coordinate 557,683, forward strand.
GAGGAGATTGACACGGGAAAGCCACCCAACGTGTACGGAGTCGACTCGCTTGTTGCTGTTGGAGTCCGCAACTGGGTTGTGACCAACTGCGGGGTTGAAGTGTCGGTGTTTGAAGTCCTAAGCGACAAGACAGTTGCCGAGCTGGGTGCAGAAGTTGCTCTGAGAGGTGGTTTTGGGTTGGACAAGAACTGAGTACCGAGCGAATACGTGTGGTCAGTCTGAACAGGTCGAGACAGACAGGTACGAGTTTCGAGTGCCAACTTTGATGTACAGCAGTGCAGGGACGAGTTGCAGAGCGACGCGGTCGATATGCGGGAATAGGAAAGGGCGAAAGGTTTTCTGCATGTATATAATGTATAATTGAGCAACTCGGAGCTGCATTGCGTGTTGAACCAACTGTCATATGCGCATGAAACAGACCAAGTACTAAACTAAGCTGACACGACATTGCCGATGTTGGGCTTCTCAGGATTACGGTATACTCATTATCGCCATCTCAATTTCCATTAGACATGGGCCCCATTAATGGTATCAGGCTGCCAAACGGCCTCAACGACGCCCATGCGACATCCATCTGCCCTCGTAACACCCTACAAACAATATCAGCACACACACACACACACAAACAAACAAACAAAAGAAATCATGGGGAGAAAACAAGAAACAAACCTTGAACACAAAGCGCTCATCGGCAGCCTTGAAGAGATTCTCAAACTCCTTCTCGGTCCTCTCCTGGGCATTGAGGAGGACCATCATGACCATGTCCATGCTGCGCATCACCCTCTCGTCCCACGGGTTCTCGGACCCGGGCACCCGGAGGCAGTGGTCGTTGATGACGATGCGAGCGCCGGGCTTGAGGGCCGGGATGAGGTTCTTGAGGATCTTGATGGCGTAGGGGGTTGAGTAGTTGTGCATGATCCAGCGGAAGAAGTAGACTATGGGGAGGTCATGTTAGCGAACCGCTGGTTTTTATCAACTGTTTATTGGTGAGCTCATACCGTCGGCGCCCTTTACAGGCTGTTCTGTGAAAAAGTCATGAGCCTGCAAGGTTATACGCCCGGCCACGTCTTGATCCTCGCAAATCGGCTTGGGGGCGCTCTCGACCGTCTTTTGAAGATCCTGCACCACAAACTTCATCTTCTTCCACTTCCTGCCCAGGTCGACGCACACGAATCCATGGCTGCCTCCGACATCGACCAGCGTGCCCTCGTTTGCGTCCACGTCGGACAGGTCGTAGTTGTCGACAAAGTACGCAACCTCGTATCCCTTGCCGCCGGTCAGACTGGCCATGGCTTGACCCATACGCTTGGCACGCACGGGGTTCTTGCCAAAGGTTGCAAACATGGGCTCCTTGTCGACCGTGTCAAAGGCAACGTTGAAGCCAGTGCGCGTGAGCGAGGTGGCCTCTGGATAGTCTCGGAGGGCCTGTAGGGAGTGGGCGGCCGCGGGGAAGATGTCCTCCGAGTTGAATCCGACCCAGGACCTTAGGTTCGGGTCCTTGAGCAGCATCTTGGAGGCGGCAGTGTGGGCAATGTATCCGGGAGTTGGCTCCTGGAAGATGGTGTTTGTCATGGCATGGCGCAGGTTGCGGGCCAAGTTGATGGGGTCAAGCGTAGTTTTGGATTCCAGCTCAGCCAACGAAATAGGCCTATCCAAAGGGACAAGGCTGGCTATATTCCATTAGAACACTTCTAGGTTACCAAAACAAGGTTGAAATGACTTACGAATGTCGTAGCTATTGAGAATCTGCAAGCTTACAGTATCCAGAAACTTGGCAACGGGTCAGCCCTCCAAAGCCAAACTCAAAAAAACAAGCTTACTTACACTCCAAACACCCCATCTAACTGATTCTCTAGGTCCTCTAACAAGGAGACCTAGTTCATTTGTAGCATATACGATTTCTTGGCGGCTCTTTTGAATATCGTCTGGCAGCGCAGGAAAGTCGCCGGGGGCATCAACGTCAAACCCAGGGTCCGGAAGTCCATTCTCCTTCAGGTACTTGTCGAGCTTCTCAGTCTCTTCGGTGATCTTCCTGGCCAGTTGGATCATATGAGACGTTTCTGTAGTCCGACCCACTGGTACGGGTGCTGCAGGCCCAGATGCCGATTGAACTGAATCGTTGGTCATTTTGAAGCGTCTCGACGGGAATTGTCTCTGAAGAGTCGCTTTTCTCTCAACAGCGAGTGTGAGTTTTCTGTCTCGGATCAGGGTCAGCAGCTACAACAAGCCAAGGTGCAATTCCACAAGCGATGTAGAAGCAAAAGACGTCGGCTCGCGAGCTGGGTTGGCCCAAAAGCAAGGTGGGCGAGCCCACCCACTAGGCACTTGGCCCTCGGAACCAATGGTTTGCCCTGCTAGGCTAGTCGACTGACCAAGTTGATAACACGAGACATTATCGCGCGCCTGGAGCGACTATGGTTGTTCTCGTCCTGGTCCAGGCCCAGATGGGCAACTCCCCGCGGACCGGCCGTCGGACTACGCTCTAAAAGAGAAGCCTTCGGCTGCAGCCCAGACCAGACCAGACTGATGGGACAGCGATGTGCTACTGGAGGGATAGTCTTGGCATCATCCATTAAGCTCGATCGTCAAGCTCAACCACTCAATTGCCAGTCGTCAGATGCTACTCAGTGCCTCCATTGCACAAGACGTTGGTGCATCTGTTGTGACACAGCAACAATTCTCCGATTGGGCTTGACAGGAATAATCCATGCTTGTGTCTCACTTGGGACGCGTTGCCCAGAGAAGCCATGAGAGTGAAGGAGAAAAAGAGTCGTGATACATACTTTGATCTCCGCAACTCGAAACGGGCACAAGATGTAGTCTATTGCCAAAGAAACTGGAGGTGAAGGTGCTTTGATCTTCAAGAGACAACACGGGCGAGGATTGTATTGCTTATGGCGGTGAGCTTCTGAGCGCAACCAAGCGAGGTACACGTGCAACTAGATCTTGGAGAGTTGTCGCACCATGCTCCAAATCGCCTGAAAGTTGCGAGACTGCTGAGTAGAACGAGAAATGAATGGGGTCATGGATGGGATGTTCTGGAGCAAGCCGACGTCCATATCTAATCCAGCATCTGCCCCTTGCCTTGCATCGCCTTGCCTGGCTTTGCTGGTAGATGCCGGCAGTCTCGGACAGCTGTGACCAAGGATGGCTTCCTCTGCCAACTCCTCGTGCTGGGTCTGATCCCCCGATAGTTTCCGCTCCATTCCAATCATTTCCCCATAGCCACCCAGCGGCGCCATCGTTTGCCCGGCTCGGCACGGTGCGCTCCAAACTCTGGCTGCTTGGCGCCTAGGTTATCCTCAGTAACGCCATCACCCACCTAATCCCTGCCGTGTGTCGCTGTGCTCTTTTCCACGCTCCTTTATAAAGGCTTCTGTCCGTATACCATGTGCATCGGCATGTACAGCAGTGCCGAGTTGTCGTTGTATGCCCTTCGGACATTCATCAGAAGCACTTCCACATTCTCGCGATCCCATCCCAAACCCCGTGTCAGTGGGCCGAGTGCAATTGCCTGCAGCCCATCTGCCAAAATTGTGCGCCAGTATAGACCAACCGTCTTAAGGACCTTGTTCTTAGGCCAGGTTCCCAGAGGGACGTGAAAGATCCGCTCCGTGACGTTGATGAAGCCTGCTTCTCGCATCTTTGCAGCCAAGACTCCTCCCGCAGCAGCATGGAAGTTGACTCCCAGCGAAACAAGTCCTTGAGTGATGAGTGACCAATATTGGGCGACGGGGTGCGCATCTGGAGGAACCATGCCCCCATACTTTGCGCTGTGTGGATAATGATGGATTTCTTGAAGTTCAATCCAGCCACCTGGTTTGAGATGCCTTACTCCATGTCAGCACTATATAAATCATCCAGGGGGGGAACCTACTCGAGAGCACGTTGAAAGAGCTTTGGCCAATCTTTGACTGCCATTACAGTGTGCCGAGAGTGGATGTAGTCAAAGTGGTTTCGGGGGTGTAGCCAAGGAGACTCGACATCGTCCACCATGAAGCGAACATTAGGTGGCAACCAGTCTGGTTGGATAGGCGAAAGGTCGATCCCCAGAACGTTTGCGCTCGAGTATTGGTCGCCCACTATTCCAGTCTTAGTTCAGCATCTTGCAGACAAGTATCTCTCTTTCATAAACTTACTCTCAATCGCCCAAATACCTGTACCAGTCCCAATGTCGAGGATTTCCTGGGGATGGTTCCCTATAGGTGCAAAGTGGAGGTTCTGGCTGCAAAGCAACTTGACCATGGCGTGCTTCATGTCCTCTCGTTCCTGCTCCACGTCGTCGTTGGGGAAGTTATAGGCTCCCTCGCGGAAGCTGTGGTAGCGACGTCCATTCTCGTACATGTAGTCCCGAACAGATGAGCCGACCGAGGTGCTGGCAGAGGTAACACTGTCACTCTCGTATCCTGCATCAGAAGCGCTGTCGCCTACGGTGCTCACTTCGGCACTGTCGGCAATGATATTTTCTTCAGCCTCGGCCAATGCCTCTCTCGAGATAACCTCTTGCTCCACAGTTGACAAGTCGGGGAACATGGAAATTCCGTTGGGATGTGTAAGGGGCGACATAATGAGAGATGATGGTCGCTGTTTCTTGGGCGACGAGCTCGTGCTACCAGTCTTTGGAGACTGAGCTGGTCCCTCAGCGGCACCCTTCTCTTGGACCATTGTGTTACGAGTCTCTCCCAATGGTGTTGGCGTCGAGGGTTCGGTAGAGGCAAGGCCTAGGCCTGATGGTTCCGCGGATGGTTTGCTTGTCTCGGATTGAATGGGGCGGGTGCCTTCTTCGGCTACTCCTGCTTTCGACACGGGCTGAACATAGTCTCGGTCTTGCGCATGACCTTGGCCGTCGAGCACTCCAGGTTCTGTTCGGCTGACTGGCGCGGAACTCGAGTTGCCATCTGCGAGAAAGTTGTCGGGCTGTGTGGTTTCTCCGGTAGGGAGCGGAAGTGTCCGTCTCGTCTCCCCCTTTTGTTCCTGACTCATGTTTGTGCTAAAGAAAGTATGCGCCGGCGGGAGACGGATTTAAGCTTGTAAATCTGTACCTGGGGTATAGGAGAGGAGTGAGCTGCCCACGAGGAATCAGGGCAGTGCCAGGATGACAGCTAGAAATACAATGTCTACTGGTGGCCTTTCACACGCGTCTGACTGTCTCGACTGTGCCGATGCCCATCGGAGGGTCCCAGTGGCGGAGGCGGGAGACGGTAGGCCGAGTGGAGGATGATGCAGCTCGCAGGCGGACAATCCGGGTTGGGCTGTCCAAGTTGATTCGATTCAGCTTCCCAGATCTTGGCTCTGGTTCTGACTCTTGCTCAGGCAGCCTCTGGAAGGCAAGTAGGCGGGCAAGCGCGAGTTATTGGCGGTGAAGATGGCTTTGGCTGGATCATGTAAGAAGCAAGTTTTCCAGCCTCTTATCAAATGAGGCGGGCCGGGCTTGAGGCGCCTAGAATCTCCATGGATTTACAACCCAAGGTAGGTAGGTGCACTAGGGACAAGGGACACTAACCCAAGGGAAGGAGCGGGTGGGGCAGATGCGTCCAGGTCTTGGGGAAGGAGCCCAGGTCTGTGGAACGGGCCGGATTGGATCTAGGGATAGGCTTGAGGCATCTCGCCAAGAGGTGGCAGATGATGGCGAGTGAAACCACTCGTAAAGCGAGCCTCACAGAGGGACGAGCAACCTGTGGAATCCCCTTGGCGGCCAGGCATTTTACTTTTGTGTCTTGAGCCATCTTGGTTGGCGTTGGGTCCGGGAACCTCGGTGATTGGCGGGGTCACTTGCCGTCCATTTATATTGGGTGAAAGACGAGTCCTATTGTTATCCCTTTAGTTGGCAAGGAACTGCACTCCGTACTTCGCCCCACTTAGCGCCGTGATGACGAGAGTACGTGAGGGGTACCCTTAGTTC